>JANCMC010014258.1:25349-98132 GCA_024363005.1 Charaxes varanes
TAACACTTTGTATATCTCTCTCAATAGAAGACAAGATTTTAACTAAACACAAAAGCATTTGAGCTACTTTGGTATAATTTTCGCGAGGCTCAGAATTAATTATACTCTGGGTGAAATGTAAAAGAAAATGGGGCGGAAAATGGCGCGGGCTCCGGAGGGAAATAAATCCGCACACTGTCACTGGCTTGATGAAGTGGTAAATTTTAAATTATTATCCCTCTGCGACGTGACTTTTTTGAAGCTTTTGATTATTGCCGTCTAAATCTGGACGCTAATATTTTTGAAGATCTATATATTAATTCGTAAAGCAAAAACATTGGGTACCATTTTGTGAAAATTGCGTGGGCGGTGGTGTTTATTTGGTACAATTATAGTGTATAAAGGGGATGTACGAATTGATTTTTTTTTAAAATAAAATATTGTTTATCAATATATTAAAATAAAGGACCTGCACACCAATGCCAAACGATTTACACACACTTGTATACACTTCACTGTAAATTGGTGTTAAAGCCAAGTCATAACGTCGGTATGTAAAGTTTCAAATATAATAATGTCGTTGGAAAAAGAATTAAAATTATGTATACAGTCTTAAATAGGCAAATGGTAGGTAAATCTAAAGGCTTGTAGCTGAATTTCGACTACTCGACGCTATCTAGCAATTTTTTTTTAAATAATTCTAGCTCGGGTTTATTTTTGATATCCGACCTCCTCCGTGTTTGGGAAGGCAAGTAAAACAGGACCCAATTAATATTATTGTGTGATATCAGTTGTGAAGTTGTTGATGTATAAATCGCCATATTTTTTTGCACATAACAGTATTGCATGCGTAGTACGTAAGGGTCAAATTTGCTAGAAGCGGTTTACGAAAACGGGGCCAACTTGCGAATAACTCACCAATAATGCACGAGAGAAAATGGACCGTAAAGAGGCAGGCTGCTGTCGTACGCGCCATCGCTCACAGGGCCTCGGGGAAAGGGTTCATCGTTCCTGAAACAAAGGCTGCATTAATAACTGCTCAAAGAAACCTTTTGGTCTTTTGTACGCTCTAAACAAACTAGACTGAGAAAGGAATTTCGCGATATGTAGGTTGCACGTATGGAAACGGTGTGTGTGCAAAAATTTGCTCTCTACCTAGCCTTTTTTCTTTTGTTTACATTTTACTTTACAATATATACTTCACAGAGACATAAATAAGCCAAAGGTAAGTTGTAATTTCCTCATTTCACACTTTTCTTTCAGTTTTTCTCTTTGGAACGTAAGTTCCTTGACGCAGCTAAAGAAAATTACGGGTAATGCGATTTCCCAGAAATCGTCACGTAACGAAATGCGGTATGCTTTGCAAGTGTTTGCGTGTGTGCATAGGAGCGAGTGAATGCGCAGCCAAGTCCACAATTATTTTCTTAATAAATGTATAATAATGATTTTTGACACAAATGGCTATTGAGAAGTCAATTGGGATGGTTTATAAATAAAAATTGCTCTTCAATCTAATACTTTGGGGTTAAGAGTTTGGCAACCTTTTGGCAGGTAAGGGTCACTTTGCTAAAGGTGAGATAGAGACGGGCCAAATACTTAAAAAATACATTTTGGCGGGCCACATTTGTAAACTAATTATTAGGAAATAGGTATCTGTTATTTATTTATCTAGTAGACATAATAAGTAGTAACATTAAAAATGCTAAATTTTAGTACATCACAACAAAACTTTGCTCTCGTGCATTGCGTTTATTATCTATTTATAACAATTAGATTGCACTTTACAAAGCAGTCACGGTCCACATAGAGACGGGTCGCGGGCGACATTCAGCCCGCGGGCCACGCTTTGCCATCGCTCAGTTAGCTTCAAATTTAAATTGTTTATGAAATTCAAATTCAAATATTTTATTCAAGTAACCTTTTACAAGCTCTTTGAATCGTCAAATATTTTAAAAGCTACCACTGATTCGAGACGTGAATGGATAATAATATATGGATGGTGTTAAGCAATAGTGTGTCAAACCATAAAAAGTTGGGAGATATGGAAGGATTTTAATAATACATTTATAGAGAACAGTTAGATGTATTTTACACTAGATAAGTACTTTAAAAGTATTTTTATATTATAATTAATTGGAAGTAGCATATTTTACAATAGTAGGTTTGGCTCTTTCGAAATAAAAAATACATTCTTCTTAATTTTTTTTTATGTTAATATAGATAAACACTAAAATTTACGAGTTTTCTTTAATAGAACTATTATGAATAGCATTATACTTTTATAAATATTAATCTACGAACATTTTCTTCCCACAAAATGTATTTTATGTAGGTTGGTTCTGTTATAATCTGTGGGTAAATATTATATTCTTTGACATAAATTTATGCTAATCATTAAACAATGGCGTCGGCGTTCTAAGTACGAAGTGGCTGTACGAAATGTATCCATTTATTCTAACAAATAAATAACTACGAAAATACAAGTTATTAATTTATTTCAATATTCTAATAGATACGGCATTGCTTAGCACCATCCATATGGGGCTTTATATGGGACCCCATGCAGCTGCGTACAAAACACACAAACACACGTGCATCCATCAAAGAAGGAAGATGTGCCTATACATTTGTTACTTCTAGAAGATATCAGTTGTGCGAAAACATTCTAAGTTTACACTCTACGTCAAATATAGTCAAATATTGTTTATTCATATTGACTTTACAATACTTATGAATATCATATTATGTATAATTATTATTTTTATAAATTAAACTCTTAAACTCTACAGGCAACTTCAAACTACAAACTCTCACGCCCGGATACACAATAAATATATATAAACAGCTAAAGAGAATTAAATAAACTTTTTTAAATACATAAAGAAGTAAACTTAAGTATACGCTTTATAGATATATAAATGTACCGGGAAGGGGAATCTCCCCGGCAGGGGTCAAGGGGACAGGTGGAGAAATTATTATTATTATTTTTACTATCATTTATTTAAATATCTTATTCTAAGTACATTTTTAAATATTAATATGAAAATACAAACACCTTAAAATATATAAAAAATAGATGACCGCCGGAAGCGAGGCAAGGACGCAAGCAACCGGTGGTTAGGGCTCCAGTTTGAGAAACTTCCTCACAATACGTGCCATCTCAAGCAATACCGCCTTCTGTATCCGACTCTTGACCCAACAATCAAGCGAGAGCTTTTTAAGGTGTTTATTAAAGAAATAAATTTTAAAAAGTGTGTGAGTTTACTCTATAAATACCATGTAACACGTTATAAGTGCACGTTTAAAAAGTGGTCTTGATCATACAAATATATTTTGCTAACGTTTCGAAAATGGTGGGCAGATCGTTCTTATGTAGGAAATGCAAAAGGTATTTTACTCAGACGTATGTAGTTACAAAATTCATATCGTTTATTTTGTTTTTTCCTCTATACCAATAACCTTTCTTTCTTTAAAAAAAAAAACCATCTTCAAATTGTCAAAACTGGATTAAATTAAAATTGAACCACGCGGGAAGCACTACCTTTCAAAATCCGTTCACTCAGTCGAAAGTTCTGCGGTAACAAACAAAAAAAATACAGTACAATTGAGAACCTCCTAATTTTTTGAAGTCGGTTAAAAAAATAACCGTAATGTTCAAAATAGGTACACAATTCAAGTTGTAAAAAACCACATAAACCGGATATAAATGAGCAAACAAAAATGACTCTTCAAGTTATTTCGTGGAACGTTTCAGGTCAAGCTAGTAAAAAAGGAGATGAACTCCCTATGTACCCAGAGTCACGCGTTAATATTTTTATATACAAACATTACGCCAAATGAAAAGCGCTAGAATCGTGTACATACATAAAAAAACACAAATAGCATGTTTTGAGACAGTTTACGGCATCCCTGGAAACTTCTGAGAATAAACATCAAAAACGATGTAATTTACTAAGAAATAGCGGTAAATTTGAAATCTGAAAATTTTAATCAATTTTAGCGCGATGATATAGCCTTCCTTGATAAATGGGCTAACTAACACTGAAATACTTTTCAAATCGGAGCAGTATTTCCTGAGATTAGCGCGTTCAAGCAAACAAACAAACTCTTCAATTTTATATATTAGTTTAAGATTAATTATAATAAAACCATACGCACACCAATGCCAAACTATTTACACCATTCACACACACATGTATTGGATGATGTCAAAGCGTAATCATGACAACCGTATGTTATATTGACAAATTTTATTTTTCTGTGAATAGAACAATATATGTCGTTGTACTAAGCATGTATAAGCAATTAGATAAGGGCTAATTTCAACCAGCTCTAGTTTGCATGAGAAACTAAACTACTTTCTTTGAATCCGCGAATGAATACGTAAAGTCTTTACGAATAACCTTTGTAGAGTCTATCTCCTAATGATGCTTTGGTGTCGAAGCGAAACGTGCGTTGAGGCACATCGGAAAGTCAGTGTAGTGCTGTGCTTTGGTGGCGGTCTTATTTGAAACAAATGAAGAGTCCGTCTCAGATATCACGAGATCCTGATTTACGTCTTATTCAGGAAGAGGACTTTAACAATGCATTGGGTAAAAATATTTTTTAAATTTTTATACTTAATACGCTCACTTGCTAAACTTTCTTTTTGCAATATAAATAATTTTCTAAATTTTGTCATTTTTTTTTTAAATATTAGAATTATTTTTTAGTTGTGTCTAATTAAAAGCTGTGTATATATTTTTAATCATTTTTTATAATTTCAGAATCCATAAGAAATTTACAAAGCCAACATCTAGATGCCCCGAAAATTCCCAAAGTGTACTGGGAAGATATAGGCGGGTTAGAAAAACTCAAAAAGGAATTGTTAAAGACAATTGAATTCCCTATAAAGTTTCCACATCTGTTTAAGATGGCTTCTCTGAAAAGATCAGGTTTGAATGCTTTGATGTTTTTTTCACTTACATTAATTGTGTGTATTATTTTTGACACATTAAAAAAAAATCCCCACTATGGAAGCCAGTATATAAACATAATTTTATTAGAAATACTCCCTCGTCAGGTATATTGCTGTACGGACCTCCTGGATGTGGTAAGACGCTGGTGGCTAAAGCTGTCAGTACAGAGCTCAACGGTATTCAATCATCACAGGGGTTACTCTGTCACTACACCGTCAAGGTACGTCCACAGTGAAGTCACTTTTTAATAAACCGTTATTCTTGTTTTTATATATTTGGGAAACATACAATTATGAAAACACTGATACAATTACTACAAAAAATAAAAGCATAAATCAATAAAGTTTCCACTGAAAATAATCTTAATTATACAAAATCAAAGTGAAAACATAAATACCGAATTAGAGTTGTTCAGAATATTTTTCTGGACATAGTAGTATTTGTTTCAAGTAATGATAATAGGTGAGGAATTATTTCTCTTTTCGAAATTTTTTTAATCTAAATTGATTAGACTATATATTATTATCTATTTGTTGAATTATTTTTGGCAATTTGTTTAAATAGGCTCTTATAATCATTACATATACACTTTGATTTACAAGATAAGTTACGGGTACGGGTACAACGCCATGATTTAAAATGCAATATAGCTATGTATACCGCATTTTAAATCAGTGCAGTGCAGTGCTATGCTATGGTGGCGGTGTAGGTGGTGTAACAAACAAATTTGCAACGAATAATTGATAGAATCAGGCGTTACTTTGCGGAAATCCATGACATGCATGAGAAACTAAACTACTTTGCTTTAAATTTAGTTGTTTGTAACGCTCTATTGTAAAGCTGGGAATTTGGACTTAACACAACCTACGTGGGAGGTATGAAATGATAAAATGAAAATATTTTTATTGTGAATCACAACAGAAAACTAAAATTAAAAAAATAAAAGCAATAAAATGATAAAAATATATATATATATATATATAAGTTTTTAAGTTACATTTTGCAAAATAAGAACAGTGAGAAAAGCCAACTTATTCCTTAACAAATATTAACTGGTGCTAATACAGGATCAGGGCCTCCGTGCGTACTTGTTTAATTCACATTGCCCGCACGTTAATTACTGTGTGTCTAAATAAGATAATTAAAGGGAAATGAGTTCAGCGCTACATCGGGGTCGGTTGGGAAATGTCGGTAATATGTTGTTTCTCTGATTATCATCTTTTGAAATGTAACATGAAATAAATTAACATTTACTCTATGGTGCTATCTATTTTCTCTGATAAAAGCAAAAATATTTAATATGGAACTGGGGTAACAATTTGGGTCAGATTTATAAAAGGTTTTCAACAGTGTACGTATCATAAGGTAAATCGATACTAAAATATAAAGCTGAAGAGTTTGTTTGTTTGTTTGAACGCGCTAATCTCAGGAAGTACAGATCCACAGGCGGCTATTACCTATAACACAGGCATTAAGTTCCCCTGTCTACCTTAGGAACAGACGTCCGTGTGTCATATAGGCCTGTACATATATTTATTTATATTTTACAGATTGAAAAGTAAAGAACTAAAAAGAAATTAAAAAAATCAAAATCGATACCAATTAAGATTTTCTTTCCTGCATTTTAAAAATTATTAGATATTCTTGATTCGTTATTGATGTATCGAGATTTGTCTTGCGGAAAAATGGTTTTCTGTTCCAAGCTTAGGTTTTTTATTCCTTAACTTAATAGATTTTTTAAATTCCACTATTTCGATACCAGTAATAACTAATTGAGTGCCTGAGCTGAGGAGAGAGGAAAAAAAGTTGGTAGGAAACTCCTGCCAAAGTCCAAGATTCAATTCCTCAGAGATCAAACCATCGAATTAGTTTTAAAAGACTTGGTTAAGCTCTTGCTATATTTTTAGATCACCTTATTTTTTAGGTTAGATATTTTTGCCTTAGTCATTAATAAGTCTAAAATTTAAATTAGTCTTGTTGCGTAAAGATGTTTTGACATTAACTTGAATTTTATCAACAAATTCAAATGATTTTTTATTCAAGTAGACTTTAACATATAACAAACACCATAGACATCTAATTGCGGTACAGCACGTTATCATACGACGCTAATTGATTCCAGATGTTATATTGTGTGCTTGTAAATACAGTCCAAGAAGATAAGAAAAGGTCGGTGTTTTATTGCCCCGTCAATATAACTCAGTCAAGGCACCGATCCCCAACAGTATATTAGATTAAAAATCATTTTTTTGTTTGGTATAGTCAATTATCTGCAACCAGAAAAAGCATAGAAAAAGTTCCATTTTCTTTATTATAAACTATAAATTAATCGGAAATTAAATATGCGACAATTAAAACGACAACTAAACTTAACGTGTTCCCTCCATCGTTGCGCTACGTTCCCTGCTACGTTACAACAGACGCGATTGATAAAACCTGCTATTAAAATAGAGCGTTTCAAAAACCGCTACTGAAACGCAATAGATATTAACGCTATTACCCACCTCTACTAACGATGCTTGAGGACCTGATATTTGATGATCACGTATGACGAAAAAAACTAACATTAAATGTATATATGAATTAACTACTACGTGAGATAATGAATGAATGAATGATTACACTTTATTATATCTCAACGTACAAACAGAAGGATAGACAATACAAATATATACACAATATTGCAGAGCGATTTCTTCCAGACAACCGTGACAATAGCAACTAGGGTAGTCCGGAGTTTAATTATTAAACATGTTTGTGATTTTATGTGTAACTT
The DNA here is from genome assembly GCA_024363005.1 of Charaxes varanes. Classification (NCBI taxonomy): domain Eukaryota; kingdom Metazoa; phylum Arthropoda; class Insecta; order Lepidoptera; family Nymphalidae; genus Charaxes; species Charaxes varanes. The sequence goes on from JANCMC010014258.1 coordinate 33,063, forward strand.
TTTCCCATAATATTTATTTCACATAGTCGTTAAGGAGAAGAAAAACGATGGTACGAAATAATAATGTGATTTTATAATTTGTATGATAATTTTATTCACACACTACATAGAAGCAATTTAATATTTATTAAAGTTGGAAAGTCATTTCAAAGAAATTCGCTCAATATTGTAAATTTGGGAATAAATATGCGAAAAACTGGTTTAAAACAACCACCAATACTGGTACCAATACTGGTCTGAGCGCTGGATAAAGCGGAATAGTCATATTTGTGTTTATATTCCACTAAATAAACACTACGAGTTCAATTGTCAGTTGTAGCTACGCATTAGGTGTCATTATAGTACAAGTCATAAGAGCAAGCAAGTTAACATTATCTATCCGCTTGTTGCTTGGGTAGCTATACCAACGAAATTCGTAATATGCTGTTATTACAAAAAACAAATGTATTTATCGAGCCAATCGCATAATCACTAACTTGAAGTTTGACTGAAAATTTAACCAAAAACAGTCGAAAAGTTTTGAAATAGATGTGCCAGACTGCTTATACTGTGGTCCAATGACGTTTGTAAGAGTTTTTTATTTAAAGTGTGACCCAGTGCATCTCAAGAGGCGCTAATATATTAAAGGGTTCTGTATCTCTGCTTCTTCCTACCGTTATCCCGGTCTAGTACCAGGGCCCGCTTAGATTGCAGAGGATGTGGCTGAGGGGCGAATTAAGATGACCGATTGCCGTCTCACGTTTCCTCGGAACCCCCACGATCTCTACAACCTCACAACTAATATCACAAAGTAACATTAAACGGGTTCTACTATTTAACGTGCCTTCCGAAACACGGAGGAGGTCGGATATCAAATATAAACCAGTTCAAAAATGGATCACCCATCTATCAACCGGTCGCAGCAAGAGCTACTTAACCTAGCGATCGACTCAAATGCCAACCACCGATTAGGCCGTGACCTCCTCTTAAAGAGTTCTGTGTCCAATACGTATTTACGCTTAATAATTATGATTTCGCTTAAAATAATATTCCTAATGAATTTTTAGCCTATCAGCATGGAAAACTTCAAGTTTCTACATTAGATTGTATTGGAAATACTAGAGGGGACCACCTTACGGGCAGACAGATGGACGGTCAGAGCGAAACTGTTCGAGTTCCTTGTAGGACTATGGAACTCTGAAAATGTCCTTTTTTTAAAACTGCATATGTGTTCTAACTCGTATATCACATTCGTCAAAAGTTTCGCATGCAAACCGTATGAGGAGCATCTTATTCTGTGAGGGAATTGCTTGCAATTTTAAGAATTGACAACTTCCGCACAAGTGAGGGGACGCAAATTGCTCGTTCTACGCAAGTAGTTTTTATTCGGGCGTCAATTGGCAATGAACGCATCAACTGCTGAAGGGGACTGCCAATATTCGCCAATGAAAAAAATACCTCTTTGCGTATTCAACTTCGATCGCCTTAACTATATCGTTTATTTAAATAGAACACGATCGCTGCAGACCGCGACTAAGGCCGTCTACCTAACGATTTGGATTTCTACAACAAACAAATGATAATAAGGTAGGAAAGCCATTGCTCCGCCGTAGGAAAAACTGTTCTTTACTAAATCTATTATACTAGATATTTTAAAGAGAAAAGAAATTTCGTTTGTCTGTAATGAATAGGCCCCGAAACTATTGAACCGATTTAAACTAATCCACTAATAGAAAGCTACATTATCAAAATATTAGAAATCCGCAAGAAAATTGCAACAATGTAACTCAAAGTATAAAAATGAAAACTGGAAGATAAAAGATAATATTGTACTACATTTTGTCTCCAGGGGGTGTTTTGTCTCCAGGGGGTGAATCTTCCTTTTTATTTGTCCGATAACTAGTTAGATCCACTACGAGTAAGCGACCCCGGACTACCCCAGTTGTCGCTGTCACTGCGGATACTACCGACCGTGATAGTAACATCCGCATTCTTTTTCTCCTTTACACCTACCTTTATATACATTACTCCATCCCTCTCTTTCCTCTTATTTCTCTAATTAGAGGTAGCGCCACGCTTGCAGTGTATCTGGTCTGCAGCGGAATTGTACCGGCGCTACCGAATACCAGTACCTCTTTCTCACATAAGATCGGCGTGAAGTGGCGGCATTGCTATCACGTCAAGTGATGGTATTGTTGTCGCGTTTCGTTCTGTTTCTGAGAGTTTCGCGGCCTAAACCTCTGTTTAAAGGCCAGAAAGGCATTTGCTAGTCTTGTGGCTGTGCCATATCCATGGGCGTCGGTAGTAACTTTGGTGATGGACCGCCTACCCGTTTGCCCAATATAAAAAAAGGATATTAATATGTACAAAATATTTCGGGCGGTTATGTATCTAACTAACATATTGTACTAAAGCTATAATACCGGCTTTTGTATTATTAATTATAATTAAACCGCAGGAAGGAGCAAGAGTTGGTTTCATTCCTATTGTAGTATTAACCCTTACCCAAAAGTCTTATCATCAAGGGTATTTATGTAAAAGTAAAGTACCTTCAGATTCATTCGATTGGGACATATGTAAGTGCTAATAAAAAGTCTATAAGAATAAACGATTTTGACCTGGGACATTTCGGTTAGAAATTATCACAGTTTTGAACCAATTTTGCGGTAAAAACCGAGAACGTTCTTTAATAAGGCTATATAATAAGGTATATGTATATATATACAAAAATTACTAGATATTATTTTGACTAAATCTATAGGTACTTTTAAAATTGAATAGATTATTTATTACCTAATTTTATGCGGACGAAGTCGCAGGCACAGCTAGTAAAAATATGGCTGTATATACGATACCTATAACAAAAGACAGTTACAATTTATTATTGACTGTTTGTTACAGGTAATCATCCAATATATAAGGAAATAGAAGTCAATGGAATCTTTTAATTTTTTTACCAAGAGCCGCTGTGTTTTTCATTGATAACCTGATCAAAGTATTGAGAACACTGAATCCCGAAAGCGCCAGTGCTCACAGTACAAAAATAGCAACTATGACGTCATACATTTCTATAGGGTACTTACAGCAGTATACTGGCAACGATTTTATCACCAGCGCGAGTACTGAGCAGTATCCTGGCTTCTTCACATAGGTGCTTGATATTAATAAACACAAAATACAACTACGTACGTCTAATCATAGGATAATCACAAACATATTTTGCAACTGTTACCTACTAATTCGCTATTACAAGCGACATTAAAGATTTAAGTAGCTTATGGCGGTTTTACGTCTATCGGAGCTAAGACGAGAAATAAATAAGCTTACGGAATATTGCTTTATATCCTTATGGTATTAACACGCTAAATCCCTAACACGATCTCGTACAAGAAAGCGACACGCCAACCAGAATGTTTTCCTGCTTCCAAATCTTTAGGATCAGTCTTTATTTACAGGACAAGTAAAACAATAATCGGATTAAATTATTCTTAACATTAAATGCATCTTGGCAGTATTTTGTGTAGGCTCCTAAGATGACGCACCCACGTAATCCTATTTAGTTTTAAGCCGTCCTGGTTGGGTGTAAATGCACTACTAAAAGAGATTGCCACACTTAGTTTTGAGATAAGTATTTATTTACTTTTTAAGCATGTCCATGCATGAACCAATATCTTAACTGGAGAAGGACAGACTTTATCTAAGGTGTTCACACCCCTAACTCGCTAGGGTTCGTGTCCATTCCTAATAATAGCTTTAAAAATAACTGAGAATATTTATGTCTACACCTCAGGTAGGTTTAGGTTTTTTTTCTTAAATATATAGTTGCACTTTTTTTTTATATCCGTCCGTGGTTAGGTAAGCTGGCAGAATATGCTTTTAGCATTAAACTCACGTTGTACAACTGTTTTTTTTTTTTAAGTATGCAATAAGGAGAAAGAAAATTAGGCATAAGTCAAAGTGTTCTTAGCATTCATAGATCTGTAGCAGTGGAACATTATGAATGATGAAAACGCCCCGAATGGATAAGTCCTCAAATTTAAAAAGAAAAGGAGTTCTTTGATGCCACCGCTCTAATTATATGACTCTGATTCTTCTTGATAATTGAAATATAAGTCCGCTGACATTGTGTACCTGTAAATTTATACATCTCTTTCTTCTTCCACGTTCCCTCATTGCTGAAGATCGTGTCCATAAATAAACAGTCTTCATAAGTTAGTATCATGTGCAGAGTTGACGGCCCGCTCTATCGCCTTCTTTATGGTGCCAGACGAACTTGTAGGCGCTCCCCCATTTAGGCATTTTCCTTAAAATATATAGCCTCTCCAGACAGTGATTTGACGATTGCATAATGTGTCCGAAGAAGCTAAGGGTTCTTTGCCTGCAAATTTTGGAAAGCCGCGTTGAGATGTTGATTTGCTTTAAAATGGAATCATTTGTTGTTATGGCAGTCCAAGGGAAGCGTAGCAACCTTCGCCAACACCAAAATGCGTCGATTTTATTTCAATCGCGGCGTTTTATCGTCCAAGTTTCGGCGCCATACAAAAATATAGAAAAAACTAAAATTTATACGTAAATATTGTTATATATAGTCTGGGTCAAATTCTATTCTAAGAACAGTTAAAAAGGCCCCGGTTCTATAACACGGATTCGCAAAAGTATGCGTAGAAGGCGTTCAACGCGCGCGCCCGCATCGCGCACCCCTTTAATCAACCTATGCATATCTACCGAACTACCAACGTACACGCTATTAAAGTTATTTGCGACACAATTGCCATCGTTAATTACTTCTAATTACCGGCTACATTTATATAGCGACGTTTAATAAATAAATATCAATGTAAGTTTTTTTTTCTAACATAGTTGTTTATACCTATAATTGAGGTGACAGTTTAACATGATTATTTTGCTATTATATATGATTATTTTTTATGATACATTGTATGAGTGTTTACTTTGTTGGTGTAACGTTTCAAATAAAATAAAATTCTGTCATACATTGTTTTTGTGAAATTTCAACCATTTATGCAGCGCACGCAGCGAAAGCTCTCAAAGTGGAATAAAACTCTCGATTTTGAATTATTCTTCATTGGTCTCCAATTGGTCTTAGCGTGATGATATATAGCCTATAGCGTTTCCCGATAAATGGTTTGTCTATCACTGAAACAATTTCTCATGTAGGACCAGTAGTTCATGAGATTAGCGCGTTCAAGCTGTTAAATGCTCTTGTTAATAAAAACTCGTATATTTTTCGAATTGTACTTTTTATTCTCGTAGTTTTTCTTGTTATTTTCGCCGTTTCTACGTTACATATACTGTTATAAAAAAAACTAACAAGGAGTTTTTACACATACCGCCCACCAAGGACTTAGTCCTTCATATACTCGTAATATTACAAACTCAAATAACACAAAATCTCCATAAAATAATAGCTGAGGTAAAATAAGCTCGAGTATCAATATCTATTCCTGTTCCTAAGGTAGACAACTTAATGCCTGTGTTATAGGTAACAGCCGCCTGTTATACACAAATATATATATTTTTTTAGAAATATATAAATACATACATATGGATAATATACCCAGACTCGAGGTGAGAATCGAACCCACGACCCCCGGAGCAGAAGGCAGGGTCACTGCACACTGCGCCAACGGGCCAGCCAAATATGTATTATAAATACATTAAATTATTAAAATAAAATCACACACACACAAATGCCAATCGATTTACACCATTTACACACACATATATAGTATTATGTGAAAGCGTAATCGTGACAGCCGTGTGTTGTATTCGTTGTCAAATTTTATTTTTCCGTGAATAGAACGATATATGTCGTTGTACGCGAAAAGGTTTGCGGGCGAATTTCGACCAGCCCACAATGTCTAATAATCTAGTAATGAAAATAAAATCAAAAATTTGTGTCTCCGATTTTATAGCAGAGCGAATAGTGTCGAAAAATTCTAATATTTGAAATTGTTTGACTTTATTTCAACACTATAAAAAAAATAGAACAACGAAGCAAAAAATCTGTAAAATTGCGGGTATTCATATTTTAAAAGCGGTGTGCTCAAGCATTATTGTTTTATAACCAACTTGAATTAAATTTTGCTATTATTCATGCGAAATTCATATGCTCTGGTTGAGGCTGATCCTACCTATTTGAGATTCGTGTACACTGCATTCATAAAAAAATAATCTGTATAATATTTCTTTCTTTAAAAATACCGACTTCAAATTGTCAGAACTGGATCAAATTAAAATGAGACAACATCGGCTTTCAAAAAAAAACAATCATCAAAATCGGTTTATCCAGTCGAAAGTTCTGAGGTAACAAGCATAAAAAAATTAAAAAAAAATACAGTCGAATTAAGAAGCCCCTCCTTCTTTGAAGTCGGTTAAAAAAGTACAAGGGCCAATGCATGTATATATGTGTAAGCTATGATGGCTGTAAACCTTCAGGAAGTCCGTATGCCTGTTTCCTACGACATTCTAAAATTTTGTTTCCCAAAAGTCAAAATTTTTCAATTACCTAATATTTCAAACTGCTGGACTGAACCTTTCAATAACAAGTAATTTATGAGTTAATGTTATAAAGAATAACATAAACGAAATTAATTTAATTAATGATAGCGAAATAGATACAAAAAAAACAAGTGAATAAAAAAAGTTACGCAGGCAAAGTCTCGTGTAACAGCAAGTAACGTATAAACTACTGTAATGAAATACGGAAAATCAGAGCAAATATAGCTAGGCTCACGGAATATATTAAAGGAACTAGAAGTCAAAAATTAATAGAAACAATAAACAAAATTATACTATAAAGTGCATTCACAACACGAAGGAGAAAATACAAACCTAACTCAATTCTTAGACACTTTAAAACAAAAACTAAGTGCCCTAGCTAGTAGACTTCGAAGATATAAACTCACAACTGTAAGAAAAAATCAAAATTCTATGTTTAATAATAATGAAAAGCTATTCTATAGATCACTTAATAATAATAATAATAACATAGACAGTCTATCTACAGAAACACCTGAACTGGACGATTTAAAAGAATATTGGTCAAATATTTGGTCCATCCCCAAGCAACATGTAGAAACTGATTGGATAAAAAGAGATAAAGAAAATATGCAGAAACTCTCAAATATGGATTTTGACAAAATAGCAATGGATATGTTAAAATTAGTATTAGTAAAGTTACACAACTGGAAAGCTACTGGGAAAGACAATATACATAATTTCTGGTACAAAAAATTTACGTATTTACACGCGATTTTACTAAATCATATCAATAATTTCATTAAATCACCTGAGACTATGCCACATTATATTACACTCGGAACTACTTACATGATACCAAAACACCAATGATAAGCATCCACACCACTCACAGTTTGAACAATAAATTATATTATAGAAAATGACAATAACAAAAAAAAAAATAATTACCATACCAGCTTAGCAATCATATCAGTCAATACATAGGTCTATAACTTTATTTTTGATTTTTTTTAGCGAATCGTGAAAAATATCTAACTGTGGAAACTTTACAATAATATGGTTTACACATCCGAATAATACATAGGCTATGAATTGAAAAGATATTGTGTGAATTGTTCAAAATATAACGCTAAATGTCAAGTGAGTAGGACTAAATTCTGCCATCAGAGAGCTATTATATGAATGTACTGCAACAACAATTTAACATATTTTTTACCTAATCTTTGTACACGTGTAAAAAAGCCAATTATTAAGTTTTCTGATTGTACTGTTTTCCTTGTTGTATATTTACTATTAAGCTGCTTGTTGGTGTTCTAATAAATAAAAATGTACTAATATGAACGCACTCATATGAATAAATCTCATATATACGATATCATATTACATCGCCAATATGAACGACCTCCGCTACAGCTACCGATTAAAATTTATTGGAAGCGAATGTGTAAAAACCGAACTTCCGGAATCGGAATCGACCTTACATCACTAATATGCCTGCCGGATTTAATGGTAAAAGCCTATTTTATTTACTAATTAAAAGCAATACAGAGTGTCTAAATGTTGATTGGTCGATTCTTTGTTTTTTTTTTGTTATTTACAACTAGCTTCAATCTGCTTCGTACTCGTTGTTTTCTTCCGCTTTCATCACAAAATTTTAAACCACTTTCAAATTTCATATTCGCTCCACTTAGTTTATGTTATTGTCCAAGCTCCAATCTGTCTCACAATATTCATCAAAATTGGTTCAGCAGTTTGGGGTTGAAAATGTAAGGGACAGTTACATTCAGATTTATATTATTAGTACTGATGATCTCTTGTAATCTATGTATAAAATTGGTGCTTTTTCCGGAATAACAATAACAAATTTATAAAAACTTACAAAAAATACACCATCTTAAAAGAATCTAAGTATCTTATTTCCACTATAAAAACACTAATTACAACATTTTTGATAGTCTATCGCTTGTTTTGTATAAATTCCAAGACGGCTGGACCGATTTCGATGGGACTTTCATTGGCATATAGGTAAAAGTACGAGAAATAACACAACTAGAGACGAATTTCTTAGCATTCCATGGATTCACCGTGCCGGTACCGGGTCCATCGCGTTGCAGAGGAAGGAACCACCACACACACGCACACCAATGTCAGACGCTTTACACTTACACCATTAACACACACATAAATTGGATGACATCAAAGCGTAATCGTGACAACCGTATGTTATATTAATTGTCAAATTTTATTTTTCTGTGAACAGAACAATGTATGTACTTGTACGTGAAAAGGTTTATGGGCGAATTTCGACCAGTCAGCAATCTCTAGTTGTTATTATTATTTTAAAAGGAAATAATTATATATATATACATATACATATATATAATATTAAAAGAATATTGGGAATACTTTTTAGGTATGTCTAATATTCCCTTTTCCCCTCCTACTAAGCTTAAATTAAAAGTTTGTATTAAGAGTGGGTGCGACAATATCCCAAAGGCGGTGGGATTTGAACCGGATGGATTTCAGTCCATACCTTATACAGTTGAGCTATTGAGGCTCAATTATAAAAAGTAGTATGACGTTTATAACTTACAAAAACATTTATAATACACCAAACTTGTAATTTAACCTGTAGTATACTGATTGCGTATGTTTTTTTTTTATGTTACCAGGGGGCAGACGAGCAGGCAGCGAAGTGCCTACCGGCGCCCATGGACATCTGCACGACCAGAAGGCCAGCAGATGCGCTGCCGGCCCTTATGAAGGGGCGACGCTGACGACCCTACTCTATTCGACCGAGTAATTTGAAACAAATACAATTCGCCAATGTCGTTACGTTTGAGGAGTGGTTTAAGCAAATTAGATATCTTTATACCTTGAAAAGAGTATAACAGATTAATTTCTGTTAATAGAACAGACACTAAGTTATTTTATTAGTGTAAAATACAACGATTAGAATTCACAAAACAAATGACAAAATTTGTTTGTTAATGTAACACTAAAACATTGTTTGCTAATGCAACATTAGCAAACAATGTTGCAGAATTTATACTTTTAGGGTTCCGCACTACATTACGGGAACCCTTATAATTTCGCTCTGTAAGTTCGTCGGTCTGTCTGCCCGTAAGGTGCCCCTAGCATTTTCAAAATTATTAGTTGTAGAGACTTGAGATTTTCCATGTTGATAGAACATACTAAATACTCATTAGGAAAATTATTCCGAACGAAATCGGACAACAACTTTTGAAGTTATTTAACAAATACGTTTATAGCTTATCAGATACAGAAGCCTATATAAGCTCTATATAAGTGTATCTGGACACGCTTTTGGCCATTTTTATTCAAATAACAAATGACAAGTTCAATTTAGCAGACAGTGTTGGCAAAATTTTAAAAGTCTGTTAATATAGGATAAACTATCTATACCTAATACAAATATAGACTTAAAGGGCAATCGTTTTATTTCTATGCATAGATTACACCAAAGTGAACGCGAAATCATTAGGTACTTCAACGATTCTAAAAACCTTTCCATTCGCTTCACTATTCACGTAATGTGATTTACGTAAATATGAGAATCTTTTGAATTACACGCCCGAGGTAGTCCTTTCTATTTTTGATTAAGCCGAAGCTGACGTAAGCCTACGTAATTTAACCCAAGGTACAACTAAATAAGCTTGAGGGACTACAAATCCTTTTCATACAGTTTATATTTGGCTTACGTAAATACGCCTATGTTTCTGAATTTCCTACTAAACTCAAGGTTGTCTGTATTTCTTCATATACTTGATTTCCTTTACCGTGCTTTACCTTTACGTATGAATTTATTTTAAACGCAATACGGACAATTGTTAGATAACTCCTATTCCATAGAAAGATTGGGTATAATGAGTAGAAAATGCTCCAAGTGATGTCTTTTAAGATAAATAAAATACTATATTGTTGCCGAGGCGCAGAAAACGACCAATTGCCGGACGAGTGGATTTTGAACGAGTATAAGTTAGTCAATTGTTGTTTCTGCCGAGCCACCAGACCTCGAGCTCAGCGCATACCACCTCGCATACTTTACGCGTCCATTTCTGATGTGAAAGAAGGCAAGCTATTAAATGGTATTTTAGTGTTCCGAACCACTAAAAAGTTGAAATTACTATAAAGTTGAAATTAATACCAATTATTGAGGTTTATGATCTCTTGAAGCTGTGTAAAAATCAACCCTTTAAGTAAAGGCAATCAAAAGATATGGCCGTATATATAAAATTTTCCATACGTTAGCAAAGTTATTCTAAACCTATAAGGACCTTCCCGTGTAGTTTCTAAGAACTTCTTCTTCTTCCTAACGTTATCTATTCCTAATATTTTTTTAGATACATATTTCTAAGCTTTTATTTAAAATATTCTTATTTTAATTTTAATAAGACACGCATATTTCGTTCATATCATAGTTTTTTCTTAATATTCGATTTAAACCCCCTTTAACGCGAAAAGTTACACGAGAATCATTTGTACATACGCGTTATACCGGGTCGTTCAAGCGCGATGTACGATAATACTCCTACAACGCGTTTTCCTATAACGCGGAACAAATTTACCGTGTTATATGGGCAGTTGCGTTAAAATTGATGCAATTGTTGAAAAGAATATTGTTTACTTTTTGACTCTGCCTTTGAATTATTCTCTCTCTTCTCACTTGTTCTGCCTATTGTGAAGCAGATATTCATTTGTAAATAAAGTTACATAGACATCAAACCAGTATAGGTTTAGTATTAAAATAAGATGATCTGGATACTATTATACTATATTCACTGTTATAGACATAAAAATGTATACTAACTATACCCTGTGACATTGTCTGTGTGAATTCAGTGATTTTGTTAAATTTTGGGGGTTTTAATTTCAATTTTATACCATAATTATTTTGCTAAAAGCAAAATAGTCTACGTTATTCCTTGTAAAAACAGCTATCTATCAGTGAGTAAGTCCTGTCCAAAAGGGACAGAAAAATATTTTAACTGGCGTTTTTATGCTACTTGCATATTGCATATGCAATTAGCAATAAGGAAAAAATGGTAAACAAAAAGACACTTTAATATGTATAGACCATAATAAGAAGTGTATAGTATTGTAAACTGGTTCTTTGGTTAATTATTATGTAATAGTAGTGCAATTGTGATACTATTAAATGCTTAAAAGAAAATATTTGTTGTTATGTTATTTTTCCTTTCTTACCAAATATTTCTTTAAATATATATTAAAATATTTTTAAGAAAATTGCGCAGACGGAGGAGGATGAAATTAGGCACAATTATAGTATATACAGAGGATGTTGTGAGAATACTGATGTTTTTATACAATGTGTAATATCAATACATTAAATTATTAAAAAAAACCTCACACACACAAATGCCAAACGATTTACATACACATGTATGCATTTAACAATAAGATTATGTCAAAGTGTAGACTTGACAATGGTAAACATATTAATTGTCAATTATTACATTGATGTATAAAGAATTGAAATTTTGTATATAGCTTTAAATAAGCATATAGTATGCAAATCTAAAGATTTGTATCTGAATTTTGACCACAAGTCTATCTCTAGTAAATTTTCTTGAGATACATAATTATTTTGTTCTTTACCTTCTTTTTATTTTCTTCTGCTTTCTCTTGTAGCTGTTTTGTATGTTCAATAACTCTCTTGTCCTTTCTTCTAACAAAACTCACAAGCCTTCTGATCTCCTCGTTTCTTTCCTTACGTGCCTTCTGTCTTATTTTATTATTCTCTTTCTCCATTAACTTGATTATTCTGCGATTATCACCTTGTGATATTTCATATTGATCTAGCCATACATAACCTAAAAATATCATAGTAAAATCTCTATATTAAAAAAAATAATTGTTGTACATTAATCTCGCTAAAACTCTGAAACTACTGGATGTATTTAAATTCTGCTTGTTTTGTTTCATTCCCTTTATTTCAGGGAAAGTTTAAAAGAAATAAAGGAAATATCGAAAGATTTTTTTAAAAATACTACTATTTCAGATTAATTCAAATAGATTACATTCATACAATACCTATTTGACCCACATGTCATGTAAAATTTTTATTAAAAAAAACATTTGCAATATAATATTAGTAAAGAATCATAAAGGAGTTTGGTTAACTGCCTAATAGGAGAGAAACCCAAATTTGTTTTAAATTGTCAGATCTGCTAGTATAAAAATAAATAAATATAAATTTATTTAGTGTACCAATCTAGAACAATTGTAGTTATACATTTTTAGCAAACATACTTTAATTCAATATCTTTTATTTAATTTACTGTCTCTATCAGATTTATATTAAAGACTTAATTGAATATTAAGTCTTAAGGAATCATTAAACTATATAATTTTATATTTATTTTCATAAAAAACTTACTTTTATTAGTAGAGTACGACATCCAGTAGGCATAAAACTCATGTACATCTTCATAAGGTGTAGAAGAGTTTCCAAATTTGGGAATTTTATTAGCATCTTCAGGATCATCTAGAAAATCTATTTCTTCAGAAGCCAGTTTGGAGAAAACCTATTAAAATCGAAGAGATGAGTAAAATTTTTTTTCTAATATAAAAAAGACATGTATGTAATTGTTCATTAAAATCATAGAATATTCTTAGTTTGATCATTTCTGTATTTATTTCCAGTGTAAATTCTTTATAACATTGTCAGTTATAACAATAAACTTCCTATTACATAGAAATTAGCTTAATTTGGTTGGTTTATTTCAAAACCTATACATTTGTACACTCTTTACAGCACAACAGCCATTCTCTATTACAAAATATGTCAATAATTAGATGTCAGCAAATATTTACAAAAGTATTTTATAGTGTACTTGTTATCTTTGTTCCAATAATAATTAACTGAGACTAATTTCTTATTCCATGGATTCACTGTGCGGGTGCAGGGTCCATCGTGTTGCAGAGGAAGGAAACATAGCAGTGCCTGCAACTTGTGACCTAGATATATGTTTAAGTGTGCTCTTTCAAGTGGCCACCAACACTCACATTCACTGCCAGTGTTCCCTCCCCTGCCTAGCCAAATCTAATATGATTGTCCTTTCTAATGAAGAATTTATGATAGTTCTTGACAAACCAAGGTCTTTTAAATGGGGGGATTTTTTATTTTATTACACAGGAATTTTGCTAGTATAACCCTTGCTCCTATCTCTACAGCTTATAACCTGGTTATGTAACCTTTAGAAAACTGTAAAGTAATTAATAGTAATAATTATTATTGATTTCTTATAATTAATAGTAATTTGTCGTACACATGGGTTATTTTTCAGTACTTCCTCCATATCACAAAAACTTTTTATAATAAATAAAAATGCTTGTTCGCTTGAGGTTCGTATAAAGAGTTTACACTGTATTTTCAAATTAATTTTATAAATACCTCTGAGTAAACCCCATAGAAACCTTGGGGATTATCTCCAAAACCTTTATAACAGGACGGACTAAAATAGGGATATACATCAAGGCTGTCATCATTATAAGAGCTTCCAGCTCCACGCAGTAACTGCTCTCTATGATTGTCATACCTGGAAGTTTTTTTTTAAATTATGAAAATTCTTTAACATGATCTTGATGATCAAAATATAATTAACATTTAAATATTATCTGGATGTGAGTAAAGAGTAGTTAGTATAAAAACCAAAATTAAAAAATGTTAATGGAGAATATAAATACGCATATGTTAACTCAATTTACGATATGCAAAAGCAAACATATTTCTAGTGTTACTACTTTTGATTCAATCTATATAAGATACAATTATTGAATAAGAGAAAATTTTATATGTAATTAACTTAATACCAGGCTCTTTCTTGAGGATCGGAGAGTACTTCGTAAGCATTCTGCACTAGTTGAAATTGCTCTTTTGCTTCTTGTAAGTTTTCTAAATTTTTATCGGGATGCCACTGCAGTGCGAGTTTTCGGTATGCTTTTTTAACTTCTGAAGCAGTCGCTTCCTTCGCAATGCACAATATTTCGTAATGACACTTCATACTGCTAGCATTATACACTTTCACAATATTACTGACAATACGTAAATACGTATAAAGTCGTTGAAAAAAATTAATATAACCTGACAAGCGGCTTTTAAATTTATACTATGAAAATCAATAAAATATAGTGTTTAACACAACTAAAGAATAGGAACTTATTTGGTTACATTTAAAAGTGAGGAAAATCATTTACATTAAATTGATAATATTTTCAAAATAAAGATCGATGTCCATTAGGACGACGTCCATGCTCGTTTTTTTTTTCGCTCAAAACACTAGTGTTATCATTCTCATTTTACATTTATTATCGATGTTACCAGATTTAATAAAAATACGACATTCAGCGATAACTTTTTGTTATTTAGCCACTGGCAGCAATAACATAATACAAATTGTAAATGAAAAAAAATATTATAAAAGAATAAACAAGATTATTTTTTGCCTTCTCCATTGAACGTGACATGGCGAAATAAATTGTGCATATACACAAAAGTAAGCCATCTATCAAAGAAGATTATTTTTTATAAAATGAACAATTTTTTTATAAAAATAAAACAAAACCCGCATTACAGACACTTGTTACAAATATTTTAATTAGTAATAATTAATAATATTTATATTACGCCAGTAATTCCAATTCCTGTTCAGTTGATTCCTTTACATACAATTTGCCAATGAATTAGTCTGTAGTCAACTAGTCATGACAATCCACTGGCATCTGTGGAATTGGCAGTGTGAATCTTTTGATGGTGTTTCGTTATAAGCAAGCAGTTTGTATTTGTTACGGACAGATGATACAAGAACGGTATGGCGGCGTCTTCGATCGTGGACGCCGTCGGACGGACTGATCCTGGCTTATAACCGAGTTTTAACAAGTCTTTTTGCTAACGCTGAAATGCTAATAAAGTAGGTTTCATAGTGCGCTGAGAATTCATTACGAGTTGTGCATACTAAAGCGTGTTAGTTAGTCTTATGGATGTTTTTAGTACGTTGGTTGTATTAAATTTAGCATTTAAATTTGTAGAGTCATGACACACTCACGGTTACAGTCAATTTTCGTTTTTTATTTAGACATCGGATTATTAGATATTTACAAAGATATGTAAAATTTTCTGAGCTGAGCTGAGAATTTATTATAAGCTGTGCATACTAAAGCGCGTTGTTAGTACGTCGTTTGTATAATATTTAGCATTTAAATTTGTAGAGTCCTTACATGCTCATAGTTACACTCAAATTTCGTTCTTTAGGCATCGGATTAATAGGCATTTACAAAGATATGTAAAATTTTCTGAGTTGAGCTGAGAATTGATTATGAGTTGTGCAAACTGAAGCGTGTTTTTTAGTACGTCGTTTGTATAATATTTAGCATTTAAATTTGTAGAGTCCGTACATGCTCATAGTTACACTCAAATTACGTCTTTTACACATGATTTAGTTTTAATAAGTATTTTTACGAATGCTGAAATGCTAAAAATGTAAGTCTCATAGCCGGAACCCTAAAAAGGACAACTTTTTCCTGGATTCCGCTTCGCACGGAGTTTACCAAAAAAAAATATACTTTTTGTTACCGTCACATCTTATGGTAGTAGCTACGTTTATGAATTTTTTTGTTGTAAATTCTTTTGTCAGCTGACACTAAGTTGTAATTCTTTTGCAAACTGTAAGACCACCGTCAATTTAAAGACTCGAAATAAAAGCAGGAACAGTAAAGTAGGAACAATTTAAATGGAGAACCTTCTCATTTTTAGACTGCCAGTTAAAAAGAAGCGATAAAGTATGAGCCGATATAACGTTTGACATGACTGATATCGGATTGAAAGCGATCAAATGTGTACGCCGGTACGTTGATGTACGATATTGAACGACGTACGAAACAGACGGCCGTATCTCTTCGGATCGATCCATCTAGCGACGTTTTAAGCGTATCGCTATGTCTACGTCCAGCTCAACGCGTTTTTGCAGAATTTATGATGCTGCTTTAATAAAATTTGCTCGTGTTTATTTCTTACTCCATCTTCAGATCCTTAAATAAATATATGTATACAGGACTATATGACACACGGACGTCTGTTCCTAAGGTAGACAACTTAACGTCTGTGTTATAGGTAACAGCCGCCTGTTCACCTAAAGATCCTTATTTTATGAAAAACATATCAAGCTTTTCGACATAGACTTTTTATTCTCGTAAGTTTGTTGTTTGTGCATTTGACAAACGTGGTAAAGCTTTCTAAAAACTTTTTTTATTTGTTCAGTCTTTATTTAACTGAATTAAAACTGTTCTTTAGAACATTATTTCAAGTATAAATATTGTTTCTTTCTGGAAAATAAATTCTCGGTGTCAAATTATGTATCTTTGTACTAAAATATTTTATTACCATTGCAAAAAAGGCCTAAAATTATATCCTCATGTTCCGCATGTATAAAAGGACGGATTGTTGGGATTTTCAGCCAAGGTATATATGTATAATACTAGCTATACCCGCGACTTCGTTTGCATAAAATAAAATAAGGAAAAAAAAAACAGATTCAATTTTAGCGTGATTGTATTATGTAGCCTAAAGCCTTCCTTGATATATGGGCTATCTAACACTGAAAGATTTTTTCAAATAAGACCAGAAGTTCCTGAGATCAACGCGTTCAAGCAAACAAACAAACAAACTCCTCAGCTTTATACTTCGTATAGATTCAAGGTATTACAAAAGGTAATATTCGCTATATAAGGTTCTTTAAATATATAAACTTAAATACATATCTCCATGAGGCCTTAGTTGACGGAACCGTAAACCGTATTGTTTTGCATAAGCCATCATTTAAATATAAAATTAAGTAACGCATTCTTGGCAGATTCTACACACATTATCTTTTTAACCGACTTCAAAAGAGGAGGAAGTTCTCAATGCGATTGTTTTTTTCGTATGTATGTTACACAATTACTCCGCCATTTATGAATGGATTTTGATGATTATTTTTCTGTTATGTATACTTCAGAAGTGGTCCCATATTAATTTTAACAAAATCGGTCCCGCAATTTTTGAGTAATCAATAAAATTCTAAAAGTTTATATATGTATACATCGATATTTTTTTCGTTTATTCCGAAATCTCATCTGTCATTGAAGCATTGCGTTCGTTGCAGTACCATCTGCATCGATTTAGTGGTGAAACTTTTTGGCTTCTTACGGTCTTCTTCGCATGAGTAAGTGTCTAGTAAGTAATCGTAAGAAAGTACTAATTATTTTTGCTTTTTAGTTCCTTTTGTGTGTTATAAAGGCGGTTTTCTTTTTTATTTAAAAAATACTTTATCATAGTGATACTAAGTTTCCATCACATACTTACTTCCATGACGCTTAGTGTAACTGTAAAGTATTATAAATGATTACGTTAAGTTATTTGCGAGAGTCACGCCGTTCGTTTGTAACTTTATTTGAGTAAATTATTGTTGAATCAGTTCTTTGCTATTGCGATGTCGACTATATTTAGTCTTCAAAACTCTACAAGGTATAAAGAAGTTATGCTTGAATTATTTAAAACTCTTAAATTAGCTCCTAATACTAATTATATACAGGAAAGTGTTAACAGTATGGCCACGACGATAGGCCAAAGGGACCAACCAATTTGAAACAACACTACACGGATATTAGTCCCTCCTGCTACCTTTGATATAACGAGACTTGACGTAAACGTCCTGGCTTTATCGTAGAATTGAGAATTTCATGAAATTATCGAGAATTTCATGAAATGGTCGTATTTCATAATATATTTAACTGTCCCTTGGCCACAACGAAACGCAACAAAGCGCTTCCAGCGCCTCTAACGATAGTTAATGTTAAGATTTTACGATATGATAAAATAATCTTGATTATTTCATGAATTGGTTGCGGTTTTGGTGAACATTTCGACTAACGATTTCTTATCATTGATTTAGGCAAGGCATATATCGATACCTACCACGTAAATTGTTGTAACCCCAAATTCCCTACTTCACAGTAGAACGTTACACACATTTATAAAGTCGTCAATATTTCTTTCAGTGTTAGATAGCCCATTTATCGAGGACGATTATAACATACGTATATCATAACTCTAAAATTGAATAATTTCTTTTACCTTATTTTAAGCGGACGAAATCGCGGGCACAACTAGTAAAAAATAGAAATATGATGTACATATATACATTATTGGATATAGGAAAACCACGATTCGAAAGACGAAACTTGGATATTTGATTTACTAAGCTTCATCATACAAACTTGCTGCCATTCCTCAGGTCACAATCCAGGCACGGATTCAGCCTTCTAAGTAGGTAGAGGGGATAGCCACTCAATTCTTAGCCAAATGCGAGACGGTGTATGAACTTGCTTGTGATTGATATAGTGTATTCTTACAAAGGATATGTCTATAAAATATATAACTTTCAAACATTGTTTTTTGTAAATATAACATATAATATTATCAGGCCTTCAATCTCAATAGATGCTGAAAGTGTGACGTCACAATTAAGTTGGTTGGCAAGCCCATGGTGCCCACAACGGTAGATCCGCGCCGCTTCCAATCAAGCACTGGCAAACTCGTAACGTTTTCGATTAAATTAATTTATGGCCAATATAAAATTATTTCGTTCCGTCGGCGGAGGCAGATCCAATGATTGTCGTAGTAATATCAAAATAGTTGTAGTTACGAAAATCTTATACATCTATATAATTTATAATCTGTTTTAAATGTCATTTATTTATACACTTGCTCCTAATTATAAAAACCTAAAAAAATATATAACATTTTATGTTAATATTTCTTTATTATTTAGGCGCAATTTATCTATGTTTCTAATTTGCTTTCGATATTTAACATGTATGAATTATTTTTTGACTTTTACTCTTTGTGTTTATTGTTTTTAATATACTTAATATTATTTATAATGTTTGTAATGTAGTAACAGTTTCGTTAAAAATATTGATGTGTTGTAAGACAATGAGGTTTTGCAAATGTTTCCTAGCAAAATTTGCTCAAAAGATTTGTATGTATATAATTGTTAAAAATTTTAGTTCCAATATTTTTTTTAATCTGTGGAATTATTATCACGATACATATACATATGGACGAGATGCTATTAAACCACATCTAAAACCGTTTTATTTTTCTAGATTTCAAGGCAAAGCTAGTTTAAAAGTCAAAATGAGTCACAATTTTTAGCATTATAATGCCGGAGCCATACATAGCTCAGTGTTTGTTCATTTTTGTCTTAGAAAACTACAAAGTTCTACAAAACTTTGCGCAGTTATACAAAGTCACACATGCATACATTTTATTATAAGATTGTGTCAAAGGGCTGACATGACGACTGTATGTAAATTAACAGTCAAATATAACATTGTAATTGTACCAAATATATACCTTTAAAAATAAGGATATAGTACGCAAATCTATATAGATTTGTAGGTTTTTTGGTTAGCCGAGGATCTCTAGTACTATCAAAAAGAAAATCTTAAAAAAAATATCGGACACATTTTAGTTAACATATAACATTAGAATGATCATCCTTATGGTCGTCGAAGTTTGCGCTGCCTCTTATAAAAAAAAAAGAAACCATCATGAGGACTGCTGACAGAAGGGAATACTGTAAAGAAATAACATAAGCTGTCATCGACCTAGGTTATGTGACTTTGTTGATGACGAATTATTTAAATTTACTACTCATCCAAAGCTAGAAGAATGAATGAAAGACAAATAATAGACTCTTTCACTTCAAAAAAAATCTCCAAAAGCGTGTCAATACACCCTTATATAGAAGAGTTCCGTATTTGATACGCTATAAACGTATTTGTTAAATAACTTCGAAGGTTGCAGTCCGATTTCGTTCAGAATAATTTTCCTAATGAGTTCTTAGCATGTTCTATCAACATGGAAAATTTCAAGTCTCTACGAAATTGTTATAATAAAACGGACGCCGATTCTGCTTTGTAGATTATACCTCGTGGAAGGACCATTTGCATCGATGTGAAAATAAATTGAATTTAATCATTCATTCGGAGACCGGTTTTTTTCAAAGCGCCCGTCGAGGGTACATTCAAATGTTTTATAATGGCGGGATGCTCACTTTATTCCCCTCCTTTTCCCTTTTCCTTTTTCTATTTTCCATTTGATTAAATTCGATGCGGGCTGTAAGGTTTTATTATCAATACGGTGGGAGATATTTTCTTAGATTTAGCCATGAGTTTTACTATCGCCTTCCGCTTCCTCGCTAGTTGTGGGCTATTTTTCATTATTATTATTATTATTTTTAATTTCAGCAGAAAATGCATCAGGGTTGGTTTGTAAAGTACAGAAAATGTTAAGATTTTTTTTGTTACAAGGGACAAATGAGCAGGCAGCAGGCAGCATGGACATCTGCACGACTAGGAGGCTAGCAGATGCATTGCCGGCCTTTAATAACGAGTTTCGGCTACCGGGAAGTCTTACAAACCGAAAGACGCAAACGCGACGACAATACCATCACTTGACGTGACAGCATTACCATCACTTTACGGCGATCTTTTGTAAAAAGGAGGTACTAGTATGATGATGATCGGGGCGAGACTTAACTACTTTTATCTGAGGCATTGCTGCCAGACACATCAGCCAGTATCAATGCCGGTGATAAGGTTCTACAAATTTTGTAACTTATTAAGCTATCATATGCGAATTATATTACAGTTCTAAGTCTATTTCAGTTTTCCAAAAATTTGGCTTACTAGTAGAAACTAGCCATGTCAGACCATAGGTCTACATATATTATCCTAAGCTATATGAAAAGATTATATTTAAGGTTGTTATAAAATTCTCTATGTTGTGATAGATAAATTTCAGGTTTGACCATTGAACTTGGCACACATTTATATCTCACTTCTTTTGACGTTGGAGTCATATTATAATATTGAACTTGGCTCTCACTTCACATTAATGTTTTTCACGGGCTACTATTCAATTCGGAACCATCATTTTAAATTTAGAATTAATTTTATGATTATTAATTTTTATTTTAGATTATTATTCATTTTGTTCCAATTTTAAATCAACAGAACAAAATTTCTTAACAGTTCAGCAAAGTCTTAGAAGTAAACTGAAATATTTTTAAAGTTGAGTATATATTATACGTTCTAACGTCGCGTTAATTTGCCAAATGTTATTATTTCGGCATAAAAAGGCCGTCGTTATGCACAAATATTTTTTTTTTAAATATATAATTATATACATATGGATAATACACCCGGACTCGAGGTGGGAATCGAACCCACGACCCCCCGAGCACAAGGCAGGGTCACTGCCCACTGCCCCAACGGGCCAGCTCTGGCCTAGATTAGATTTAGGTTATGAGGAATTACGTTACTTGAATCAGATGTTTTTTAGAGTTCACATTTAAAATAATCATGGCCCAAGAGTAACATTAAATGAAATTTTTAACACTTAAAATATTTCAAATTTAATTTTCTATGATGTATATAGAAATAGAGTGGTTTCTCCTGGATTTAGTACTTGATAGATTTTAAACACAGCAAAGAATTATATTTTTGAAAAAGACAATAATTAGTGCTCTGGCAACGTTCTGACCAATCTTACCTTTGCGATTTGGGAGGTGGCATTTTAGACCATATTTGTCCAGAGACTTTTTGGTCGTAAAATTTGTTTAAAAGATTACTCATAAGAGGCGTATCTGTTGGTCCAAATGCCATGGTGAGGATGCGGATTCCGGTGTTCTCGTTGAACTCTGGCGTCTGTAAAAATATCGAAAAGGACTAAACCCATCTTTTTCTTAAGATTCCCTGTTGTAAAAAATACACTACCCTATTGCGTCAGTGTAGGAATTTTTGAATTCAAGTCTAATTACAATAATAACATATTTATGAGTAGTATTTCATATATTTTATCATAAATGAAAAATTTATGACATGTAAATATAAGTAGTTGGATTGCAAAGTAATCAACAATATACGAATATATGCAACAAATAATAAAAAAGATAAAGGATATAAATAATATTATCTTTAAATAAATACAGTCAAATAAGCTCTTAAGCTAGGTTTAGACGTAGCCAGCAACGCTGGCGCTAGACCTGGGACAAGACAGCGCTGGCTTGACCCGCGTTGTTTAGACGAGGCCACCTGACTCAATTTAATCCTTGAATTATTTTTGTGGTGAGCAGACTTTGTGATTTTAAAAAACGTTTCCAAAATAAGTTCAAAAATAAGTTTGTAAAGAACATTTCTGCAATATTAAGAGAAGAGTTGATCAATATAGTAGACGAAGAAATCGTAAAGGATAAAAGATTCTGGAAAATAAAATAAATATGCATATTTATGTGAGCATCGCAACCCTTATCCCACAAGCACTCAATGCTCTCTATACATTGCCACAAATTTTAAGTTTCTTTCTCATTCAATTTTTTTGCCATCGCGAAATATTTTACCAAAAATGAATATGATAAATATTCTAGAAATATGAACCCACCCAGTGAAACACGCGATGTATTTACACGCGTCGGCGTGGCGCGGAAGTTGCGGGCTACTCTGGTGGAGGTTACGGGCTTGAAGAATAGACCGGCGCTATATTCCCGCCAGTAGTGGCTTGTCTTGGAATATCGCTTATACGAGGCTTTTAGCAACCCAGCACTGGCTCCGTCTGAACCTAGCTTTAAGCTAAAGCAGAAGCTATTCTTTTTATTAACGAATAAACAAGGAAATATTTTGGTACATAAAATATTGAAAAGTCACGGTAGACCACATAATTAAATACAACAATTTATTTAATTACACAGTTAACAATAATTTAAATTTTATGGATTTTCAGTCTATGTAAATGGAAATAGCAAATGATAATGTAAGTAATTGTGAAAACCATTCGGTTCTAATCACAAATAGATAAGTGTTAACCGTATATGATGTACTTACTGACAAGCATCGGCCAAAATGAAGAACAGCAGCTTTGGATCCGCAGTAAATCGGCAAGATGCCTAATCTGGCAATGCCTGCGACCGAAGAGATATTGATGATTGTTCCACCTGACCCACCTTCATCTTTACGCATGTGGTCTAAACCTTTTAGCGTAATAGAAACGAGACCTTGCTGAAAATATAATAAATCCAAAAAACCATCAGTGTGTCGTGGAAAAAATGCTTATCTAAATTTAAATTAGCCACGAATTTATGGCGAAAGCTATTAATTTCATTTTTAAGAAGATAGTCATTTATTTTATTATACTAATTAATTACAAGTCCATTGGTATAAAATACAGAAATTCTGACGATGTGAAAAAATATAATCGACATATTGGCACAGCTTGAATTCTTAACCGTGACTATAGCCAAAGAATTTTATACATTTAAATGTAAATTGTCTTTAACGAACATCATAATATTTATTTTACTTTAAACGCACACTTATAATGCCAATAAAGTATTTAAAATAGTCTAGAGTCATTTCGAACGAGGTTTATCCATTCAAGTCTAGTAAAAATATATTAAGAGGATAATTTATACGTACCCAATTAACGTCACTTGCTGCTCTCCACACTTCAGTGGAATCGTTCATGACTCCTGCATTGTTGATGGCTATATCTATCCTATTAAATATTGTCAGTACTTCTTCGAAGCACTTTTTAATTTCCTCCTCTTTACTTACATCGCATTTAATAAAGATCACCTTGTCCGTGTACGTTTCTTTGAGAGTTTTTGTAATTTCTTTGCCAGCCTTCTCATTGATATCAAGGATAGCGACTTTCTTAAAAAAAATGTAGACGATGGCTTATTTGATTACCTTTGTCAGATCTGAATAGAGTTGAGATCTGATTATATGGGTCTATGATCGAATTAGTTAAAATTCACTTTTTAACCTGCTCATGTTGTCTTCTATTATATCATCTAACAAAGTATTGGTGAATATTATTCTTATAAAATACAACTTTAAGAATGGAAGCTACGATATACAAACATCTAATAACCAAGTATTTTTCAACAAAAATTTAATTAATTTTTGTATACTAGCGGACCTGGCAGACGTTTTCTTGCCCGAACGTTGGGTTACCTACTATTTACTATATTCTATTATCCTGTAACATTATTCCCCGTTCCTGTCCAGTTTTCGCTATCGCTTTGCCATTCCTTTTTTATTCTACAAACCTTATCCTAACAATAACGAACACAATAATATAGAAATTATCCAATTTGTTGCAGTCCTTCGGAAGTCATGCACGTGCATACATTTCAGCGACTCATTTCTATTTGCAACAATAAATTGACATGTAAGCTATCCTATCCTTTAAGTTGGATCAAACTGCACATGGTGTGCAAATTTAATTAAAATCGATTAATTAGTAATTAGTATAGGAGTCTTTCGTGGACAAACAACGTGACGCTTAATTTATACACATTAAGATACATCTTACCTCTGCTCCAAGTTTAAGAAAACGTTCAGCGTACAAGGCGCCCAGACCTGTAGCTCCTCCAGTGATGAGAAAGTTTTTGCCAACTATACCCCATTCTTCCGTCATCTCGTTTCTCGACTCTGTTGTGATATACTGTTTATATTTTCCTTTATACTGTCTTCATGGTTCAGATAATACACAATCAGGAGATATTTGGCGTTATAAAGATACGGTTACTGTTATTTTGTTGATATCTATTTAGGGTTCCACGGTAAAAGGTTCTCCGTTCGTATTTGTTAAAAATTGTACTAAAAAAACCAATTGATCAATGTTGAATCAAATCAAATCGCAGCAATTGATGAGATGTTCTATTAGTTATTCCAGAATACTTTTCATCTTCCTGACACCATAAATCTCGTACCGATTAGCATGTACTTTGTAGTAGAATTTGTAACAACACTATGTGATTGTGCCCCATCTGCTATCCACTAGATCTTCTCATCAGTAAAATCGAAATATTTCCGTTCTTTTTGACATGTATATTTCTAAATATACACATTATTCTGATAGTCCTTAAAAAACGTTAAGTTGCAAGATGTTCCGATTTTTCTGTTGAGAAGTATATTTAACTTGAATTAAATGCCGTATAAAGTAAAAAAAAGGAAAAGTATTTATTATACAAATATCGGTTTATTATTTGTTAAAAAACATATTAATACTATTTCTTCTGAATATTCTGGATATAAGATTATTGCATTTTTTCTGTTTTTACTCATATTAATAGTGGACGAATCATTCACAGCTCGTGAGTTGCTCAGGTTCCATGAACGCCAGTTTCTCTAGGGGCGCAAAAGCAGTTTCTAACGTAGATGTGATATCCATGACTGGTTTGTTGTGTGTTGATAACCATACTGATCCAGGGGCGCCGTCGGTGAACATTTTCAACATCGCATTCCAGGTTGACTCTACACTGAAAATGCATTTACATACATTATTATTAATGTGATTCTTATTGATCATTTTAATTAATCCTTACACTGGTAGCCGTCCACTACCAGCTCGAGCTCTTATTCGCAGCTCTTCAAATGCAGCGTTTACCTTGAAAAACAACAGTCTATACAGAAACAAATTCCATTAACTAGAAACTAAACCAAACACGAAAATTCTGTATTCTGAATGTATTGTATATTTATGAGTACGATTAAAAAATTGTGGGTTATTTTACTGGAAACTATGTAAGTGTCTACTAAAATTACATTATGGACAGATCCAAGATAAAAGACTCTATAATTCTATAAACTTTTACGTTTTCATTCCTTCCGTGGAATATTTTTTCTACTATCAACAATTCCACATTTTTCCATACTCGAATAATGCCTTTTAATATATATTTTACTCAGGTATATCCATATTCTTTGTCAAGATGGTTTATTTTGTTATTAAGTACTTTACAAAAGTTAACACTTTGTGTTCTACTATTTGTGTTTGTATTTAGAATATAATATTCCTACGACGAACTCAAAACTTTTTATATTTAAAAAAAATTTTAGAGACTACAAAATTAGCGCGCACTTATTAGTTTCGCCCCATTTGAGTAGTTCCACGCGCGTAACCAAATAAAAACTGTTTTGACAGATTTAAACTGCTGAATAAAATCTTTTTCTAAAATTAGACCCACTCCTAATACAAGCTTTTAATTTAAGCTTAGTAGGAGGGGAAAAAGGGTATATTAGACATACCTAAAAAGTATTCCTAATATTCTTTTTAAAAAAGAAAAAAAAGTGTACATCTCGTTTTACATGTAATTAACGAATATCGTCATAATTAATTACCATTGATAATTGAATTGTCAATGTAATTAATTGATCGGAAATAAATATAAAATTTAATTTTATCCTCAAGTGATACAAATCTGCGGTAAGATTGCATGCAACATAATATACTTTTATCGATAAAGTATACTTATGATTTATATATTAATATGTGAAGAAAAAACTTGGTACCACTATATGAATATTGCGCGGATGTAGGAGTACAAATTTTGGCACAATTATCTATACTAATATATAAAGATGAAGAGTTTGTTTGCTTGTTTGAACGCGTTAATCACAGGAACTACTGGTCAGATTTGAAAAATTCTTTCAATGTTAGAAAGAGCATGTATCGAGGAAGGCTAAAGGCTATATCATCACACTAAAATTGAATCTATTTTTTAACGAATTTTACGCGGATGAGGTCGCGAGCACAGCTGGGAGTTCTTATGGAGGATGCTGTACGAATGCTGATATTTTTATGAAATATGCATTCGTTTTGAATTGACTACCGTTAACGTTCGGAATCATAGCCACGTTATAAACACGTTGATTTTTAAAGACCAATATTACTTTATTTATAGATGGTGAAGGGTGTAAAGAAGTTCATGCAGGTTTGCTTAGGGTACCAATTAGTCTTGATCCGGCACTGGGAAAATAGCTAGTGACTGATAATAATCTGCAAATTGAATGGAAACCAGGACGTGAGCTCGTAACAACCGAATAAAGTGCATGTATACGCTCGTTTTACAGCGACCGCTGACTGATTGAGTTGCGAGAAAAATACCATAAACTACGCTCAGTACGATTTGTTTGAACGATCTAATTATACAAAATACTAACTCAGGGCCGGTCCTACCATAGGGCGAACGGAGCGGTTGCTCCAGGTGCCGAGTTCCATAGGGCGCCTCAACTAGACGACTCTTATTATGCGATTATTTTAAGTATATTAAGATAAATGAACAGGGCCAGTTCGGGGGGCGCTATAATTGGATCTCGCTAGATCGTAAAATGTACTTAGGGTCAACACTGTACCTACTGTTATCCGCGACGCTGGTCTCTTTGGACTCAAGGACTTTGTAAACTTTTGTAAGCGTCCAAAAGATTAAAACCTTTAATTTTTCTAAGGCATGTGAATTGCTCAATCTCCATTTTTACAAGAGAAATTAATTACAGTTAATAGAAGAAAGTTACATAACAAATAAATAAAAATGGCCAAGAGCGTGTCCAAGACACGCATAGCAGGGTTCCGTATCTGATACGCTATATATGTATTTGTTAAATAACTTCAAAAGTTATTGTCGGATTTCGTTCAAAATAATTTTCGTAATGAGTTTTTAGTATGTTCTATCAACATGGAAAATTTCAAGTGTCTATGTCTAATTGTTTGTAAATGCTAAGGGAGGGGGGGGGCACCTTACGGGCAGACAGACGGACGGACGGACAGAGCGAAATTATAAGGGTTCCTTGTTCCTACGGAACCCTAAAAAATCACATGGGAAAATATAAGAAAAGCAAAGTAACGCATAAACTTTCATATTAAAATTTCTTTTTAGCTTAATTTAAAAAAATAATTGTATTTAAGGGAGGCGAATTTCTTAGCATTCCATGGATTCGCCGTGCGGGTGCTGAGGCCATCGCGTTGCAGAGGAACAAACCATAGCAGTGCCCGGGACTTGTGACCCAAGTGTAGGTTTAAGAGCGCGCTCTTTATAGTGATCACTAACACTCACCTTCACTGCCAGTGTTCCCTCCCCTGCGTCCCCCCACAATATCTACAATCTCTCCAATTATATCACTCACTGATATAAATCGGGACCCACTGCTTTACGTACCTGCAGGTCGGATATTGGAAAATCATTGTTAGAATGAGTCATCCACCTATCACCCAGCCGCGGTAAAAACTGCTTAACTTAACGATCGTTTCAAATGCCGGCCACTGATAAAGCTATATCCTCCTGTGGTTTGCGCATTTATGCAATCTAATATAATTTTTCTGATTATTGTACTGTGGTGGAGGTACTTGCGGGTTTTGTTACAGATTTCATATATAAGATAATATACATAAAGAAAATTATTTACTATATGTTAAAAAGTGTTGTTTAGAATAAGTTAAATTTATACCTGTCTGTATTTACTATGGTTGGTTTTAACTTAACGTTTAAGAAAACATTTATAAATTGTCTTAAAAGTGAACATTACAGTTCTTGAGAAATAAGTTCTTTAAACCTATTTTATAGGCTTAAGATGCTGCTCGATTTTTTTATAATAGTAATTGACTATATATAAACTTTGACATACTTTACATTTTTTTTAATATAACAAGGGGCAAACGAGCAGGCGGTTCACCTAAGTGACTACCGACACCCATGGACAACTGCAACACCAGAGGGTGCTCTATTGTAGCATTCATAACTCAAAAATTTTACAAAAAACAAAGTGAGCCTCCCCCGACGGAATATATATCGGGAGAGTGCAAACATCAACTGCATGAAAAAATATGCATTTTTGAAAAAGTAACCAAACTGCATCATACTTACCGTATTAATTTCCACATTTTTTATTCTAACAGAAATAGATGGCTTCAATTCTACTTGCTCAGTACCAGCTCAATGTGTAGCCGTTCTTGGAAGTTCTAGCAGCTGTATCAACAACATATGCACTTGCGCTGCAAATTACCATTACAGGGATGGTAGATGCTGGCCCATCACTCGTAAGTTTATTTTTATGATTTTTTTTTGTCTTTCTGCAACACGGCGATCTGTTACTTTCACAATAAGCCATTTTTCTGTTTGATTATATTTATCTGAAGAAATAATGTTCTTTACTATTGGTGGGACACATCACAATAGGGTGTCTCTATCCATCCTGTTGAATCTGTCTCGTAAAACTGGGACACTATGTCTTTTTAGTCGCCTGTATCGCATACTTCCATCTAATCTTAGTTTAGACACGAGGTCACTTGTATGATTTACTAGTCTTTTCTGGTATAAGATGCTGTATTTTGCGATCTCTTGCTTGACATATAATGAAGGTTAAGTAGGTATATGTATATATCCTTATTTTTTTGAGGTCAAATATATTAGAATATGAGACAAACAAACGCCGGTTGGTATAATCTATGTATGACTTATAATACAAAGGCTGTCTCGTAGCTATATAAATGTAGGTAGCTATATGGTTCCCATTCTTATTTAGTTATTTTTACTTTAATAGCTTATAATATATAATTAAACTACAGCAGTTAATCTATAAGGATGGCATTAACCGTCTTTTTTCCTGTAACGACATTGAAAGCTAAGAAATAGGTGCAGTAAACTTCACAAAATATCCTCGTCTGTCACTTTTACTTATATAAAAAAAATATATGAATAAAAGCAAAGCATTATGGCGATAGTCATTCCTGGTTTTATGGCAAAGAGATTCAAGCTCTTGCTTGTTTGCTAGGTTACGAGGTCGATACAGAAGGCTTGGTTGTTTTAAACGGTATATTCTGGGAATAATCCTTAATCAGACACTCTTAACGTCAGTTTTTTGAGTTTTTTTCGTTGTGTTATTTTAATTTTTAAAAACTTTCCTTAATAATAAGAGGCAAAACTAAATACGTATATATAACTAAAAATTTAATTTCTATGTTTCAGGCAAGCCTGGCACCGATTAAATACAAGTAGTAATGGAGTGAGAAATTAAGGTACCAAGAAAAAAACGCTATATCTTAGACAAAATTTTTAATCGCATTTTATTGTGGTCTAAATGTATTATTAAAACAAATTGGAGCCTATTTCGCTTCCAGTTTTTTGGCCGCGATTATTTTTTTTTAATATAAGGAATGTTCCTTTAGCGTTTTTCTTTTTGGTAAGGATAATCTTCCGCTTGACAGCAATCAATGGTTAAACTTTGACGCCTTAAAATTAATTCGGTGCATTATTCTTTATATGTTCTTCAAGGCGAAAATTCGCGACTTTATTGAAAACTTTACACGGATTTTCTTTAATTGACTTTAATTTTTATTTTATCATCTATAAGAACGTTTTATCACAGTATCAAAAAGTCCCATCAAGTCTTTGTACGCTTAGATAGTTTAAACTACGTAACGGATTTAAACGCGGTTTTTACCAATAAATAGAGTGATCAACGAGGAAGGTTTATATGTATAATACGCACACGTGCGAAGCCGGGGCGGCTTGCTAGACGATAAAAAATTACTCATGTCTGTATCAACCTCTACAGAACATTCTGTATATAGACAATAAATATGTACGCTAACTCCCGCAAACACGAATCCACCCTCCGCTTCTCTTTTGCTTTCATAATAAATCTTGGTATTATAACATTATTCTTATCATTATTATTGTACTTAAGTGACCTAATTTGTCCTATGGGTTGATCTGGTTTTACTATACCTATTATGATTTTGAATTAGACTTCCAAATTGAACTGTCGAATTGAACTGAACATTTTATTCTGTAGAAAACAGTACACGTTTTTTTTTATAAAATCGGACTAAAATTATGTTCAAAACATGTTCCATATTCAAATTTCTTTTATTTTTAAACAGTTAGTATGACGCGTGCTGGCTTTATACACTGCCTAAAATAACTCAAACGATCTAGTAAATAATAATAATAATAATATAATAAAAGAGTACGGTAAAAATCGATATATTTTTTAAAGTGAAAACTGTTTTAGGCTCCTTGCAAAAATTTTTGAGATGGAAAAAAACCATTGAACTCTCGATACTGAGACTGTTCAACACCTCTGGTTGCAATCGCAGTCTCTGCATGTTCAAGTTTTCACTTCTGTAGGCACTTCCGGAGTGCGCTGTTCTTTTTTTGATAGACTGACTAGTCTATGTTTGTTTTGGATTAACATAGACGTAGTTGCTAGGCAACCTGTAACTTTTGACAAGTAAGATACCGTGTTGAATGATTGGATGTGTGGAACTTGTAATAAACATGTTTATGACATACTATTTGATGTTTTATTTGCATCTTCACTGGCTCACCTTAACGTATTCATATTTACAGTATTGACAAATGTAGTCATTGCTCTATTGTACATTTCAGAACTATGTATTCTTTAAATAAGTTACTAGTATTTAAATAACTTTGATTTTTTGTCTGTTGTCTGAGTTTATGTTTACCTAGAGTAATTTAGGGAAAGCTTCAAGCGATTTTGACATAGAAGAGGGCATAGCATTGTTTAAAATTTTTTTTTTACTAAAATTTCCATTCCCGTGTGAGAATTTTAATACCATTCAAAGTTTGTATTTACATAAAATTAAAAATGTTGAATTTTTTTTTGTGGTCGTTACATACTAGTACTTATAATCACGTAAATTTTACATAAGCTAATTTACTTTGTTAGCCAAAACAAGTCCTTCATAACACTAATAATGTGCTATTTTTATAAGTAAAGTCTCTAGAGCGTGATTCGAGACTAGAAATGCTGAAATTTTCTCTAACACTCAATGTTAAGTTATATTTTGTAACAGCAATACTAACCTCGGTTTAATTATTTAAATTGAGTTAGTTTAACTGATGCTGTTAGAGATAACAACAATAACATATTAGTATTGAACCGAGCGTAAAGTGAGTCCCCACTCTTTCCTGTAAAGATGTCCAGGTCGTCGCGCCACCTGTTCTTCGACCTACCTGGTCTTCGACGGCCATTGGTGCGAGCCCATGTAGTCGCAACATTGGACCCACCTTTGCGGGTCCATTCGCCCATTTCATTATTTTTAATACATAATCAAATTCAATTAAGGAATATTTAACACTGATAAAAATATCAGATTGTTCGCATAAGGACAGTAGTCATGTGGAAAGCCGATATTGTACTCAGTATTGGTACACATGACTGGAATATATTTTGGCTATTTCCCTCAGATCAGCAGGACTTATCAACACAATCAATTACGAGCAGCCATCTTGAATGTCAGAAAACAAATACATGTGACATCTAGAGGTGCTGTTAATAACACACGGAGAAAACATACTTGTAAAGTTAGACGTGAACTATCAAAACCCGCACTAAAAGTACTGAATTAAGTAAAAGCAAAATATCCCCGTGTTTCGACATCGGACACATGCTGAAGGGCATGCTTATCTAAGTTTGCAATGTTTTTTTTTTAATAAAATGAAATGTTGAACGGAAAATCTACTTGTACTTGTCTACGTCTGCAGTCGTAACATAGATAATATGATAAGTCGGTGATGACTAGCTGAGGCCTGCGACTTTTTGTATTTCTTAAAAAGAAAGAAAACTAATAAATTTTTACTTAAGGGTGGGTGTGACAATAGCTTAATGGAGCAGGGTAGCCACACTGTATCCATCTTTTTGCACGGTAGAGGGATTTTAAATAAAATTTAAATTAAGGTAACTTTTTGGAAATATCAATTTTGTAAATTAATTACATCGTATTTTGTACATGTAACCAGTATAACAATATCGTCGTTTTTTGTCTGTCCTTACGTTCGTTAACTGTAATCGATCCAATTGATGACATTTACGTAAAATTCCTCAGAAATATTTATTGTTCTGTAAAAAGTCAAAGGACAGAGATTGGCAAGAGACAGGGGAGAGTGGCATAAAAGAAGGGAGGCCTATGTGTCCAGCAGTGGGCGATAAGGGGCTGATCATAATGATGAAATAGTAAAAACCTAGACAAAGCTATAATTTACGGAATTAAAAAACTACATTACAAGTTTATTAGCGGACTACATATTATAGAGTCGCGGGCATCAGCTAGGGGCAAAGCTAAACTTAATAGCGTTACAGGCCTCTTATTCTCAAACGAGAAAAACGTTTGAATGTCATAACCTAATACTAATGGTCGCGCAATGATATCAATTGCTACGGTTCTCCAAAGGTGCAGCACTCACCAGTTTGCTGTAGTGATGCTGGCAATAGCCGCAGTACTTGACGTTGTCCAGGTAGTTACCGGCCTCCTCGCAGAGCAGGCCGAGGCTCTGCGCGCAGGTCACGTGGAATTGTTGCTTGCAACCTACCCACAAGGAAGTCTCGTGAGACTACCGCTAGCCATATACACATAGAACTACAAACACACGGCTGGCTGTGTGCTCTTTGGGTATTTAATTTAATACCTGTGTTATATGTAATAGATTTAAAAAAAAATACACATATACATTTACAACCAGACTCGAGGCGGTAATCGGACCCATAAACCCCGGAGAGGAGGGCAGGGTCACTGCCAACTGCTCCAAGGGACCAGTCAAACGGGCCAAATAGCAGCTATAGCATACACCAAACCACATTATTTACCAACCATTCCATCCATTCGTTGTCATTCATTCATTTTACCGGTCTCACTTTTGTGGGCTACATGGTCACAGCAGTTACTTGTAATCTTAGTTTTTAAGTCTGAGGGTGAAAGTTTTCTAACATAGATATAAGTTTTAAAAACCATAATGATGAGATGTAATTTCTTGAAATAAATAAAGCATTAAATTAAATAAAATCGTCATTCGCTCATCATGGTTGGGTGTGTTCATGGTCGTTAATTCTACATGGTGTGAATCATATCATGAAGTGCTACAGACGTACACTCGGCTCTCAAAAGCCTCGTAGCAGTGCAGTTGTCCGTCGGCCGGACGTCAGCGGTCAAAACATATACGTACATAATAAAGGAAAAAATATATATGTATACAAAATATGTATGCACGTAACACACTTACCAGATTTATTGCATTGCATGCAGGCTCCCGCGTTGGCGCGGTGAGTTTTTCCCATATCCTGACAAATGTAGCAAATCTGGAATCAAACAAGCGTTATTTTCTTAATATTTTTGGCGGCAAATAAACTATAATAACCGAATATATAGCGCTAGAACTGGGTGTGTCTCTCTACATCATTTAGAAAATAAGGTAACTAACATCTTTTCGGATAGACACACCAAAATAAACCATTTCTCAGAATGTTAGTATTGCTAAGCGCGAAAAGCTCCTGTACTGATGTTGATCGATTCTTATTTAACCAAGTTTGCATCTAAGAAAAATATTATAGAATACTTCAGTAAGATAGAATCAGGCGTTACTTTGCGGAAATCCATGACATGCATAAAAACTAAACTACTTTGCTTAAATCCGCAAATGAATACGAGGGAAAATCGGTGCAATGCTGCAACCCGAAGCTACACTACCGAAACCACCACCAAAACACAGCACTACACTGATTTTCCGTGCCTCAACGCACGTTTCGCTTCGACGCCGAAGGAGAATCAGGAGAAAGACTTTACAAAGGTTATTCGTAAAGTAGCGTTCGTCGATTTAGAAGAAGTTAATATGTTAAAAGCGGTTCCTATATAAATTTCGGTGTTGATTTGTAATCATTCGATATGGGATTCCGCAAAATAAAAGGTATTTGGTTGGTGTTCCGATATCTTTAAAATTTAGGAATCCTGCTCTTCTACATAACCAAACTATGCGTGATATTATGGTATTTTTGCGGACAGATGATACATAAAGAGCGACATAGCGACGTGTTTGATCGGGGACGTCGACAACCCAAATAAGTGGGGCTGGCACTAGTGTACATAGTGAGCGAGATAGCTAACTCCTGAAGATAGTGCTATCTCGCTTACGTAAACACGGATTGTTTACTGGTTTACGGCGAAAACTAGTGTCGGCCTCCTTTTAGTACTTAAGGTCGTGCCTAATTGCGGCAAGGCAAGTTATTATACGACGCTACCTGATCCAGATAGTAAAATTGTGCTTGTAAATACAGTCCGTGAAGATTAAGAAAAGGTCGGTGTTTTATTGCCCCGTCAATATAACCCTGTTACGGCACCGATCCCCAACAGGTATACATAAGCTTTACATACCTTGTTGTACCTTTCTGGGGGAATTAGTCGCAGTACAATAGGTTCCATGGAGGTGACATTGCCGAATCTCACTTCGGGGATATAGAGTGCGCAAACAACGTGCGCCCAGCCGCCGGTGTCCGACCGCTTCAACGCACCAGATTTAGACGGGCAGAGTTCACATCTCTGCAATCACACATACAAAAGTCCAGTAAATTTACATCTTTCATAAAGTTAAACTGCATACCTATATTCTTTCGCATTCGCCGAAGCAAAGGAAAGGATAATTTATATTTTAACTTACTACTTTGCCCTTGGTGTCTGGACTCTCGCATTTTCGGCAATACCAAGGACCAGTTGGTACAGCAATAATTCCATAGCAGGCTGAAAATGATATCACAATTAATTAGTTATGGATAAAATTCTCAAAGGTAAAATTCCAAAATATTTGAGCGACAATTTTTTAGCATTCCATGGATCCACTGCGCGGGTCTCAGGTCCATCGCGTTGCAGAGGAAGGAACCATATCAATGCCTGGAGAGGAAGGAACTATAACCAGACCAATGGTTTAGGTTTAAGAGACCTGTTCACAGTAACTACTAACACTTACCTTCACTGCCAGTAACTAAAGCTTTTAAACTTCTTCAGTCTTGATGGTCTAATAACATTATGATCTATTTATAACGACTATGTACCATGATAATTAATTTTGATTTGTCGATATTTTGATCCAGTAACATGGACCGTAGTCGCGACTGAACTGCTGGGGCTGCGGTGTGCCAGGTCGAGTTGTCATGAGCAGTATCTGTCTACCCTCCGTCTTGTTCTTTTTATTTGATGCACAGGATTTATACGACCTGACATACCGCAGCGCCCGCAGTCAAGTCACAATCACGGTCCATGTAATTAGATAGAAATATGGACAAAGTACGGACAAATCAAATTAATTATCGTGGTATGTATTCATAACCAGTGTTCCTTCCATGCCCAAGCAAATCTGGTATGATCCTACTAGATGTCCATTCTAAAATAATTATATATTTATCGAAATATCCGTAAATATATTTTTGTTAAATGCATATTGGTTACCCACAACACAAGACATTGTGAGTATAATTTTTATCAGATATATTATATTGTCCTTCTTTATGAAATAAAGAAAGACAAAGAGATATAAATTTCCGTGATTATTTAATTCTCCTGACAAATGTAAATTGATATGATAATGAAATGAAACTTTATATATTTAGGAATTATGTCAAAAAGAAAAAACGTTACGTGTGGAGCAAACGAAAAAAGGTCCCAGCTCAGCTTAATTCTGCATGCTTTTTAGAATACAAAAAACAAAGTAAGAAAGAAAGAAATTGGAAGTATTAGAGCCGCTACAAACGTATCGATTAATAGTTGCGATTTAACTGTGTGTGTGTGTACAGGCATTATTGTTGTATCAATTGAAATGAGCACCTTGATGCACTGCAACTGTGCATCCATTGCCGTCACAGTAGACCAGCGGGTTGTCGGGCCAACCTCGCTCGTCCGAGCACACGCAGCAACCACCAACCATCTCCTTCATAATCTCCTTCATATTGAAGGAAGCATTATTGCACTATACCTGCGAACAATATATGAAAATTGAAGCAGGTATGTAGGATCCTTTATTCAATATACTGAACCGTCTAGGTTTGATCTCAAATAATGAGGAGGTAGTAGTTTAACCAGTGGCCGACATTTGAGTCGATCGCTAGGTTAATTAGCTCTTACTACGGCGAGTGATAAATGGGTAACCATTCTAACACTAGTTTTCATATCGTCCGACCAATCCGTCCGACCTCCTCCGTTCCGTTCTTCGGAAGGCACTTGAAACATTGGGTCCCGTTT
This sequence comes from Charaxes varanes, assembly GCA_024363005.1. Taxonomy (NCBI): domain Eukaryota; kingdom Metazoa; phylum Arthropoda; class Insecta; order Lepidoptera; family Nymphalidae; genus Charaxes; species Charaxes varanes. The sequence continues at coordinate 70,495 of JANCMC010014258.1, forward strand.
AATGTCACTGAGAGATATTAGTTACCACATTTTGGGGATCCCGGGGATGACGTTAGATAACAATCGGTCATATTAGCGCCATTTCATGGTCATCATGGGTTCTATACCATCATGTAATACTTTACTAGGTTACTTTAAGATTTATATTGAATTTGACACTGCAATTTTTTTCTCAACTGTAACTACCTATTTATGGTTTTCTGAAAATTTTTCCTATACTTATACTTCAAGATATTTCTTCTTTTCAAATTTTATGATTCTAGGTTAATTGGAAGTACTGTAATCCCCCTATTACACGGTAGGATTATTCCTTATTTTAGAAAAACATGTGGTAGGATTATTCTCATACAACAAGCTTGTACGCCCCTGAATGTGCATTATATAATATTATTTCATTATAAAAGCACTGCATTATAGTTTTTGATTCTCTTTTTGTATGCACTACTATGGGAATGGTGATATAAACTGCCATATCTTTGATTGCATACACTAAGAGAATGGATTTTTTAAAGCTTCAAAGGGCAGCAGACTTCAGTATTTGGTATTAATATGAACTTTATAAGTCTACACATTCCTTAGAAAAAGGGTCTTGACAGACAGACAATGAAGTGATCCCATAAGGGTTCCTTTTTCCTTTGGATGTACCGAATCCTAAATTGATAACTATTTCATAAATGTATGAATTATGTAATATTTTCTACTGTGTACATGTTACACATACTACACGCAGTAAACATATGACTTAAGTTACTACAGAAGTAATAAGTAATAGTAAAAAAAATATAATCAACAGATAAAAGTATGAATGAATGGAGTGCTTAAAAAAAAACAAGATAAGCCTATAACATCAAGATGTATGTGTGCCGTGTATCAATTCAGATTATGTGTAATTCTCACATATTGTAAAACAATTTTTTTAATTTTCCATGGATGCTAAGGCTATTGTATTGCCCAAAAGAAAATATGGTGTGGCAAAAGGGCAAAATGCCATGGCCCCCTTAGACATCATGCCCATGAGCAAAGAAGGATCCTTACATTAATCTTGCTGCAATTATTTAGGGCTTCTGATAAATTTGCCACGGGTCTCAAATGGTACAGCAATCGAAAGCATATCTGGGACTCTCAACCTTGGTATTAGAGATCCCTGTAAAATGCTCGCCACCACTGACAGTGTTCCATTACCAGCCCAGCTGAATTAGGCATGATAATGTCAGGTTAGCTTTAGAAATCCTTTCTGATAGACAGTCTATATTAATTTCTGACAAGCTGAGTGTCTTCAGTAAGTTGGACAGAGATATCTCTGATGTCCTTGCTCCCACTTCTACTACAGACAAACTGGCCATGTGACCATATTAAGCTCATTTTAGATCTCAGTTACTAATTGTTTTTATGCCTCAGTAGTACTAACATTAATATTGAGACATAATAATGCATCAGAGCTTTGAGATCTTGGTCACAGTAAAATCTCTTGTTTTGGCACACTCTAATACTATCTTTTTTGCCAACTATTTTGCTGTTATTACATCTCAGCTGTGGAACACTATTCCGGATACTATTACAAAAGATAACCTTCTCTATGCACTTTTAAAATTAGACTGAATATACTTTAATTTTCATCAATCTAGTATGTTTCACTCTCGATGTTTATCTTGACAGTACCACTTTAAAGTTAATGCTATTTCTCATACACTCAAGGGATAGCTGGAAGAAGCGCTTTTAGAGATAAGTTTATCCATCATTAACTTTAATCTAGTATCTTGTTTTAACTATTCGGTACAAAAATAAACTAAAGTGATTTAAATAAAGTGATAGTACCTAAATTAACATAGTCTCCTATCCTATTTGTGACGATTAAAAGCAAAGTTAAATATACATATAATATTCATCTATTAGGTGCAAATATAAGACAATATTGATTTGCAGCTGGTATTTACAAATTTATTTAGTCCAAAGGTATGAATATTGCTTAATAAATAATTATAAGCAATGTAAGGTAAGTAGAGAATCAAAAAAAAGCATTAAGATATATTATTTTTGAGTAAAAATATGAACTTAACAAACATTTACTTCTTATGGTGCTTTTTTTTGGTAAAAGAGAAAATGCCCTACCTATGACAAAAAATAAACTTCTGAGAAATCCTTACAAATGTCATTGATTGTCCTAGTTACTAGGATACTTTATCATGTGCAGCCTCAAGTCATTTTTCTGTCATTTGAATACTATTTTTTGCCTTTTTACCTCTTTTTTCTGATGGCATGTACTCTTAATCACATTTTGTATTTACATTATTTAGTTTTTTTTTTTAATTACTAATAAGACTAGAATAGTTCTAAAATATACATACATCCTTACTATACATACATCCCTACTTACACATACATCTATTGTGTCAAAAACTTGTGAAAAATGCGCAGCATTCGTACTAACTTATTATTTGAAAATGCATCAATTATATCATTACCTCTGTTAAATGGTCAGTTAAAAAAGGTTACAATCTCAAAGACGACCTCCCATAAGTTATAATGGAAATATCACACAATCTGAATCGGTAACAAATGGATGACCATGAACATAGAGATGAAGTTACCAGGTCCGCCATCGTATATATTTACCACTAGAAAAATTCATCCTTTCATCGTTGTAGTATAAAATCCCGGCACTAACTTGTACCTATTCATTCATCTTTTATTGACAAGCATGTCACCTCACCTGCTCCTAGCGTTATCGAATAAAAACGAAGTTAACACTCGAGATATAATTCAGATTAAAATAGTAAACCAAATTAAAACTTAGCAATTGTAAATATTTAAGCGAGTACTTATTTCATTAAAAAAATCAGCTTCCATTAGATAGAGTTTAGACACAAGCAAAGAGTAGATAATAGACACTACACTAGCTAGCCATGTTGAGTGAAATACCGATTGAATGCATTTTTGTTTTGTTGACTATTGATGCTTGTAGTCATTGAAAAAGAGCATTTACAAAGCTTGATAGTTAAATATAAAAAAGAAACGTATATAATTTTACGAAAAATAATATTTTATATTTCTCTATTAGTCATCAAAATCTTTTTTATTAAGTTTTTTAAATGTATATTTAATTCTAATTTTACGAAACGTACTTAATGATAGAAAAAAACGAACAGGGCAGATGACACTTGTGATTTAAAAATATAATTGATATTTCGTATATAATAATGGTTACTTTAGAGTTTATGGAACGATAAGAAACAACATAAAATAATTCTTTAAATTAATTCAGTGGCAGAAAATTAACTATACCTAACCAAAAGATATAATATAAAATTCATAGGTAATAAGTAAGTAAAAACATGAGCACACCAAAAAAAGTTAATTTTTTAAGATATGAAAAGCCTTTCGTATATATTCAAAAAGAAAAAAGTTATTTAGATGTGAAACAAACTTGGAGAATATTTTGCCGTAACATGAATGTGTTCGCGTCCGAAAAGTTATTATACATTTGAGGATTCCAAAAATTGCCTAGGAGCGCTAGTGCAGTAAAAGGCCTTAATTTTGTAAATACATAAATAAAAAACATTGCGTTTGTGCTTTACAAATTTTGTATTTACGGTTGTTGTATATCTGATTATCTATACATACATATAAAGCAGAAGAGTTTGTTTGTTTGCTTTAATGCGCTAATTCCAGGAACTACTGGTTCGATTTGAAAAGTTATTTCAGTGTTAGACAGCACATTTATCGAGGAAGGATATATATCATCACGTAAAGTTTTTTTACTTAATTTTATGCGTATGAAGTCGCGGGTAGCAACAAGTTTAATATGAATGGACGCATTAGGTTACTTCTCAAATTATCAACAGTAAGAACCCCCACACCGCCGAGTAAATAAAAATAATCCTTGTTTTAGACACCGTTAGGTATCGTTGATTTATTCAACAAAGTTTTCAAATTTTGTTTTTTTGATCAATACTAACACACTACTGTGTTGGATAAAAAAAAATTCTTATTTCATAAAATAATTCACTTTCGTACTCGTGACTACAAATAATGTGCCATTCTTTGACTTCAAAAAAGGGAAAGGAGGTTCAAAATTTGTTCTTATATTATTTTAGGGATTGCCCGACTAGTTTCGAACCCTTCTGGGGTCCTTCCTCATGAGCTCGCTATGAAGCGGTGTCGCGGTGGGAACTGACGGGTTCGAGCCCGACTAGTTTCGAACCCTACCGGGGTCCTTCCTCATGAGCTCGCTACGAAGCGGTGTCGCGGCGGGAACTGACGGGTTCGAAACTAGGGAAATCCCGATATAACATACGCGTGAGTTTAAAAGCCATTTTTTTATTAGTAAATACTTTAAAAAAACCTGTAAGAAAACAGTATATGTATAAGCAAAACTTGGAAACCGGCAGCGCATCTGCGGGATTTTTGTAAACATCCATTGGTGTTAGTGGTCCCTTCCAAGGAGGTAAAACGTTCGCCGCTGTTTTTCTTTTATATGAAAAAAAGATATAATTAATATTCCACTTAACTTTCATAAACTAGGGTAATTATAATAAAACAAACTTATTATGATTAAATTTCGTCCGCAAACAGTGATAAAGCAGAAATCCAGCAGTAATTAGTGTAACGCAGCACATAACTCATTACGTGGAATTCAATATTATCCTGATCGTGAAACATGCATATTTTGCGAACATTATAATAAAATATGTATTTTATGTGTGATAAAAGCACTTCGTGAAAAGACGCCAAGTTCGGATTTTAACCGTGTTCTTACATTTTTAGTTTTTCTATTAGGTAAGGTCAAATTGCCTAGCATTCTAGTATCTCTATCATCAACTTGAAAATTGGTTTGGGTCTTGCGATATTTGACATAAAAATTGTTTTAAAAAATAACCGAAACCGCAACCGTAACCGAAACGGTAACCAAAGATACCGCTTTGAAAAAGAGTTATGAATCATCTGCAGTGTATTAAATAGATATATTTATTATTAATAATAATTGGTTACTTGATGAAGAATATGAGTTACAAACTATCTAAGTTAAAAGGATTTTTATTATAAACGGTGGTAGTTTAAAGGTTATTTATACCCCTTTCTTACATAAGATAGGTGTGAATTACGGCAATGCTGTTACGTCAAGTATTGTTGTCGCGTTTCGTTCGGTTTGTGAGACTTCCCGGTGGCCTGAACTCGTCATTAAGGTAGATGTCCATGGGTGTCAGTAGGCACTTAGCTGCCTGCTCGTTTGCCCCTTGTAACACAAAAAAAATATTGAACTTACCTTTGCAAGCGTTATCTTATTTCTAATTCATTAATTTAATAGTTGCAATTTTTTAAATTATATAATTAAAAAAAAATCAAAAACAATTCACACACAACTTGGGTGACACACTACCGTGCACACATAATAATTGATCAAATATTACAAATTTCCTCTAAAACTATTCAGTTAATTTTCCAACTAAATTATTTGCTTTAACCCATCCCATTAAGCCGTTTTGATTACGCGGTTCAGTTATTTTCTATGAAAGATTGATGTAATTTAGCTCTGTTTAAATATTTATTAACTTTAATTATAAGTACTTATTAATTTAACTCTCATCATGGCAACTAAATGAATTTAATGCCAGATTAAGGGCTTATATGTTAAGATTAATATTTGACGACCTCTCTGAGGTAATTGTATACAATTCGAGGTTTCGAGTTCAAATCCCGACTTTAGTCATTAAGAAAATATACTCATACTGTACTGAGATATACAGTTGAAAATAATAGAAATATTGAGCTTGTTACATGTATGTATAACAGTTTAATAATAAATAAACATATACAGGACTATATGACACACGTACGTCTGTTCCTTAGACAACTGAATGCCTGTGTTATAGGAAACAGACGCGTGTTATACACAAATATTTTATATTTGTAGAAATATATAAATACATACATTTATATATAATATACCCAGACTCAAATCGAACCCATGACCTCCGGAGCGGAAGGCAGGGTCACTACCCACTGCGCCAACGGGCCAGCCATCTGTTTAAACTTTTAAAGTTTCTTACAATATATTATAAGCCTATATTCACACAAGAGCTTTTCTTGACGCGCGTTAATATAGCGTTCAAATAGAGCATATGAACGCCCAAGTTTGTGTCAACACGGCAGTGCTTTTATAACGCTTTTTTTATCGAGTAATGTTCGATTTTCAACGCTCTATGTGTACATATACGCTATATTTTTATATCGATGATCCTAAAAAAGCGCCAACGCTGAGATTTAACGCAACGCTTTTTAACTCTCGTGCGAATGAGGGCTAAGGTCGGCGTGAAGTGGCGTCAATACTGTCACGTTACGCCATTGTTGTCACGTTTCGTTCGGTTAGTGGAAATATCCGGTCCTCAAACCACACTATAAAGGCTGGTAACGCATCTGCGAGCCTTCTAGTGTCCTTGGGTGTCGGTAGTGACATAAGCAAATAGCCTATCCGTTTGCTCTTTGTATTATAAGGTTATTCTTTATTTAGGGTTCCGTGGAACTACAAGGAACCCTTATAATTTGGCTCTGTCCATCCGTCCGTCTGTCTGCGCGTAAGGTGGTTTCCCTTCTGGCATTTACAAACTATTAGACATAGTGATTTGAAATATTCCATGTTGATAGACCATGCTAAAAACTCTATAGGAAAATTATTCTGAACGAAATCGGACAAGTTTTGAAGTTATTTAACAAATACGTTTATAGCGTATCAGATACGGAACCCTTCTATATAAGCGTAAGACACGCTTTTGGCCATTTTTTTATTTAAAACTTTTAAGGATTGTCTTCAGCCGGCGCAACTTCTTAAATCACATTGTTTTTGACTTGTTAAGTCGTTTTCGTACAGTAACGTCACGATATGACCCCTAAAAATATTTATATTTTTAGCGGTTATCGCTGCCTCAAATGTGGACCAGAAATGTCGTGACACGAATCAATTTGGCAAACCTTTCCGAAATAATTTCGTGAAAATGCGTGCTGTGTTTGAATAAATGATGCGCCATATATATCCGACATATCACGATATTTGGCATATCTGACACGCTTCGAACGTAACATAGTATTAAATCGTTGGTCGTAAAAAGTTTGCACATTGAGTAGAGATCTTCAACAACTCCTATTTTTTTTCATTTTATACAAACAACTTTTTAGGATTCCGTAGTACCACAAGGAACCCTTATAGTTTCGCTCAGTCCGTCCGTCCGCCCGCCTGTCTTTTTTACCTAATTTTACGCAGGCGAAGTCGCTGGCACAGCTAGTGTATATATAAATTGATATGAATTTTATATATACACCAAATAGCTGGTAAATTACGTAATTTAACATCATTAGCAGCTTTATATGCAAAAGCAAATACAACAAATGCAAGTGACAAAATATATAATACGCTTTCAAAATATTGCCTCAACATATATGATTGAAGTAATGACTAACTTTGTAAAATACGCTTTGTTTAATTAAAAATCTGTATCGAAAATATGGTGAAAGCGATCAAGTCAAAATTACCGAATTCTCAATTTGAATTCAAAAAAAAGGTTGTCCAGAAACAGATGAAAGAAAATGTTTTTATTCCAAATAAATTTTACAACAAAACTTATGTAATTGTGCGTACAATTAAGCAAACTTGTGTTATGGAATTCGTACCATATATCCTAAAACAAACATTTTATCATTAGGCATACTGTAGTATATCAGCCCTTAAAGAGCAGCTTAAAATGTTTTTAATTTGTTATATAGCAAGGGAAACGAGCAGGCTGTTTCTATGGCTACAAATACTTCTTGATTTTAAGTCTAGAATGCGTCAAATAGCACCATTTTTGTAAGTACAAAACAATATATATTAAAATCCGCATATATCACAAATTGTCCAATACAGGTAGTATTGGATAATTACGTCAGCGTTTCTGTATTTCAAAGGGAGCTTGAAGAATCCTTTGGAGGTTTCCCAAATAGAAGAAATCTTAGAAAAAGGAAGAAAGAGGGCGTTAAAAGGGGATAATGTGTAGATAAATTACCTTGTTTTCAAAATGGCGGCCATTTTACACAGCATGGAATATTTAAAGCCGCCAAATGACAAATGTTGTATCGGGCTTAGTAATGCGGAGTTTATTCCGGAGGCTGTATAGACTTTCATGTAGTTAGATTACCTTGTTTATGATGTTGTACAATTTTACGCAGCATCGAATATGGATATCTGCGAAATGACAGATGTTCTGTATAGCGCTTATTACTGTCGAAATTCTGACCTACAACAGCAACTTAAAGAATTCCTTAAGACTCTTCTAAGTTCCGTATACCCTTGTTTATACCCGTCTATTAATTCTAAACGGATCCAAATTGAATTCGAAAGTGCATCGCTTTCGTTTTCTCGGTTTAACTTTCAAAAATTTTCCATTGAAAATTTAAATTATACATTAATGATTTAAAAGTTAAAAGCAATAAATATGCTAAGAAACTCTATCGAGAGGAATTTCTTAGCATACCCTGGATTCACCGTTTGCGTGCCGGGTCCATTGCGTTTCAGAGTAAGAAAACATATATAACACATGCCTTGGACTTGGTTCCCAGATGTAGGTTTAAGAGTATCCATTATAGTAGTAGTTAATTCGTCACAGCCTTACCAAAATTAGCTTCAGGCGAAAAGTATGCCTTAATTACTATAGTTTAGAATCTTTAAATAAATAAATATGTATGTATAAACCAGAACTTAGTAAGTAAAAAATCGAAGAATTTAAATAAAACTGTTAGCCTAAAACGAACATTCTCGATAGTTTAACTTACTTTTACCTTCGAAACGAAACGTCAAATGAAGGTTCGAGCTTCCATTTTACACGTCTTACATAAGTGATATTTCGTCAGGGAAGGCTGACATTCCGCGCGAAACGCAACTCTGTTACGGATAGGTTAGAAGCGGACGGGCGATCGCCCTGGCCGCGTCAGTTATTTTATGTAAATTGAGTAAACATATACATATCAGGAAGACGTTGCGCAACATAAATATAATGAGAATTTATAGGTAATGATCAGATAGACGATGACAATTATTGTATTCAACGAGTATGTCAGAGAAACATTTCATTGCTAATTCAATTATACTTGTTATAATATCTTCAAAGACATTAGGTTTTTGTAATACCCTTTTTCTGTGTCTTTTTTGTGTGTGTAAGTGTGCCTGCTTTTATAAACAGACACTTCAATTTTATTTATTCCTGTGCATTGTATTGTTTTTAAGTCGTATTATCAGTCAAAGACAATATTTAAAAATAAAACTGCTTGGAATTTAGTTTTTTTTATGGGACAAGTGGCAAAGGAGCAGTCAACAGACAGATAAGTGCCTACTGACGCCCATGGACATCTGCACGACCAGGAGGTTAGCAGATGCGTTACCGTGCTTTAATGGCGAGTTTAAGCCACCGGGAAGTCTCACAAACCGAAAGAAACGCGACATTCACTTGACGTGACAGCATTCCGCCACTTCACACCGATCTCAAGTGAGAAAGAGGGTTTCCATGTTTATATACTTTAGTCGTAAATAAATAAGAATAAAATATCATTTATTGCTACCATAATTAATTCGTTTTTTTATTTCTTTATCATTACGTATAGTATAAAATGAAGACGCTTCCCAACTTTGTAGGCGCAGGTCTTTCAAACTACGCAACAGATTGAAATGCGGTTTTCACTAATAAACAGAGCGATTCATGGAGGAACTTTATATGTATAAAACATTTATGTTATAGAAAAAAAATGTCGAGAATTTTTACGATTTGTAAAGAGATCTTGTAAAAAACCTATTTTGCGTTGACGTCGCGTGCGCTGGCTAAACCTTACGAGATAGAACAAAATAATGTACTAAATAATTGAACATCTTATAAATATCTATACTAAAGTCGGCGATGGCATATGCCTATCTCCTAAGTATAATGCACAGAAACCGTTTTTATCTTTTACATATTACAAAAAAAAAATGATCTATTAACGAAGCTATTTTAAAGAATATCGCATTAATCCTTATCCATTTAAATACGCTAGATACTTTGTACATTTTATGCAGATCAAAATTTGCTTTTACAGCATATTATTAAATTTAATATCTTAGAAGATACGAGAGATTTAAAATACGGTGGCTGGGCGGGCCGGCGGCGGGCGCTCGGTGGCGTAAGGGACCAATAGATGGCGCTATAATTTGATATAAACAAATAAGGGTACCTTGCGGATTTCAGTCCATACCTCATACCGTTGAGCTATTGAAGTTGAGCTTATATCAAGGTTTTGCAAACCGAAAAAAAAACTCCTTGATAAACTTGCATGCTGCTTATTATTTTAATTAATATGGATCGTCTTAAGTAGTTACTGCCTTTTGAGGTTAGCTTTAACAATAGCCAGCAGTAGATCACTAGCTTAAGTAGTTCTTACCGCGGTCGAGTTATAGATGGATGACCAATTCTAATTTTGGTTTTTCGAATATCCGACCTCCTGGTTATTTACGTGATAGACCGTGATAGCGCTATGACGAAGAAGTAATACTGCCTTTTAGCTTTTGATATTTTTTTATTTAAGTCAAATATAGATTCAATAATGTATGCTTCATTAAAACCGATTTTCTAATATACCGGAAAAAAACATTTATAATGTTCGGCATGAAGCTTTCGCCGTGGTTTCAGAATCATCCCACGACCCTCCCGTTAGATATATTCACTTCAAGGCTTTCATATTAATGATGTTCGCGCGAACACTATCCCAGGTACGTTTACATTTTTTTTTTAATATAATAAGGGGCAAACGAGCAGCCGGCTTTCACCCATGTGACTACCGACGCCAATGGACAACTGCAACAGTAAGATTATCGATAAGTTTTCCGTGAATGGTGCAATTTTTCATGGCCTTCATTATTTACATTACAATAAGTCTTCATTTATATTATTTTAGTTTTCGACAACGAGACCACCATCATTTTTGTTAGATATACCCACAGGATAATCTATGACTATAAAAACAGTCTAATTTAAACAAGAAAGATATTAAAAATTTCCAAATTTATTGTATATGTGTATGATTTTAGTCGTTAAGATAAAAATTGTCGTACGTTTACCATAGCGTACATGTATCTATAACTGTTTTTATAAAGTTTTTTATTTTCTTATATTTGCTGGGCAAATTAGATAATTTGTAAAACCCAGGATGTATTATATTTTAATTTCAAGATAAGATAAGGTCTAGCATTAAAACCTCCATGCTTTTATACATGTTACAGTTATTTGTATAAGTGTAATGAACATTGTTTTTATCAGAGATCTGTTTTGGTTATTTTCAACAATTTATACTGAGTTTTTTTTTTGTTTAGAGCCATTTAAATGTTTGAGCCTTACAATTAAGATGTTACTCAATTTTATGATTACCAGCATAATATGGATTTTAAGAAAGAACTTGTATAAAAAAGGCAGTTACATTTATTCTCTTCATATATATTTTCAGTTTTATATATTAAATAATAGCCGTACTAGTAGGATCATACCAGATTTGGCTAGGCAGGGGAGGGAATACCGGCAGTAAAGGTGAGTGTTAGTGATCACTATAAAGAGCGCGCTCTTAAACGTACACCTGGGTCACAAGTCCCGGGCACTGCTTATGGTTCCTTCCTGTGCAACGCGATGTACCCAGCACCAGCACGGAGAATCCGTGGAATGCTTAGAAATTCGTCTCTCTATTATATTGCTTATGAAAAAGGAAGTAATCGTGAGTATTTAGGGAGAGTACTTATTTCTCAGCCTACAGCAGTCTTACGTCGAGCACCAATAAAAGGTTCCTATACCACTTGTGTGTATCAAACTATGTGGAATGTCTGCCATATTTATTTATTTCCCTCAAATTTTTAGAGGGAAATAAATAAATTCATTTTATTATTTCTTGGCACCCAATTTAAATTATGATACTTTTTGAATTAATTTAGAATAAAGCTTTGATAGAAGACAAGTGGCGCGAAATCGTGTCGGAGGCCAAAACACATTCTGGGTTGCTCTTCAGTTAGCTTTTTAATAAAAATTGTATACTGAATATCATAGGTTATTATCTCATCTATAATTTTGCAACGAATTAAAGATAAGTGAGTGTACTTGTACACGTTAAACCTACATTTAGGTCTCAAGTTGCAGTATTATATATATTCATAGCCACCGATTCCGCCATTTTTTACGGCAAAATCTGACCTAAACGGATCCACTGTGGAACAATTCCCTTAAGATGAGAACCAATATTATTCCTAGCTACGAAAGAAGTAGTTAGTTAGCTTCAAACGACTGTGAGGAGAGATATTTTTTTAAGGATAGAATTATTATTATCATATGTGTATTATTCTCGTTTTCCTTACAACTAGAAGTACATATTGTATTTAAGAATAGCTTGACTTTAGGTGTGTCGGAGAAAATCGAATCTAGATCTGATAACTCCCTTCAAAAAGTCCAGATACAGAAAAAACAAGAAAAGTGGAAAGACAAACAGGCAAAAAAAAATAAAGAAATTGAAAAAAGTTAAAAATTAAAAAGTCAAGTTTGGCCATTTAGTAGCAATACAGAAGATAATATAGAAAGTAACGTGTGACAATCAATAAGGAATTTTAGAAAGAATCTTACTCAGAGTAACCATACCCCAGAATAGGAAACATATATTTCGCAGAAAGCAAATGTTTCCAGTTATTCCCTTAATGCAATATAAACTCTGCATTCAGTCCTAGAAATATAACGTCTTATTTGATTCACGTGTAGATATATCGGAATTGCCCAACTAGTTTCGAACCCGTCAGAAACAGTTCCCGTCCAGGTTTAGTTCCCGCCGCGGCACCGCTTTGTAGCTCACGAGGAAGGGCCCCGGACGGGTTCAAAACCAGTCGGGCATTCCCGATATATCTACACATGAGTCTAAAATGTTTAAGGAAAATAATCATTACGGGCTCACAAAAGAACTAAGGGCGTAGCACGTACTTTTTGAACCGAAGTAAGTCAACGAATCGACATTACTTAAGTTGAAAATGTTCGTGCTAATTCGACAGGAGGCATGTCTTAAACGTGTCACGCGTCAATGTTATTACAACCCGCGTTGACGCTAAGAAGGGTCCGCTGTGGACCTAGCATGAACATTTTCATCCTAAGTACAGCCGACTCGTTGATTTACGTCGGTTCGAAAAGTTCGTAGTATTATTTCTGTTACTAGTTATAATAAATAATAGATCCGAGAATGTCTACAGAAATAATTACTCACCCATATCCGATCAAACCTGATATTATATATAATTTCATATTAGTTTTTTTGCTTGTCCAACAGTTTCATGTGTACTCTGTTTTTTTTATATTATAATATATGCGAAACTATGCGATTCCCGGTGGCCTAAACTCGTCATTAAGGGCCGGCAGCGCATCTGCTGGCCTTCTGGTCGTGCAGAAGTCCATGGGCACCGGTAGGCACTTCGGTGCCTGCTGCCTGCTCGGCTGCCACCTTGTAACATAAAAAAAGGCATACCTTTATTCCTTTAAGCTATTGAGTCTATGGACTAACTTAATCTTAATATTAACCTATGTAAAATCTTGAATAATGTATAGGTATAGTGAACTTACTTTGATCTAAGCACTGCAGCTGACAGAACAAAGGAAGGGGGCTTGCACAGAAGATCCAACAGGGTCGAGGTGCATCCGCCATGCGGGCGCCACTAAAATATAACATAACATACGTATAGTGAAAAGAAATTTAAACAAATGCATTAATAATTAAATTGGACTATATGACACACGGACGTCTGTTCCTAAGGTAGGCAACTTAATGACTGTTTTATAGGTAACATACGCCTGTCATACACAAATATTTTTTTTGTAGAAATTATAAATACATACAAATATATAATACAATATGAGGAGGTCGTGGCCTAATCAGTGTTGGGCATTTAAGTCGATCGCTAAGTTAAGTTGCTCTGGCTGCGACCGGGTGATAGATGGGTGACCCATTCTAGCACTGGAAGTTTCTATTAATTCCTAATGGATTATTAGATCCTGTTTGATGAAGAAATAGTAAATGAATTATTGATATTACTAATATATAAAGCTGAAGAGTTTGTTTGTTTGTTGGAACGCGCTAATCTCAGGAAGTACATGTCTGATTTGAAAAAATCTCTCTGTGTTAGATAGGCCATATATCATCACTCCAAGTCCAATAAGAACGGAGCACCAATGAAGAATGTTTTAAAATCGGGGATTGTTTTACCCAGTCGAGAGCTTCCGCTGTAAATGCTTAAAGTTTCGCAAGTCATGTATGACCAAACTTGTTCCCCTTTAAACGTTCTAAATAAAAGTTCCCGGCAGTATATGTCTTTATTTTAAGATTAGCTCAGTATAACCTTTTTTATGCTAATCAAATTTGTTCTAAAATAGTGCATTATTTGTGAAGGTTTTTTTATAAACATAATATTAATCCTCATCCGAAAACTATTTTTAAACCTCTAAGACCTAAATGATAAGAGTGGCACACGCAGACGAAGTCGTGGGGAACAGCAAGTATAGTAATCAGCAGTATTATACAGTATACTGTCGTACGTAAGAAGTACGAAATTGAAATGCACAAGATTATTTTCCTAATATACTTAATATTTATAAGCCTTCTGGTAGTGCAGTTGTCCATGGGCGTCAGTTGTGACTCGAGTGAACCACTTGGCCGTTTGCCTTTCGTTATATAAGTAAAGTGTCCAATAGCGTATCAAACAACGCTTATATGGTAGGGTTCCGTATGTGATACGCGATGAAGGTATTTCTTAAGTTTTTAGCATGTCCTAGCAATATGGAAAATTGTAAGTTTCTACATCTAATAGTTAGGAAATCCTAGGGGGAAAGGGGGCACCTGGCTGGCGACCAGATAGACGGACGGATAGGCAGAGTAAAACTATAAGGTTTCCTGGTGGTTTACTTGTCATACTTGCCTTCTGGCGTTAAGCAATTAAAGCTACATAGTATGTAAGTTTAATGCCGGCGACAGACAAACTTTCATTTCAATGATCATTTCAATGATCATGTTGTGTGGCCGGGAACTTTGTGCAGTTGCGCAAAGTCTTAAAGAAGTTTGTAGTCTTCAAGGTCAAAAATTTACACACACATTGAGCTATGTCTGGCTCCGGCGTAAATATAAAACGATCTGAAAATTGATATGAAACGAGATGCAAAAGCATCTAATCAAATTTCGTATCTCGGCGTTCAGGAGGGATGGCGATACGAAATACAAACAGTCATTTATTGTTCCAATCCTCGGGTCCACTCCCCCTGGCGCCGGAGCTCAGGTGGCCACACTTGACGCATCGTTTATTTTATCCCGGTGCAACAGTTTTAGGGATTTACTTTGGCTCGCTTTTGAGTTTTTATACAATGTTAAAACTAGCTAAGCGTGTTTTGCACTTTTAAAGATAGATGCTTGAGATCCCCGACTTGTCGAAGTCGCCCACAAATCTTTAGATTTGCGTACTAAATTAAGCGTATTTACAGTTAAGGGCAAAAATAGCTGTGCTCGCGATGTAATCCGCGTAAAGTTAGGTAAAAAAATAGATTCAACTTTAGTGTGATGATATATAGCCTTCCTCGATAAATGGGCTATTTGACACTGAAAGAATTTTTCAAATCGGACCAGTATTTCCTGATTTTAGCGCGTTCTAGCAAACAAACAAACTGTTTAGCTTTATATGTTAGTATAGATTTTGTTTATTTGGAAAACATTGTATTATTATTTTTGCTGTCATCATGACTACGCTTTGACACCATCCTATAGAAAACTGTATACATGTGTGTGTAACTCATGGTGTGCGTGTGGTTTTATTTAAATATTTTAATGTATTAATATTGCATATTTTACAAAAGCATTACCAGTCGCAGACCATTCTCTATATAAACTATAATTGTGCCGAATTTCATAATCCGCCATTCACACGGTTTTCGTAAAATTGTACCAATAGTTTTGGCTTCAAATATTGTTTAGAGTTACATATATGTATATCTTAGTAATTTTATTTGACTACTGAATTTGCAAATTACTTTTTTTTCTCAATAATTTGGTGATAAAATTTACAATGAAATGCTAAGTTCACGACCCCACTACAAACTCAGTCGAGTTTTAGTAAAATTATGAATTTTTTATTTGATGGCTATAAAAGTTCTAAATTAGTATTTTTGTTCCAGTCCGCAGCTGAGAACGATACAAGTCAGTAAGAAATATAAACAGTCATTTGTTGTTGCAATCCCTAGGTCCGTACTCTTAGCGTCGGAGCTCAGGTGCCGGCCACACTTGACGGATCGTATTTTATCACTGAGCTGGGTTTTTGTGAGAGTTTCTACCTTTTTACTAAACAAAACTGTTTGCTCTAGGAACTAAGATGAATGTTTTATGTTGGTCAAAAAAAAGGAATAAACTTTAAAAAATAAAGATGGCTGCTTCACAAATAAATAAAATTTGTTTTTCAAATTACGAGAGTTAATCTTTTTAAAGCTTTGAGAAGGGTTGGGTATAGAACATATGAACGTTTAGAATAAATGGTACATTAAAGACGAAAAAGATTTTCGTGTAATTCAAAAGACATGCAATTTATTATATTTATTGACGTCTTTAATATAGTTCTATAAATTTTCTATATGAAACAAACCACATACATTACATGGTATCATCCTGGTAAATCATGTAAAAGTAAATATGTATGTAGTAAAGCAAATATAAGTATGTTATCCTTCGGTAAATTTTTAATAAATAACACTTAGTAAATTGACATTAATCTATTTACGGCACTCCCCTCGAAAAGGCGAAAAAAATAACGACTTTATAGGATACGGGAGCTCGTACATAAATTCGCGAATAGGAGATAAAAAATACTGCCATGCAGATTTAGCGCATTGACGGGATGTTCTGTATATTCGATGAATTCTTATTGTATTTAGGCAGGACAAAATCTAGTCAGGTAGTTGAAATGTATTTAAAAAAAGATTCGGATATAGTGTTGTTTTTAGTCTAAATAAAGTTTATTCTATATATTCGCATTGTTAGGACTTGATGTGATGTTTGTCAATGGTTTTATAAAAAAATCATGTACTTACATATTCCTCTGGCGCAGCGGCACAAAATGAGTCTTGACATCCGAAGTAAGAAAATAAAATATTTTAACGTCCATTTTATGTTGTGCCACCTTAACTTTTTTTTTAATTTTTTAAATATTTTTTGGTATCGCAACACAAATTTAATTACAGTTATTGCCCGTTAGATAAGATTACATAGATCTAGGTTAGGTTAGGACAGTTATACTTAACTTCATCATTACTGATGAATTTCCAGATGCACCTCTTTATTCAGAAAGACTAGTAGTTTCTGTATTTAATTACCTAACCCTAAAATATTAAGCAAAAAAATTACGACGAACACGGCCGGTGCCGACAATCTAATAACAGACTTATTAAGCCATGTGACAGCGTTATCATCGTGTGTAGGGTAAGTCCTTAAGCGCCTTTTACACGATTCAGTGTTGCCAGGTCTGTTATATTTTCCCAATACTCCCTATTATATTTATTCCCTAATATAATAATTGCCTAGTTTATATGAAGAATACCACAACTCTAAGCAATGACGGCCGTCGACCGTTTAGACCGAGTATGAGATGGCGTTGATGATTTGGATGCTTCTACGTTGTTTGTTCCTTTTTTATGTTACAGTTCACGTGTTTTTGGGTTCCGCAGTCCTACAAGGAACCCTTATAGTTTTTGTCCATCAGTCCGAGCGCAAGGTGATCCTCTTACCTAGGATTTCCAAACTATTAGATGTGGAGACTTGAAATTTTCCATGTTGACAGACCACACTAAAAACTTATTAAGTTATTTTGAGCGAAATCGGACAAAATATTTTTAAATCATTTAACTAATAACTTTACTACGTATTAGATACGGAACCCTTCTATATAAACGTTTCTTGACCTATTTTTTGACTTAATAATTTCTACAAAAGAATGACACCTAAAGTGAGACGCGCCAAAGAACTTCGTTAGTTTCCTTTTTTTGAAAGTAATGCTTTCTAAAATTGGGATAAAACACTTTAGTAATGGCAACATTACATTGACGGGGTCTTACTTCACGGGTGGTTAGAGGAGCTGAGGGGAGGGCGTGACGACACCTGCGTCACTGACGGAGATATGAATGAGATGAACTTGTTCTTAAAGCTGGATTAAGGATCGTCTAGACGCGGAATACAGAAGTTCAGTTGTGTTAGTTTAAGACTAGCTTATGACCATGGTTTCGTTCGCCGTTGTCTAGATCACAACCACCCATCTGGTTCTCTTGGAGTGTACATCTGCTCTGAGTATGTCTGTTCGTTTCAAGCCAGGGGTGGATCTTCCTTTATCTGTCCGATAACTGGTCAGATCCTCTACGGGTACGCACCTGACCAGCTATCGGACCTCGGAGTACCCTAGCTGCTATTGTCACTCCCCGTGTGCGTGACAGTAGTATCCGCATCCTTTCTCTCCTCCCCATCTACCCTTATATCCTTTTACTCTATCCCTTTTTCCTTACTCCTGTCTTTCTAATTAGAGATAGCGCCATGCTTGTAGCTGAATAGGGCCGGCGCGTCCGGGTACCAGTACCTCTTTCTTACATAAGATCGGCGTGAAGTGACGGCAATGCTATCACATCAAGTGATGGTATTGTTGTCAAGTTTCATTCGGTTTATGAGACTTCCCGGTAGCCTAAACTCGTCATTAAAAGGCCGTCATCTCCCAGGATGAAAGCAAATGCTTGCCTCCTGGAGGTACGGATATCTACGGGCGTCGGTATACACTTGGCTTCCTGCTGCCTGCTCGTTTGTCCCTTGTAACATAAAAAAAATCTGAATTTTCAAGCTGGAAGTTAAATCGAGACAAGCGTTTTAACATTCATTTATTCTGGTTCAAATGACTGTTGGGAATAAGGCAGTTTGTAAGAGAAAATTTGAGCTCTGAGGCTGTACTTTAGACATTTTTTGCCTTGGTAATTTCTTGAATAAATGTAGAATTATGGTGTTAAATTTAAATGTATTTTAAAATTAAGATAATTAAGCTAAAATTAATAAATTTCTTTGCTCGCTTATATCTATACCCGCTGTGCCAGCGAGTTCGTCCATGTAAAACTAGGTAAAAAAAATAGATTTTTAGCGTGATGATATATAGCCTATCTTTCTCGATAAATGGGCTATCGAAAACTGAAAGGATTTTTCAAATCGGATCAGTGTTTCCTGAGGTAAGCGCGTTCAAGCAAACAAACAAACAAACCGGAGGTGCACGGTGCAAGTTCTGCCTCGCCATTTTTTCCGCCACAAAAGTCGTACAGTGCATAGTTTTAAAACTGCAATCCAACGTCAGCAGAGCGCGGGTAATGCCATAATAAAGCCTCGATGAATGGAGAAGATGAGTCACCGTTAGGGTTGGCAGATACCAGTGAATTTTTTTGAAAGAATACTAAAAATATTTTACTTTACTGCTCCTTAAGTTTCCTTTAAGATGTTCTTAATTTTATTCTTATAACTAATAAGAGAAAGATGAAATATATCTAAGTCCGAGAAGTGTTTATTATTTTGAGTACAACATCTGTTAATATAGCTATTAGCTGCATAATTAGTTCTACAGCCTTCTTCGATAAATGGACTATCTAGTACTGAAATAATTTTCAAATCAGATCAGTAGTTCCTGAGATTAGCGTGTTCAAGCAAACAAACTGTTCAGTTTTATGTATTAAAATATAGATTAGCTGTTCAATTAAAAATGGCTAGCCGTTTGATTGAACGTTCGCCTCAACCGATCACACTTTTCGTTACTCCCTCGTCAGGCAGTCACCAGCTCACTCTAAGCGTGCGTTAAGAAGTTTTACTTAAAAAATTGTTGTAATAAGTTATCTGTAATACAGTCGATCCAGGTGCAAACCCAGGACTTGGTTCTGCCGGATAACCCCCTAAACCAGCACGAGTGCGCCGGCACACTCACGGCGCTGCTCAGCAGGGCGAGCGGGCTGGACTGCACGCAGTGGAGGGCGTTACTAATACTCAGACACATATTACTATTGTTGTGTCTCTAATATGAAGGTATCATCACATATACTTATTAAAGAAAAACACAGAAAAGTTTGATAGACACTGTCATATTTTTTTTGTCTCGATAACGTTCTGAAATATTGCTCTTTGAAATGCGCAGGCGTTGCGTTCACTCGTTTACACCGCTCTGTCTCGCTAGCAGCGCAAGCGCAGGAATTTGCATTTAAAATCCCTTAATTTAGAACTTTTCTAATAAAATTTTGTGTTGCTAACGAGACAGCGCTCTTTTAGTCAACATTAGCTGTGCCCGCGACTTTGTCCGGGTAGAATTAGTAAAAAAAATAGATTCAATTTTAGCGTAATGGTATATAACCTATAGCCTTCCTCGGTAAATGGGCTATGTAACACTTAAATAATTTTTCAAATCCGACCAGTAGTTCCTGAGATTAGCACGTTCAAACAAACAATCAAAGTTCAGCTTTATATATTAAGATAACTGGCCACTGAAATAACAAATGTATATTCTATTTTAGCATGTAATGATTAATTCATATTCATTGTACGAACTTTTGCCCGCAGCCTCACATAACTAACTATATTATTATAAATTTCTACTTCTTTGCCACTGTACTACTCCTAAAGGCCTGAATGGTTTTTGAAGAAATTGTTTGTATAATTGAACGAAGACATAAGTGTGATTGCCATGTTTGTCCAGGCTCTTCCACGTTATTTGAAGAGACTAAGGAAAAATAACTAAATCTTCTATCGCAAGCATGGCAAAGTACCCCTGTAAACAGGCGGCCAGAGCAGAATTGAAAATCAATTTTCAATTAATTTTCTATGGTACATGAACATCCCCATACACTTTATCGGTGTGCCATGGGACTGAATTAAAAATGGGATAAATTACTGTGAAAGAAAACCTTCACACTAATTTGTCCAGTACACAGTGACATAGATGCCAGGCATTAGTTGGAAATTTTTGGTTTAATAAAAAAGGTCAGGCATTACAATAAGACGGAAAGGGTAGGGTTAGGGTAAACTTCATCTACAGTCATACAAGTTACAATAATGCTGAAACCAGACTTAGCTTCATCTGAAAGACAATGTAGTGTGGCCGTGTGGACTTTGTGAAGGTTCACAAAGTTTTATAATACTTTGTAGTCTTCAAGGGCGAAAATGTACAAAAACTTTGAGCTTTGTTTGGAAGAGAATAGCAAGCATTAATTTTTGTAATTAAAATCACATGTTTTACAAGCTCCCAAATACTGTACTTATTGTATTATTCTACACTTACCTTATGCATTAATTCATTTAAGACTGGTTGTAGCTCAACAGCTTTGTTAAATTCTGTCCGCCTCCGTGTTTCGGAAAGCACGTAAAATTATGTCGCTGAGAGATATTAATCGTGAGGTTGTAGAAATTGTAGGGGTTCCGAGGATGACGTCAGACGGCAGTCGGTCGTCTTAACTCGCCCTACAGTCTCATCCTCAGCAATTTTACTAGACCAGGGTTATCCCTAGGAAGGAGAAAGCCTCCTCCCAAATATATTCTACTTACTATACATATCGTGCTTCGAATTGGGCATAACGATAGGCCAGAATTTCGGAGTTTTTGAGTCAATTGTTCTACTGTAGAAGTATTGATATCGTATGCCTTTGAGTTTACGGAACTTTATTACAACGAACGAAAACGCGGACAACAACATGTCTATACAAATGAATTAATCTGAAGTGTCACTCCTGTGTACTCCGAAAAAACTGGACCGATTTTGTCGCAATTTTCGCAAATATTCTAAAATCTAAGGTAAGAAAAACTAAAATAGGTTTAACAAGAGAGGTTTAATTTAATTAGGGTTCTGCGCAAAAAATCTACGGAATTAAATCAAATCATTGAATTCAACGTAGTAGAAAACGAAAATAATAAATGGTAAAAACAATAAAAATCAACAGCAATAGTTGTCGTCCATTATCAAGAATACAAATGGCCCCGATATAACACATAAGCCTTTCGCTCGTTGAGCTTTCTTAACATTTTTAGCGACAACAATTCGATGGCACCCACGTAAATTGTCGTAACTCCGAATTCCTCACTTCACAGTGGAATGTTACAGACAAATCGTCATTATTTAATGTATTTTTGTATACAAATATATATGCAATAGTGTCGACATTACACATTACATTATTGTATACAAAATATATTAATTTTTTTTCAATTTACATGTTTGTACACGCTCTATTGTGAAGTTGGGAATTTGGAGTTACGGTAATTTACGTGGGAGCCGTCGAATTATTTAGCGTGTTGTAGATTATACATAACATACTGATTAATTATTTATAAACACTATCTATCTACCTATCAGCCTCTAATCGCCCACTGCTGGGCGTAGTGCTTCATTTGTTTCTGCCACACAAACACTATATATTTACAAATCCATTCTTCACAATAATCTTTAAAATTCCGTATCTATAATTCTAATTTAAAACTAACTATAATGTGTGAGCTTTTCTGAATCATTACTTCACTTTAACAGATTATGGGTTATTTATATAATAATTTAGAATCTTGTCTACTAATGGTAGGTGTGTTAGCTTATTGGGTAATGTTTGAAAATATTACCACTCTAAAAATGTTACTAAGCCAGCTCTATAAGGACATCTGTTACATTAAAAATTTTGTAAATTTTCAGTTGACTTGCACCATTCTCTCGCCAAATTGCAGGCCTCATAACGCAAAGCGCTATGGGGAGTACTCTACAGTCACTTAATGGAAATCGAAAACTAAAAATTACTTTTCCTTTGGTATGACATTTATTAATAAATATAAATACATACAGATTTAGATGAAAGTCGTGTTTTAACATTTCTAATATTTCAGACGCACATTTATTTTAGTTAATGTAAGAAAAAACAGATTAAAAAATATTTCTTTAGACGGCCGGACGTGTGCGTGTGGATCTGGCACTATCACGTTCGAAACAGTCAACTTATAACGTATTTTTTTTTTATTAGCTACAGAATTATGGCGCGCTGTTTCCTATTGAAAATTGTTTTTTTTTAAATTCGGTATTGTTTATTTATAATTAAGGAAACACTAAATTTCCATATACCAAGTGGAATATTATCGTACTATTAATATTGAGCTTCTTCTAAGAGTTGGCGCTTAACGTCAATGGCGGCAGTTTAGAAAATATGAGGCGTGCACTTTGGATTTCCAAATTATTTCTTACAATGAGGGCTCCAAACAGTTTCACTTTTAGGTATGTCTAATATTCCCTTTTCCCCTCCTACTAAGCTTAAATTAAAAGCTTGTATTAGGAGTGGGTGCGACTAAACCCCAACGACGGTGGGGTTTCAACCGGCTACCTTGCGGATTTCAGTCCATACCTTATACCGTTGAGCTATTCAGGCTCTAAATTTGTAATTAAATTTTTAAATGAAGTATAAAAAAAAAAGAATATTTAATTTAGTCGTTTAGAGTCGTCAAATAAATGAGAAATACCTCTCTGCTAACGTGGCACTTGTTTGTGTGTGGTCGCTGATTCTAGGTTTTATGACCTACGATAAATGTGGACTGTTTTTTGTTGTTAAGTGGTATTGGCTTGTGAGATATATGTCGATATTATTATTCTAATATTATTACTCACAATATTATAAATAACATTTCGAATCCTTAGTCGCTGTCGAACACCATACGGTACCTACTGAAAATCATTACTGAGTAGGTTTACTTTTTAGGTATATTGCACTGCTTAATATTTTGTATTAAGTTTTAAGCCTAGAGATTAATGTAGTTTACGTTATTCTACATATGCTATAAGATTGCAGGACTTTATATTCCTAATAAAGCTTTCTTATTCTTATCTCTGGCCTATTGGAAGATAGTCCGCGCCTCGCGCTCCTGCTGTTGCTGCACAATTCAAATATCATTTAAAGTACTAGCGGACCCGGCAGAAGCAGTCCTAACCGAATATTGCATTACTTACTATTTACTACATTATATTATGCTATAATATTATTTCCATTCCCGTTTCCTTTCGTTAGGTTCCGTTGTGTTGTGTTAAATAAATATTGTGTTAAATAAAAAAATTAAATTGTCAGAAGTGCTTAAAGGTTACATTAGAAAAAATTTAATATGATGGTCAAGTATTCTTAAATTTTCTAATTATCCGGGCAATTTGTTTAATTTTTTTTCTTTCATAAGAACCTTCTCTTGACAAAGACGAACGCAACAAAAAAAAAAAAGAATTAGAGAAATCGGTCCAGCCGTTTACGCGTGATGCCGTGCCGTACAAAATTGCAAGTCTCCATCCGTCTAATAGTTCGGGAACCCTATGGGGGAAGACCACCTTGCAAGCGGGCCAGAAGGACGGACAGAGTGATACTACAAGGGTTCCTTGTAGGATTACGGAACCCTAAAAACATATCTGGTCGGTATTACCTCGGCCTCGGGCAGCAGCGAGGGCTGCGCGCGGTCGGGCAGCGCCAGCAGCGCGCAGAGCGCGTGGCGCGAGCCGGCCTTTATGATCTATTTATGACGAGTACGTACCACGATATTTAATTTTGATTTGTCGCTATTTCGACTCCCCCGACAGAATATCACTCAATAGAAGGCAAAAAACAACTTCGAGAAGAAAAAAAATACAGAATGCATTTTTGGGAAAAGTAACAAAACTGCACAATTGCCATAACTCTTCGTTTTCTTCGACTCTCGTATAAATTTTCTTTTTATTTTTATTCTATTTTTATTTGGAGACTTGGACATAAGTCCATGACGAAAATGTCAGTCCTCTAACACCCTAAACTTAATCTATGACAAATTAATTGCATTTAAATTATAAAGGAGTCTGTTCGCTTCAGATGAAGGAGCAACCAGAAAAATTCCAACATCCATAATGTTTATACGAAACTAACGCGTCAACTGATGTCTTTTCTATGATACAAGTGGCAAACGAACAGGTACCGACGCCCATGGATATCTGCACGACCGGAAGGCTAGCAGATGCGTTGCCGGCTATTAATGACGAGTTTAGGCCACCGGAAAGTCTCACAAACCGAACGAAACGCGACAACAACATCACTTGACGTGACGGCATTGCCGCCACTTGAAGCCGATCTCATGTGTCTTTTATCCGCATTCCGGACACACGCCACTTCAATACAAATGTTTGGAAGTATGCATGTGGCTGATCGTCGTCTGTCTGTGTAAAGTAGTTGTTATAATTCGTTTTAAATACAGTTAAAAAATAGATAACTAGACCATCTAATGGAACGTTATTCATTATTTGAGTACAATCTTCCTTATTGTACATATTACAATTTACCCTTCTTGCCTAAAGTTCTTTTATAACAACATTTTTGTAACTACAAATTGCATCTACCTTTACAAGGAATTAAAATTCCCAACTTAGAAGTATTCCAAAGCAGTGAAAAGTAAATTGAACATTTAGATAGTTACCTAACTACAAACTTTTATTAGTAAGCAATTTATTGCACCAATATATGAAGCAACATAAAAACCAATTATAATAAATTTTGAGGATAGGTGGCCAATCTGTTACATTTACTTGATACAACTGAAGAAAATATAATATTTAATACTTGAATTTATTGAATTAGTACAAAGTTAATAATAACATATATACATAAGACTATATGACACACGAACAACTGTTCCTAAGGTAGGATACTTAATGCTTGTATAATAGGTAACAGATATATATATATTTTTAGAAATATATGAATATGTATAGGTAATACACCCAGACTTGAGGCGGGAATCGAACCCACCATCCATAGAGCTGAAGGCAAGGTCACTACCAACTGCGCCAACAAGCCAGCCGAATATAAACCCTCAAGGACTGAAATTAATAAAAATCCAAAACCATAACTCTGCTGTGCTATTATTAAAACCTTTTTTAGTCCCAATATAATACTTTCATAACTATATATTTTTCATATATTAAAAAATACCTAATATAAACATACCTGTAATCTGCCAAGGACATTGATTAGTACTCCACCATCAAACATAGGTTGTGAATCCACTGAAGTTATTAGTCTACCAATTTTTTGAAATGTGAGAGCCTGAAGTAATAAAATAACTATGAAATTAACTGTCATAATAAAAACATATTGCACATCAGGAACAAAATTGTGAAAAAATTTAGAGGTAGGGTAAAATGATTTATACCCTACCTTAAATGAGCAAGCAGGATGACTCTTATTAGAATGATAAAATGAAAAATTTAAAAAATCTACTTACATTTAGCTTTTCCATTATTTTAACAGCACCTTGAAGTTGTACTCCCTCAAAAGTCATGAATGATGATTCAACCTAGAATAAGGGTGATGGAACGTTAATAAAAACGTATAGGATTTTCATAAAACTTTTCAAATACTATGTAGTATCCTAGAACAATAATAGGTATTTTCTTGTAAAATCAAAAACAATTTGTACGTAGGCATAAAATGTATAAATTCGTTTAAGTCACTTAAGGAGACTACAAAAATATTTTGAAACTAGTAGTAGACACTATTTCGGCGGGAGGTTCTAGTTAACCTAAAAATATTGTTTGTGAAATAATGCATAAATACATTAGAAACAAGCGTAAAATGCTTATAAATAATGTTTTAGTATTATTTCTAAAACTTACATTGTACATATTAGCAAGATTCGGTCGTTGTGCCGGATCATCAAACAGTGTATAATATTGCTGTACGAAACCTTTTCCGATTGCATCGTACTGTAGATTTAGCGCCATTTAGACGAAATATTTGTCCCAAATATCACTAAAGTGGTTACAAATCACTGTAATACTCAAAATCCAGGCCTTGTAGGGGCCTTTAGCATACCTTTTGGATTTTATACGGACAGAAAAATGGCAACTGGCAAGCGGTTTTTAGTGTTGCCAAATTATTAACATATATCAGATATACATAGATGACGATATGCGTGATGAATCATCTTTTACCCGGCGCTACACTAAGGCGTCAAATGTTTGTTAACTTTTTTTTTCATGAAGACTGCACACATATTTGCGCAGTTTAAGCTCAAAGTGTTTGTTCATTTTTGTCCTTGAAGACTTCAAAGTTCTACAAAACTGCGCAGCTACATAAAGTCCCCGGCCACACTATATGATCATTCAAATAAAGCTATGTCTGTATCCGGCTTAAGCACCAGCTGTTTGCAAATATTTCTACAAAACTACGTAGCTATAATGCCGGAACCAGACATAGCTCAAAGTGTTTGTACATTTTCGTCGTTGAAGTCTACAAAGTTCTACAAAAATTTGTAAACTTATTCAAGGTCCCGGCAACACTACATGATCATCGAAACGATCATTCAAATGAAGTATGTCTGAATCCGGTATTAAAATAATATCTTAACAAGTAAAATAATATCTTATTGAATGTTTTCATACTTATCTGTGATCACAAACACACAGAGTGCTTTAAAATCTTTTAAAATATTCTGTGTATTATGGAAATCAATTATTAATCTCTAGTATATATATCGTTACTCTGTGATTATTAAACATAAACTTAACCCTAAAAGTAAAA
>JANCMC010014272.1:0-10575 GCA_024363005.1 Charaxes varanes
TGTTTATTGTTGAAATCGTTTTTGCGTTTCAAATTTTTCTCCTTCATTGCAAAAATTGAAGAACCGAAATTTAATGGATAAGGATTAATAGGGTGTATTTAAAATGCCTACATAAATAGTTCCTTATTTTTTTGTAATATGTAAAAGATATAAATGGTTATTATAGACTTTTTTAAGATGTACAATTCCATAGTACATTATTTTGTCCTATCTCGTAAGGATTAGCCAGCGTACGATATGTAAGCGCCCAGAAATACGTTTTTTACGACATCACGCTAATAATCTCTGAAACTCTCGTATTTTATCGACTATAATGCATATTTTTTATAGATATAAACCTCCTTGAATCGTTCTTTTTATTGGTGAAAACGGCCTTAAAATCCGTCGCGTAGTTTAAAAGAACTGCGCGTTCAAAGGTGAGAAGCAACTTCATCTTATACTATGTAATTTTATATTGTCATGATATATGAGAGAAAAAATTATAGAATATACCTAATTAAAAAACTAAAAATACTAACTCTAACATTACGTACTGGAAACGTAAATTTGTAAAAACAAAAATATGACGTTATACCAGAAAGTAGAAGAAATACCGCGTCGGTTCCCTACCAGAAAATTTAATATATTAAATTTTTAAATCTCCTTACAGTTAATAAAAACACTTAGGCTTGAGTCCGATATAAAAGGACGGACTCACAATTTCTTATATTCCTCCTTTTTTAACTTTACAGTTGGTATACTTAGCTGGTGACTTGGCTATGGCTTCTTCAGCAAGCTCTATAAAATATCCACGTCTACTTGGGTACTGTCATGCTATTTATATGTTTTTGCCATCATATTTACATAAGATATATATTATTAAGTGCCTGATAGCTTGTATCACAATATTTATAAAACAACCTATTCAAATATTATTATTATCGGAACGAAGTGATACAAAATTTTGGAATATCTATTTCAAATTTTCATGCGGGAACAATGAACCCGGGCATTAAAAACCTCTTCTATATTATGTACGAAGCACTGGCAAAGTTTTTTGAAGTACCGGCAACTGATACAATTTTTAGAATGGTTGAAAAGAAAAGACTAAAAATAAGTTTATAAGGGGAACATCTGTCGCCCAATGAAAAATCCAGACTGCCGATCAAGAGGGTTCGTGTTTTTTTTCCCTTTTCCCTTCCTACTAAGCTTAAATAACGACAATACCCCAACGGCGCTGGGGTTTGAACCTGGTACCTTGCGGATTTCAGTCCACACCTTATACCGATTAAAGCAAAGTAGTTTAGTTTCTCATGCATGTCATGGATTTCCGCAAAGTAACGCCTGATTCTATCAATTACTTGAAGACGGTGAGCTTGACCGTACAGGCTATGATTATAAAAGAGTCAATGTGAAAAAAAAATTTTAACTTTCACTACTAACTTTTTTTTGTGTTATATTTCACCTAAATTACTTGTACAAATGTAAATTTTGTCTTGTTTTCACCCATAAATTTACAGATATCAGGTGGGCTCTGGCCAGCAAAATTCAACCTAAACAAACTAACAAACCACGAAAGATAAATAAAAGATTGTTATACTAAATATCCGAAACTGTGATACAGCATAATACAACTGAAAAATAAATATATATACAATATATAAATGAATAAATATATAAAGAACTACAATGTGCAGTAACCCTGCCTTCTGCTCCGGGGGTCATGGATTCGGTTCCTGCCTTGAGTATTAGAACAGTATTAGCTATATCTATGTATTTATATATCAACAAAAAAAAAAACTTGTGTATAACATGCGTCTGTTGCCTATAAAACAGGCATGAAGTTGTCTACCTTAGGAGCAGACGTCTGTATGTCATAAAGTCCTGTATATATTTATATTTATTGTTTCAAAAAATATTACGCAGTATGCTCTTACATGTAAATGACTTCATTTATAAATTTATATATCATGTTGTAATTTGATGAATATTTCTAAGATTTAATTGAATATATCTGGGGTATGAATTGACTACTAAAATGATTGGAGATTGTCAATTCGGTCAAATCATTGTCCGTTTGTTAAGTCTTTATCTTGACTGTTTCTGAATTCATTGTTATTATAAAAATGTATATAAATATATGTATGACTAGTTGTTACCCGCGACTTTGTCCGCATAAAATTAGGTGAAAATTTTTAGCGTGATGATATATAGCCCATAGCCTTCCTCGATAAATGGCCTATCTAACACTGAAAGAATTTTTTAAATCTGACCAGTAGTTGCCGAGATAAGCGCGTTCAAGCTAACTAACAAACATACTCTCCAGCTTTATATATTAGTAAAAGGTATACATTTTAAGCAGGGGAGATATTAATAATAGTCAAGCAGCTGTTATAGTGCTGTTCCTATTATAATGAATATATTTTCCAATTATTGTTTTATTTTTTTAAATTAAAAAATACACTACTTCTATTCCAATCTATTTAATTGTCAAGATAAATTAGAAGCAACAAGCGAAAGATAAAACGCCTTCGCTCGTTCACTATTTCTCAATTTTTTCTTCTTGCCTTTGTTTGGACGCGCTGTATTTTTTCGGCTACGGTGGGTTTTAATGGTTCACAGTTAAATTACTCGGAAATTTTAGAGGTGAGGGTGAGTAAAGTTTTATATTGAGTTGGTTCCGTATACTGGAGTTCATATAGTTTAAAAGCCTTGATAGTCCATGCTACTACTTTTCAAGTCTTTTCTGAGCTACCATCGTGGTCACTCCTAACAGGATTTTTTACAAATGCTTAAGTGAAATTATAACAAAAAGTATTATGTAGTTTTAGTAAAATCTAAGCAGTGATGTCTTGACAATTGAACATAAAAAATGACCCAGAGCATGTCAAGAAGTCCTATAGAAGGATACGTTATAAAGGTGTTTACTAAATAACTTCTAAAGTTGTCCGGGTTCGCTCTATTTTTAAATGAGTTTTTAGCATGTCCTATTCACGTGGAAAATTTGAAGTCTCTACGTCAAATAGATTGAAAATCCTAGGGAGACCACCATGCAAAACACTTTTCAAAAGGTCATTTACTCGAAAATTGTACCCATAATAAAGAATTTGTGCAGTAAACTCTTTGTCAATCTATACGCAATACGTAACCGTACCGTGTTACGTGCATTTCTGTTTATAATTGTAGCTGCCCACTGGGCCAATTGGCCAATCATTAGGCCTTAATTGGACGAAATTCTAGAATATTAGGCATCCTTCAAATTTTAAAAGTCACAAATTATTAATTTTGGTAACATATGTACATGTATATGCGTGCCCGCGAGTTCGTTCGCGTGACATAAGGTAAAAAAAATGATTACATTTCAGCGTTATAATGTATAGCTTTTCTCGATAAATGAGCTATCTAGCAATGAAAGAATTTTTCAAATTGGAGCAGTAGTTCTTGAGATTAACTCGTTCAAGTAAACCAACAAACTCTTCAGCTTTACGTATTAAAATATAGATTTAGATAGGTTAGTGTTGAAAATGTGTTTTTTAATCAAATTCACGTTATACTTACTCCGAAAAGAGACATACATAAATTATTAATTCTTTTCTTTATTACAAAACAACAAAAAATTTCACAAAAGGCGTACTTACTGCTAAAATGTTATTAGAATTTAAAATAAAAATGGCCTAGAGCGTGTTAAGGCTCGCTTATATAGAAGGGTTTCGTATATGATAC
The DNA here is from genome assembly GCA_024363005.1 of Charaxes varanes. Lineage (NCBI taxonomy): Eukaryota > Metazoa > Arthropoda > Insecta > Lepidoptera > Nymphalidae > Charaxes > Charaxes varanes. The sequence continues at coordinate 3,703 of JANCMC010014272.1, forward strand.
GTAATAAACGTATTTGTTAAATAACTTCAAAAGTTTTCGTCCGAATTCGTTCAGAATAATTTTCCGAATTAGTTTTTAGCATGTTCTATGAACATGGAAAATTTCAAGTCTCTACGTCTAATAGTTTGGAAATGCTAGGGGGGGGTCATCTTACGGACCTTACGCGCATACAAACGGACGGACGAACAGAGCAAAACTATAAGGGTTCCTACGGAACCCTGGAAAGGTTTTTAACTAGGTAAACGAATATTGTCGTGCGCTTCAGCTAGTTTTCAATAAATTTAAAGCATCTCTGTAATAGTTCCAACTGCTGGATCATATAGCGAAACACACCCGATGGTATATTACTTTTACTGCAATAGCCTTTAATAGAAAATTGGTTTTCGCTGAGTGGATTTGGATCATATCCAATGCCGGTCGGTCGTATTTTTGTAACAATCATACTGATTGACGAATTTGAGTTAGTTGACTTGTTTCAACAGCGTTTATTAAATAAAAGTGTTCATAAGCGTTTCAAGACACGCTTATATAGAAGGGTTTCGTATCTCATACGCAATAAATGTATATGTTGTATAACTTCAGAAGTGGAAGTCCATTTTCGTTCAAAATAATTTTTCCAATAAATTGTTACCATGTTCTATCAACATGGAAAATTTAAAGTCCCTTCGTCTAATAGTTTTGAAATGACGGACGGATGGACAGAGTGAAATTATAAGGGTTCCTTGTAGTACTACGGAACCCTAAAAGGTCAAAAAACCACTTAACGTAAGAGTTGCTGGCTGGCTGAAAATTGTGGTTTTTAAGTGATGTTACTTGACAAGTTTAAACGATATTTATTAAATGGTCATTTGGTTTTGATAGCCGAATAATTGAAGCGAGGTTTGCTGAAAATTGCATTGCAGATTGTAGCCAGATTTAATCAGATTGCGTTGGTTGACTTACTTGTTTTGAGGGTAAAATTAAACTGGAAAATGCCTTCGTAGCGTATAGAGTACTAGATATAAAAATTATTCTTCCTCGGCTTCATTTGGAACATGTAGATGCCAAACGCCTTATTAAAAAGACCTCCGGAGCTTTCCTACACCTTCACATACAGTAACATTGTGCGTCCTGCAATAGGACTTTTCCCATAAAATCTGGCTTTACAAGACACATTTGAGCCCATAAAAGGCAAACTTAAAAGCCAGGCGTATCGCCTTTGACACGGAGGAAATGTTGCAACCACTGCGCCATCAGTCAATCGCGTATTGCCAACGCAGAAAATATGTACGGACAATTTTACGCGAAATTCGCTTATATGTGTTATTACCATACTTCGTCCCGAATGTCGTTTCGGTCAGCCTCATGTTTATTTAGAAGGCTTTAGGGGCTCGATAAATTCGATGGACGTAAATTGAGTTTGTGATTTGTAGGCGTAGTTGTGAATAAGTGTGTACCAGCTTAGTAATTTGGGCGGGAGGGTTTCCTGACAGGTAATGGTTAAATAGTTCTCTTTTCCCTCATGGTTACGGATATCCAAGACATCCAGGAATTACGTAAATACTTAGGGAAGCCTATATGATTTGTCTATTCCGATGTTCCGGAAACAATAAAAAATCAACTCTGAAACTCATTCAAAAATCCTATGATAATATATAAGTAAATGATTATTTGCATTATGATAATGCTTGGGAATAAATTGCTTTAACCAAATCTGAATTATTTTGAAAATGGCGATATCAAAAAAAAATACCCGACTGGGTTTGTTGTGGGCTCTTCTCAGTGCAGGGCGCAAGGTACCCTTGTAAACTTAGCATTGAAAACATAAAGTTTATCACCAAATTATGTAATGTTTAGAAATAATAATAATATTGTACATATGACATAAAAAAAAAATGTTCATATGAATAAACGATTTTGACATTGACTTTAAAGTCAGAACTGTCTGCTTTAAAGCGTTTTCTGTATGTTGCAGGGAACAAATGTGCAAACATTTTATTTTTGTCTTCGTATGAGACTATGTCCATAGACAACTGCGCTACCACAAAGCTTGTAGATGTGTTGCCGGCCTAAAATAACTTCACTTTGCTTTTGCTGTCTGATGGTATCTTTTTTTTCTGCCGTATTAAGGACTTTTGTTCTTCTACGAACATGCCAGCCCCATCGTGACAGATGGTATCTTACTTTATTTATTAATGCAAGTGAAACCACGGTATAACGCCAATATTCTATATAGGCGCTTATGACATAACTCAACTTTATAATATGACAATAGCCATTCGATTCTTTAAAAGAAATAGAAAAACTGAACAATTTCTCTAAAAATTATCAGTTCACAATATTACGGGAACATTCGTGTTAACCCTCCCTAATCATAGAAAAATACCCAGGAGGTCACTAGAGGACGCTGTATTTTAAAGCGAGCCCAAAATAGTTTTCGGTACAAAGAACTAACGACTACTGGATATATCCTTTCAGTTTATATGTAAGCAAATTATCTCATCACTTTTTGTTAGTTAGTACTTCTTTAGAATCTTCTTCTTCGGCGGACCTGATACAAGACTGGGCAACACTACGAAGGTGCTGTTCCGGTGTTTTTTTTTATACAAAAAGGGGGCAAAGAGGCCGAAGGTCCACCTGATGAAGGTAACCGTCGCCCATGGGCATCTGCAACATAAGAGATGCCAAAGCCTTGCCTGCCTTTAAGAAACCTGTATACTCGTCTTTTAAAAACATTAATATTGTAAGGCTCTGGGAAGACCACAGAAGGAAGATAGTTCCACAGTATGCACGTGCGAGATAGGAAGGATCTTGAAGCACGTACTTTTGTGGGATGCCAAGCCATGATGAGGATGATATTTTTCCCAGTGGCGAAGAGTGCGGTTGTGGAATCGTGGTGAGTATCAGACCGAACAATTCTTCGGAACAATCCCCATTGTATACGCGGTAAAAAACGCACAGAGAGGTCTTATATCAGTGTCCGCTTATATTTCAAAGGATGTGGCAGTGGGGCGAGTTAAGGTTACCGATTGCCCTCCGACGTTATCCCTCACATTCTTTACAATCTCAGGACTAATATCCCTCCAACATATCCTGTTTTACGTGCCTTCCGAAACACAGAGGAGGTTGGATGGTTAAAACCAATGTTAGAATGGGTCACCCAGCCATAGTAAAAACTAATTAACCCAGCGTTCGTCTCAAATGCCGACCTCTGATTAGGCTTCGACCGCCTCCCAAAACTATGTAACAAATGTTAAATATAAAATAACAATTTTATTATTTACTCCACAAAGAAAACGCTTCAAGCCAAATCTTCATAGTAAACTGTAAAAAAAAACTGAGAGACGAGCGATTATACCATTATAAAGATTTGTGTAATGTTTAATATTGCTTCTGAAGAGCCAAGATTTTATGCTGAACAATTTCCTTTGTAGCGTTTTTTTTTTGTAAAATTCTAAAGTGCCTCAAATAGCTTTCATCTCTTAGTCGTGGCTCGTCTAGTCTCCTAGTTAAAGCTATTTATAAAATGTTGAATACGCTTTAATACTGGACTGCTAAGGATGTTTATAATATTGTAACTATTTAAAACGGTTTTTGTGAATTTAAACTATTTTTTAAGAGAAGATTGTGGCTTAACCAGTGGCCAGCATTGGAGTCCATCGTTAGGTTAAGAAATTCTAACCGCTTCCGAGTTGCGAGACCTTTAGAACAATACTGGTTGTCAAATAATTTTTAACAAAAATCTTGGGTTAGTTTTTGCCCAATTTAACAAAGTTTGGCAAAGTGTTCTTAGCGATTAGCAAGTGATTTGGGCATTCTGATTTTAATAATGTACGATTATTATTGAAATATCATTAATGCGGCAAGCAAACTATCTTAAGCGCTCTTAAAAAAATCTAAAATATAAGCGAACGGGCTTTCACCTTTTTGACGTGATAACGTCTTATAATTCGATGAAGCCGGCTGCATGCACGAAACGGTGTCACGTTCCGCCTGAGTCGAGCGTGCAAGCGAGAGCGCGGACCAAGCGATAGAGAGGCACGAGCAGCATGTTCTGCATTATTACGTAAAATTATAGTCCATAAACCGACTTTACAGACAACTAAATTTTCTTTTAATTTTTGTTGATCTATATTCGGAAACTACGAGAAGTAGTTTTAAAGCCAATTAAGTTAAAAAAACTTTGACAGTTCAGAATAATATTTTTTTTATGCTACAAGTGAATTGACAGCGTGACAAATCAACACGCAGAATCGAAATGCATACCTTTTTGAGGGTCATTACGTGATTAATATGGAATAATAACTTTAAAGTGTTTTTATATTCGGTTGACAACTTGAGCAATGGCGAGAAAGCTCGCATGACATTCCAACAGTATAGTTAAAAAACAATTTTACAACTCGTTTCAGTGGACTTAAAACTATATAATACACCATTACAGGCACATACACCTTTCACAAACTGTAAACATAAATTTTTTTATACAGAAACAAAAATTACTTTAGTCAAAAAAAGATAAGTTGAGTTTATTAAGTTAAAAGAACATTTATTCTTTTCTTAAATATATTTAATGTGTTATGAAAAATATCAACATCAACTGAATTTATTTCGTTGTAGGCCAAAATTATACCATATGTATTTACCAGATGGAAACATGTATTTACCAGATAGAAACATGTATGTACTTTAGACTTCGGAATAGGACGAGCCGAAAGATACATTGCAATTCTAAAGTATAAATTAGGACTTCCGATATATACAGTGGAGGTGCCATTATGATAAGGGGTATCGATATCATATTATATCTTCTAGTTTTTACAGTTTTATAATTAGAACAGAAGCGGCGGGACTGACTTCTAAGCACGAAAACCTTTGCTTTCTGTCTGCCTTTTTAGGGTTTCGTAGTGCTACAAGGTGCAAACATGCTTTAGAACGTATAAGTCGCGGAGCTTCAAATTTATTTAATTTAGAAATGAATTAAATATATTTAATATTTTTTATTTGTGTTTAATGTTGTTAACTCTACGATAAAGTGGAGGGTAATGGGGTGTGGCAATAGAAATAGTTTCAATTTTACAGACAATAACCTTTGTCCTCTACAACTTGTTACATAACTTTGTTTAGACACCGTGGACAGTCGTATTTACTTTTAGCACTTAATAGGGCACTTAATACATAATTCTTTAAATTGGGAGATGTTTTCGGATTGTAGGAAAAAATTGTTTGGAAAATGTAAAGTGCACGCCTCATAATGTTAACCTATGTAATCTAGAATTAATTAAAAATAAACGATACCGAATTATACACCCATTTTCAACAGGAAACAGCGCGCCGTAATTATGAAGCTAATAAAAACACAATAACGATATGTTGACTTTTCCGAACATAATAGTGCCAGGTCCACACACACAGATATCCGGATAACGTCTAAGATTCTTTTTAATAATTTTTTTCTAACACTAAATAAAATAGATATCTTTCCGAAGTATCAAAAGTGTTAAAACACGAATTTTATCTTAATCTGTGTGTATCTATATTTATCAATAAGTGTCACATCACTGGAATACAGTTATTTTTAGTGTTTTTTATATTACAAGGGCCAAACGAGCAAACGGCTCATCACCTAAGAATATTAAAGGCGATGATGGCGTTATGAGTATAGTAGATGTGTATACCTAATCTGATTATTGTTTCTAAATTCGTCATATGTTATCCACACTTAATTTACACTAACACGAAAACCGCCGGACGTACAATGATGAAATTGAACCTAGTAGTCGTTTACAGTTAGTAGACGTGGCCGGGAACTTTGTGTAACGTCGCAAAGTTTTGTAGAACTTTGTAAGACTTCAAGGTCAAAAATGTACAAACACTGAGCTATGTCTGGCTCCGGTATAAGAAAGGATTTCTCGATGGGGCCAGATAAGGAGATCTTATGTCTAGAAGCAGCTAGTACATATATATGTAGCGACAACATAGCCACAAATTTTAAGCTTTCTTACATTTGCTTGCGTTAAATATTTTTGTTCAAAATATTAAATAATAAAGTTATATTTAACCCCGCCAGTTCATCCGCTTAAAATTAAACTTGTTCTTAGATCTCCGTTAATCTGAGGACCTAACACGAACATTTCGAACCGTTCGAAGTCGACGAGTCGACTTTATTTAGGATGAAAATATAGGCGCTAGGTCCATAGCGGACCCTTCTTAGTGGCAAAACGGGTGCCATTAGCATTGATTAAAGCGTGACACGATAAAGACTAATTGTTGAAGTTTTTGTCTGTAATAAGTCATCCATAAATTATGTAACACAATTTTTACGTTTATTCTTCACTCCTCCCCCAGACCTTGTATGAGGTTGTCACATTGTCGAACTCTTGATATGACATCACATATTTTCAATTTCATTCATGTATTAGCAATAAAATTAAAGGAAAGGAGTAGTTTCAAATTATTTTTATGAAATAATCTTTAATAAAATCAACATAAATCTATGTGACGCCACAACGTTTTTCACTCCCCCTGCACATGTAACATAATTTGTGTATGACCAAGATTATATGATAAATATATAATTTCTTTTTTCTAAGAGTGGCATGACTAATTAATTTTTATTTTAATGTGACAGGACATTCACAGACAGATTTTTAATGATCCCAAAAGGATGACATGACATGGAAACTGTTCAGCAGCATAAAAGTTCTTACTACTTAATTTATCTTTATATTGAATTTACATAAATTTTAGCTCTAAGACACAATTTAGATTTATGAACCATACTATTTTAAAATAATCATTATTATGTATATAAAAACATCTACCTCAAAAGCATAATCCTTTGAAGGTGTGTTATGTGAAACTTGAAAATTACCTCTATGGCTATGGGCTGGACAT
>JANCMC010014286.1:0-10564 GCA_024363005.1 Charaxes varanes
AAAAAAAAAAGAAAAATTTGATAGCAATTTTTTTTTAAAGAAATCAAATAAAAATCTTTGTCACGACTTATCTGTGCATTTCGATATTGTTCCTATCTGGCACTTAGCATTAAATTTTTATTATAAATAATAAATTATTCAGTCCGTCACCAGCCTTCAAGACAGAAGCATTTCCTAATTTGGCTAAAATAATACCATAAACAAAAGCTACAGACCTCTAAAAACAAAAATATTGTGCAATTTTGCAAATAGAACGAAAATGTAATAAAAACAAAAATGTTGTATCAGATTACAAACTGTTTTTCTTTAATGTTCTGTTTAGAAATCATATTACACCTGATCTTAATAACCATAACTTACTCAATGCAAAATCGAGAAGGCAATTGTATTTAACTGGACTTCTCTTCAGAATAATTAAGTGGGCTAAACCGGCATATCTTTTTAATAAGATCGATTAGTTTGTTTGAAGACAGGAATTCAGAGTGTTTACGAAATCGTAGAATAATACTAAGAATTCCACTGTCGGCGACCAAGCCAGAAAAGGACGCCCATAGCGAGCAGAACACGAGTCGGCAGACACCCGTAACGTCCTCCCCGTTCCCCTGCCCCTCATTAGCCATAAGACGTAATTTCTTTTTGTTGCCAAACTCCTACAAAACAGCTCGACAGATTCTTATGAAATTTTCTTTTGCATATTTTGTAGGTCTAAGAATCGGTCGAAAACTATTTTTTAAATCCCTAAGTGATATGGTTGGCCCACATCAAAAAATGATTTTTTTATTTTTTTTCGTAATTTTTTTTATTATTATGATTTGGCATTAAAAATACATACAATACCTTTCTACTGCCGACCCCTATTTATGATAACGATTTTAATATTTAGATTTTTTTTTATTAAGAGCAAAACTTTGGGCAAGACAACGTCTGCCAATGCCGCTAGTATTTAAATATTTTACTTTTAAAAAGAGTAATCTATACTATAGAACCAAAGGTTATATAACGTTGTCACAATGAAATAGCACGTTTAAATCTTCTATCGTATCATTTCTTTTTTGCATGTACTTAGGTTAGACCAAGGAATATTATAATATGAAAACTTAGAAAGTTCAAAGTTATATAAAAAAATGCTTATAAATTAGTTTTTATGAATTCGGTAAGAAACTTTTGCAGTTTTAAAATTTAGAATGAACGACCGTACAAAGTTTTCTTTAAATATATTATATGATAACATTTTTATTCGCATATTTTCTCGTAAATAGGTATACTGTTCGTCAAACCTCCGGATACCTTTGAAACGTTAAATAACCGTTATAGTTTTGCATGGCCATAAATGATAATAACAATTTTATTATCTGTCAAAGTGTAAAAGGTCAAAATACAATTATAAACGTTTGCACAGCAGATGACACGGACATGTTATGTTATCACACGTAGCCATATGATCTCATGTTTGTAATAACTTACTATCGTATTACGCAAGCTCTTCTTAAAGATTCGTTAAAAAACTTAAGATGTCATATCTGAAGACTATCTAATTTGTTTTTAACAGATTTCAAAAAAAGGAGGAGGTTATCAATTTAACGCGTGTTTTTTTTTTAATATTTGTTACTGCAGAATTATCGACTGGATGCACCGATCTTGATGATTCTTGTTTCATTTGAAAGCTGGTGCTTCCCGATTGGTCCCATTTTAATTTAGTCTAGGTCTGACAAAGGTTTCCATGAGAAAACAATAAAATTCTAAATTTTGATTAAGTATGTCCGTGACAAATTGTCGAATAACTCAATATCACGATAACCGATTTAGATGATTCTTTTTAATTAGAAAGGATGTACTTTAAGGGTACTTTGATGAGATTTTGGTTACGTTCTGACTTCAGGATCCATGATAAAGTAAATTGAACGATCTGTATATAGTGATGTGACAACATTACACTTTCTATAAACTCGACTAGACTGACATATATTTTAAATTAACTAAAAAAATTTTGTATCAAACAAAATCTTATCTTATATATTCTTAAATACTTAAATTGTATAATTGTTTCGAATTTAAACTATAAGAAGTTCCATTTTTTTTTGTATTAGGTCCGATAGAATCAGAAATCGCAGTCATTAAAATGATACTGATGTTTCTCTTTCGTCAATGCTCCCCAATTCCCTCCCTCCATTATGAATTTGTAAAGTCTATAATATAAGATCAGGTATTTTAAAATATAAGTTCTAATTCTTAGAAGTTGTTTAAAATCTTTATACAAATAAAAATGAATCCCTATTTCCCTTGATCACGGCATCAAGTCAGAACGGCTAACCGATTCCGATAATTATTTTTTTGTTGTGTTTGTTATTGTCAGGAGAAGATTCTTATGAAACATAAGAAAATTGTGCGAAAAGTTAGAAAATTTAAAAAGCGCTTTTGACAGCATAAAGTTTTTTAATGAGAGAATTAGAGATAGCGCCATGCTTGTAGCTGAATTGGGCCGGCGCGTCCGGGTACCAGTACCTCTTTCTCACATGAGATCGGCGTGAAGTGAAGATAATTTGGTCATATAATATATCTATATACCATAAAAGGTCGTAAAAGAAATGCTTTAACAAATATTTGCCTACTGCTGCTAATCTTAGTAGATAGGTACCCAAGATCATAATTATTTCTATAATCTGAGATAGGTACTTACTATTTAAAAATCTTTATAAATACAACCTTTGCGTTCAATGCTATTTTTTTTATTTAACGTTTATCATACTACTTAACTATTACAATAATTAGATTTTTAACTATTACAATATTTACAATAATTAGAGATTAGGTTAATTACAGAGTGGACTCGGCTATCTACTATATTATTTAAAGAAAAGTAGATTTGAAGTTTTTTTTTTTTATTAAGCTTATTTTATGTTTATTACAACTTTAAAAGAAAATGATTAATTTAAAATTAATAAAAAACCTTCGCTTATAGTACTCTTAATATTAGAGCTACTTAAAATTGTTAATTCATTAATATATAATTATTATGCATTAGAATCAAAAAAGTTGTTTCAGTTAATTCTTAATAACTTTTGTAAATTTTGTGAGTATTAAAATTTTTCCAAAACTAGATGCAATTCAGAATTGAATGACACCTAAACGATATTTTTAAGAAAAGGTGAAAAAAGTTCCATAGATTTACCATTAAACTTATCTCTAATCAGAGACTATGTCCGACAACGAAAGAAAATTTACTATTACAACTCTAAACTTAAAATGGCATTTATAAAACCCGGTGCACTAAAACAGTCGAAAGTTATCATGGCACTCCAAGGTCCTATATAATTATATATCGTATTTAAAACAGCGCTAATTTTAGTTTAAAAAATTATTTTTGTAGACAATTTCATTTTAAGACAGACAAAAAATAGAATCTCAAAAAGACTTATTATCCATTTAATTATGAAAAATCTGAGTTGTAAAAATGAATAATGGATGTGATTACAAAGTTCGCTATTCACTGATGTGATGTTTATCTCAGCTCAACACAATCAGCTGATTTTGACATATTGTAATTGACAATATTATTGTCAAATGTCAATTGTTTAGTTTTGTTAATGTAAAATGTAAACAATGAAAATATTGCGTAATAATAAATCATAAAATATAATAACACGGGCTTATAATATAATCGTTAAATAATACAAAAACTATTTACGCGCGACAAAAAAGTAATTATAATAAAATTATGAATCTCAGAAAGTTTTTGACAAAGCGCAGTGTCTTTATACATCTAAGATACGGTTCCTGTTGGTCTTGCGGTAAATAGCGTGTGGATGTCATGGCAGCATGTAAAGTGAGTCGCTAGAATATATTAGTGAGAGCTTTAGAACATATATAATGACACATTTAAGGGCTTTTACTGCCCTTTACAGCTCATAAATTTACCAAATGAAAGAGTTCATATACATAAATGAAAGATATTATGTAATATGATTTACATAAAACGAATTTTGTTATGACCTGTGGTTATGACACGTTAAGTTATTAATATTAACTTACAATTAATATGGCGTTTAATGACTTAAAATATGTGTAGCTAGCTAGTTATATTTGTTACGACTTTTTATGCATAAAAGTAAACTTGCTAGAGCCTTTATACTTTCTTAATAAATCGATTTTAATAATTTAATATATTTATCTATATCCTAAATTAATTTATATTCTACATTTAAAAAACATATTACATTAGTTTATTTATTACGTATATAGTTTTTCTTATTACTATTTAAATTTAAGCTCTTTGTAAATATTGTAGCAATATAATCTAAAGTTAAAATATATTTAAAATTTAATACATATATTTATAAACCAAATTTAATAAAAATATTTGCACACCATCCTTCACATAAACTGTAATTGTGCCAAATTTAATATTCCTCCGTCCGCCCAATTTTCAATTGTTTCTATTCCTGTTTATTGTCTTAATTTCTAAGTAATAGTTATTATATGTTCACGCTGTTGAAGTGGAAAGGATCCGCCAAATCCTCGACCGAGCTCCGACGATGCGCCGTCGTAATCTGTAATTCGCTACGAGCAAATGCTTCGAATTGGACGAACGAATATAAGAAATATATTTTTTTATCTCCCGTAGTTTCAATAGCACTTTTGAATTCAATTCAGTTTTGTAACAGTAATTGCTAAAATGTTATTACAAACTTAAGTCTAAATTGAATTTATTTAATATCTATCGTAAATTGAAGCCATTCTTTATTTTTATCAAACGAATTGCGAAATGCAAAAACGAAACGCCACAATTAATTCTTTCTTTAGTATCGTTTATTGAACAAAGTTTTTAAGCAGTTTTTATCATGTATCATAATTACAATTAGATACATTTTATTTTTTAAAGGCATCTGAAATCAACTTTTATCTATTTTAAATACTCTGCAATACACAAAAGATTCAAAACGTAGAAGGGTACAGGAGTACATTCATAATATAAGGTAGTAAATATTAACTCTTTCTTACATAAGATCGGCGTGAAGGGGCGGCAATACTGTCACAGCAAGTGATGATATTGTTGTCGAAAAAAAAATGAAACCATCGCGTTTTCTTTCAGCTTCTGAAGATAAGTCACGCATCATTTTATGTCTACGCGACATACGAATCAAATTTTAGAGCTAAAACCAATTAAACTCAGCTCAGCTGAGCTGTTATTTTCATTGTTACCTTTGATTACGAAGCATCATCATTCAGCATCAACGTTATTATACTCGACGAGCAAGGGCAGCCGAGGCAGTCGAACTAGGACGTAACAACCAGGTAAAAAGTTGCCAGCCGGCCTTCTCAAAGAAATTTTGCGCGTACGCCGATCTTAGCCTTAGTGTGTTTTTAACAGTGGCCGTGACTTGACGTACGTAAAAATGTTTAGGTGAGCATTCAACACATATTTTCGTAAAATTATTAAATGTGACAACTTAAGGGAGTAGATATGGCTTTTATTAGTAGAAAAGTATTTTATAATCTGCAGCATAGTGGTAAGTGATTTGTTATTATATAAGTGGTATTTATATTAACACTTGCCCGCAATTTCGCTTACGTTATTTTATTGTCCTTAAAATAATATTTTTTCTTGGCGAAATTTTTTAAATATACAGAAAATGTATCCCCGGCGCCTTAATTAAAATTAAATCAAAATTTATTTATTCATTTATTACAGTTAAATCAGATTATTCTGACTGACAGGTCAAGTTAAATCCGTTTATTCTGACAGATAGCTAAAGTTAAACCCCATGACTAATATCACTCAGTGACATTGATCACGATCACGTGCCTTCCGAAACACGGAGGAGGTCGGGTATTTGAAAAACAGAGTTAAGATTGGTCACCCATCCATTATCCGGCCACGGTAAGAACTGCTTAACCTAACGATCAACTGCAGGCTATTAATTAAGCTACGATCTCCTCTCCTAGTATTCTTTTCAAACAATAAGAGCGAGCTCCACAAATAATTAGTATCAGGCTGAAAGCCCAACAACCTTTTTATACCATTAAACTTCGAAGATGTTCAAAATATAAATCCAAAGATAAGTAAAACAGTAATTTTCCATAGACTTAATAATACTAGACTGCGCGGTTCACATAATTGATGTATGAAAACTTTGTGTTACCATTACAAAAGAAAAAAATGAATGGAAATGATGATCAAAAAATGACGATAAAATAAATAACAGAGACAAATAAACCGTAATTTTATTTCTATCTCTTTTTAATGTTGCTGATTTGATCGAATGCGCACTCTAGTTTTACCATGTCTATGGATTTTTTCAACCTACTCTCTCCAAGTCTCTCGGATGACTCTCCTCTATGATCATAAAGTTATTTTTTCCAGCAGAAACGAGTAAGGCACTAAAAATAGGTCCGATTCCCTTTACTTGTCGACTGTCATTGTAGTAGCGACTAATAAATAAACAAGCTACTTCCTTATCTGTACATAGAATGATTACTGCACTTTTGGACTGATATAATCAGAGATTATATCACTCCAAAAGTGATAACATAAATTAAAGTGTTAGATTTTATTAACAAATGATGTTAAATATCTATTACATATGAAATTGGCGTTTTGTCGTACTTGCCACTTTGATCTCGTATATCTCCTCTTTGGCTAGGAGTTCCAATTTCAAATTTATACAGCTATTTACGAAATTTGGATAACTTCTTGCAAGAGAGAAAATTCAACTCCGATGGGGCAGTTCAAAGTGCCTTCAAAGATTTTATTGATTACCGTCCGAATATTTTTTTTAGTAAAGGGATCAATGAACTGTCTATGAGATGGCAAAAGTGCATAGATAGGAATGGTATATACTTTAATTAAATAAAAATTATTAAAAAAAAGACTATGGTCTTCCCTTACAAAATGCCAATTTCATATGTAATGACCTAACACATATTAGTGAAGTAAAAACTTTCGATGCCATTTAACGAAAATTGCGCAAACGGAGGAGTATGAAATTTGGCACGATCATAGTTTATATAGAGGATGGTGTCAGAAAGGTAATATTTTTATAAAATACGCATTATTAATACATTAAATTATTAAAATAGAACATCACGCACACCAATGCGAAACGATTTACGTACACATTTAGACATTTTACAAAGAATGAAGAAATTATGTATATAATCATATTTATTTTAAGTCTTTTTATACATAGCTTTATAGTTATTGTTTTTGAGGTGGAGGAATTGGAGGGGGTACTGGTTGACGATAGTATTTGGCGTGGATATCCTCCCAGAAACGACAACGCTCCTTTAACAAAGGCCCTTTTAGCTCAGATCCTTTCTTCAGTTCCATGTGCGGTGACCAATCCAAGCCCACTGGTGGCCATGCTGGGACATCTGAACTTTCAGGTTTGCTGCAATACGTTAAATATTATGCTATTAGCATTATTATGCTACCAGCTTGCTTATTTGTATCAATTAATATTTTGAAATAAAAGAAGGCCCTTAATATTTCGGACCCGGATACTGAAAATTTTAGATTTATATCTATAGTTTCAAAACTTTCCAAAGGTTAAAAATTTTATCCGACTTCAAAACAAGGAGGAGATTTCCAATTCGACTTCATGTGTATTGTTGAACATTACGCCATTATTCCGCCATTTATGAACCGATTTGTTGATCCTTTTTGTTTGGTAGGCTATACTTCAGAGATGGTCTCATATATATATATATATATATATATATATATATGTATTTTGTCAAAATAGGTCTAGCAATTTTTGGGAAGTCAACACGTCTAAAATTTTATATACACTTACAATTACACATAGATATCGATGATGGTTTCGTTTACTCCGAAACCTCACCTATCATTAAAGCAGTGCATTTAGTTGTCCTATCCATATCATATATATATATAGAAAAAAAACATCTGCAATCTATTAAAAATTTTAAAAAAAATATTAAAAAAACACCGGCTTCAAAAAACGCCAAGAAACTAAGAAGCAAATAATGATTGATATGTTCTTTCATATGATTTAGTAGACAGCGACTGATGCGTTGTAGTAGATGCCATCGGTTTAGCGGGAAACCTAATTGACTTGGTACCGACTTCAATATATCGGTAGGTGTCTACTAAATCGTAAAAAAGAACAAATTGTTGTATGCTCTTTAGTTCCTTGGCGTTCATGAAGGCGGTTTTCTTGAACTGTGAAAACTCGACCCAATGAGACCAAATTACAATTTGTATTTTACTAAAAACTTGAAGTTGTATTTTACTTGAACATTTGTATTTTAACGATATTATTAGAACCTTTACAACTTACCTCCGAATTATAAAATTTAGCCAAAGTTCCCTCATTATTCTTTTCATGTTTTTAAAATCGTTCGACAGGTCCTCCTCTGAGGGATTCATAAAGCCGTTCCCGTCTGAAACAGCGGCTGTTTGGGCGCAATGACCTGCACCCCGGACATTTGTATATGGTACCAACGAGGTATCTTCATCTACATAACTATATTCATACAGATATATTTGACTGTTATTAGCTTTCAACTGATACGTGATAGATCTTAAAGTTGGACACGTGAATAGTCCATCCGAAAAGAAGTCAACAAAATCTAGTACAGTTCCATCACCAACTTCTTTATCATCGAAGTAAAATCTCCTAATTTTCTCAGCTACTGCATTTTTTTCTTTTTCGTTTTTAAACTGTAAATCAGCTGGCAGAAAGTCAGAAAATTTTGCATTCATTCTATCCTTCCACATATCGAAACTGTCAATACGCATCAACCCTTCCATATCAGCGAAACCGTATTACATAGGTACTTTAGCAAAATCTCCACTTTTAAAAATGCGCAGTGGGCTATCTTCAAGAAATCTTTCATCACCTAAATCACGCTCTACACAAGGTCCCATCAGAAATGTAAAATCGACTCTATTTCCAATATCTGCCGATTGTAATAATTCATAGGAAATATTCGTAAAAAAGTTTTGCATTTCATAAATATTATCACTGCCATTATATTTCAGTAACATTGCCAATTCCTTGGCATTTTGAATAGGATCTACTTGGACACTATAAGGTGAAAAACTAGCACCGCTCTCTGGAATAACTTTGTTAAATAATCCCCTTGCCATTTTCGAAAGGAGCATCAGATCAACGGATGATGAACCAGCACTAAAGCCTGTTATTGTTACATCATTTGGGTTACCACCAAAACTGGCAATATTTCTTTTTACCCATCGTAATAGTGCCACTTGATCTTTCATGCCGGCGTTTCCAGGTGCACCCTCTGTCCCCAAGCAGAGAAATCCGTGTGCACCAAGTCTATAATTGAATGTAACAGCAATTATTCTTTTGCTGCTGACCATCTTTTTTGGTGTAGTCAAATCGCCAAATCCAATTATGAAACCTCCGCCATGAATATACACTACAACGGGTAATTTTTTTCCATATGTGTTGGGTACATAAACCGTCGCAACAAGGCAATTTTCTTGCATAACTTTGTCATTTGTTTGAATATTCTGAGGGCATATAACGCCCTCATCTATTGCATCCAAAGGCTCGGACCATGTTGGTGACGGCAGAGGTGCCTGTAAATACAAAATAAAGCTATGTCTATTATTTCTAAAAAGATATGATTGCATAAAGGCACAGTTTACCGAAGTATCTACCGGCGCACATAACATATATCGCAAATAAAAAGGGAAATTTATGTATGTTCCTTTAAGGACAAAAAACCCTCTATAAAAGTCTATCCTCATCTTTTTCTATAAATAATCGTCTTTATATATTTGATTTTGACAATACTTTATTGGAATAAAAATATCTACAATATTCATAACTACTAATAAATCAACGATGCTGAAATTGCAGGGGATTTAATTAGAGGTAGCGCCACGCTTGTAGCCGAATTGGGCCGACGCGTCCGGGTACCAGTACCTCTTTCTCACATGAATGGCAAAAAATTTAAAAAAATCCCAAAAAACACCACATGGCAACACTTCTTTTATTTAGAAGTAGTTAGTGTAAAATTTCCTTTATTTTCAAACGACATAAAAAAGAAGGTCTTTAATTTGTCTGTAGCTTTTTTATGTTTGTCATGAGAACTTTGTTGATTCTTTTTTTATTTTTCATAAAAGAAGAATCATCAAAATCAGTCAGCTCTCCGTGTGGTCTCATTTCATTTTGGTTCAGTTCTGACGATTATAAATCGATTTTTTTTGTTAAAATTTTATTGTTAAAACTATTCGTCATTTAAAATACTTTTTTTCGTAAGAAATGCATGGAAACGGTAATTCGAATTCATTAAGTTGTCTATCTTAGGAACAGGCGTGTCATATAGTCCTGTATATATTTATTTGTTATGTCTAGGTGTCAACTAATGTTGTATTTTGGCAATTATTGATATATTTTGGTACTGATTGATTTCGTCGTTTACAAAGCATATTTTTATTAAATAAATATTAGAGCCACAATAGCTCAACGGTATAAGGTATGGACTGAAATCCACAAGGTACCCGATTCAAACCCCACCGCCGTTGGGGTATTGTCGCACCCACTCCTAATACAAGCTTTTAATTTAAGCT
>JANCMC010014321.1:0-10563 GCA_024363005.1 Charaxes varanes
TGGGTGTATTATCCATATGTATGTAATTATATATTTCTAAAAAAAATATTTGTGTATAACAGGCGGCTGTTACCTGTTACACAGGCATTAATTTGTTTACCTTAGGAACATACGTCCGTGTGTCATATAGTCCTGTATATATTTTATTTATTTACTTAAACACTTTAAAATAGTGGATTTTAAAGTGTGAAAGTAAAATCAATGCATACACACACAAGGAAGCGTTGCAATTAACTTTTGCACTTTAAAATAATGGATTTTTGGGGGAAGGTGTGCATTTTTAGACTGAAACATATTTACCTTCCCATCCCCTAAGTTCAAGGTTACACACGTTTTGAAATATCACCGTCACGTTGTCAGCAATACCCTGAAAAATAAGAAAACTGCGAGGACATAAATTTTACTTTTCGTATTTAGCAGCGTCTAATAATATATTCGTAGAAGGTTATTGCTTTTAGCCCTACTATGTGAAAGAATTTAATAAAGTAGTATAGTGTTTTCATAGAGCTTTTAAACGGACCAATAACTATCGTTTAGAGAAAACCATATATGAATATTTAGAGCCTCAATAGCTCAACGGTATAAGGTATGGACTGAAATCCCCAAGGTACCCGGTGCAAACGCGTCGCCGTATGAGCCAGAAGACTTGAACTTTGGCTTTGTGAGCTGTAAAGCAAACCAAAGAGCCGACAATCGTGGCTCTTTCGCCAAACAGTGTCTAAAGCAGTCGCTGTAGCCGGATACGGCTAGAAGACTTGATTTTTGGCTTTGTGAGCCGCTGTAAAACACAGCAAAGAGCCGAAAATCGTGGCACTCTCGCTCAATAGTGTCTTAGAGCAGTCGCTGTAGCCGGACACGGCTAGAAGACTTGAACTTTGGCTTTGTGAGCCACTGTAAACCAAAACAAAGAGCCGAAATTCGTGGCTCTCTCGCCCAATAGTGTATTGAAGCAGTCCCTGTTGCCGGACACGACTATAAGACTAGAACTCTAGTTAGAGAAAAAATAATAAAAGAAAACATGTATGACTAAAATATAACATTCTTACAACTTGTATCGAAACTCATTTCAGTTGTACGATGTTTACAATTGTGACGCCGTTTAGAAGAAACTGATTCCTTACTGTTATGATGGTATAAGCAAATTTATCATATTGTATTCATTTAATTAATCGTTTTAGGTTTCAAGCCATGCGGCATATTCATAGATTTTACATTGTAATTATAAACGATCTGATTGCTTACAAAGAAGACGCTTGATATAATAGCAAATATTTCACCGAATAAGCAAACAGTAGGAGAAAACTCGCTGAATCAATTCGGCAAACAGCTGCCCATAATTGGATATGCTCTTTCTGCCTTGACTAAACAACGATTTTACTGTCAATTGATATAAGTTTTATGCTCATAATACAGGTAGTTAAATAATAAAATCTGTGCGTAATCTTCAATTCTAGATATTTCTGTGCATATTGTTAACATGTACACTTCACAGTAGGTACTTATGAACGCCATTTGTATAATTTTTTAAATCATTATTATAACAATGCAAGCTTTTAATATAAGCTTAGTAGGAGGGGAAAAGGGAATATTTGACATACCTAAAAAGTATTCCTAATATTCTTTAAAAACAAAAACAAAAAACAAAAAAAAACCATTTGTTTATTTCTTCAACGTTTGCTCGTATAACTTTAATTATGACATCATTGTAAAGTCTCCAATATTCTAAATATTGCTATAATAGTAAGAACAAAAACTATATATATTACAAATAAACTAATTCTAAATTAAACTAAAAAACGTATTAAATGACAAAAACAAAACAACAAGTTACAAAACAAAATATATAATAAAAGAAAAAAAATTAAAAAGCTAATTCGCGTCGGAGCTCCTATAATTTTATTTTACAGTACGTACTCGTTTGAAATTCTAAGTCGAAAGATGCATTTTTTTTTATAACAAGGTAACTGTACAAGGATCAAGTTCGACCTCATAGGGCTATAATGCTGACACCTTTGGAACCCCACAATATCAGCTTCTTCCACTTGACCGCATTCGTAGAGCAGCCCGAATCTTCTCCGACCCAGTTCTTTCCGATCGGCTCGATCCTTTGGTATTTCTTTATTTCTTCTTTTACCGCATGTATCATGGGGAGTTTTCCTAGGCATTGTACTTAGGATTTCGCCAAAGGACATCTCGTCCAAATTTAAAATTTTACCCTCAGCACCTCAATTTCCACAACCATGCGACTTTCTAGAAACTTCTACCCCCCATAATTTGTCGGTGGAATGAGCTATCAGCTTCGGTGTTTCCGAAATGAAACGACTTAGGGATTTTCGAAATAAGAGCATACTCATTGCTCGAAGGTTGGCAATCTGTCATTCCTCTGGTTTTGCAGTTGTACATGGCCGGCGGTAGAAACTGCCTACTCGTTAGCCCCTTGTTTTTTAAAAATACTAGTAATACTTTGTCCGCGTAAAGTTAAATGGTGATATATATAGCCTTCATCGATGAATGGGCTATCTAACACTGAAAGAATTTTTCAAATCGGCTCCTGAGATTAGCGCGTTCAAACAAACAAATCAACAAACTCTTTAGTTTTATATATTAAGTGTTGAGGTTAAACAAGGAGCAAGTGTGAATTGCGAGTATGACTGAACGTTACCAATTTTGTATTACATTTTCGATGAAAGAAAACCCGTACACTATCGCTTGGGTGCCGGGTGAGCGGAAAAAGATTTGACACTAACATCCGTGTCGTTTCCATTCATTCGTAAAGATAAATGAGAGCGGAGCCGACCGTGGGTGAGCGAAAATGGCCGAATTTTTCTCTCTCACCGCTGCATCTGAATCATAGAGTAGCTTTTAAAAGATCGGGTAATGGTGTACAGTAAATCTGCCATAAAAGAGAATTTAAATTTGGCGATAATGATTCCTAGAGGCAAATTATTTTTGACATTGATTTAAAGCTTCTTATGATATTAAGATTTAGCAAACAAATAAAATATTGTGTTTTTATAATTCCCTATCTAAAATTAATCATAGTTTTAAATAAAATATATGAAACTGTCGAGATGGGTCGAAGACATAATATCTGTTGCGGGGTGAACCTGGTCCAGACTGGCTCAAGACCGTAAAAACTGGTACAAATGGGAGAGGCCTATAGCCAGCTGTAAAAAAGAAAGTGCTGTGAATTATCTATTTATAGTACCAGATTTATGTCGCCTAACGATTGCCACCTGCCAAATGGCTAATCAAGGGAAGAAAACAAAAGTTTTACCGCAGAATTGCGTCATGTTCGTGCTCATTCGTTATTTCATCGACAATTGTCAGTCCCTCCAATTACTATCGTTTCTAGATTATTATCAGTAATCGATAAAACTGTTAAGCGATTATAAAGAGACAGAAATAAAAACATCACGTATTCATATCAAAGATCTTAACTAAATTTCATCTCAAACATGATACACAATGTTTGAATTGGTTGTTTTTCTACATTCTATGGTGATATTGGTAAGATTTATTGTTATTTATTTTATGCAAAAAAAAAACAGTAAAATCCCTTATATATTAATACGTGAAGCGAAAACTTTAGGTACCTTCATTTTACCAAAATTGCGCGAACGGGGGAGTATGAAATGTGGCACAATTGTAGTTCTTATAGAGAAATGTGTGCACACGCTAATATTTTTTTATAATATGCATTATTATTATATTAAATTATTAAAATAAAACCATACGCACACCACTGTCAAACGTTTTACACCATTTACAAACATGTACTGGATGATGTCAAAGCGTTAATGCAAAGAGGTTTGTAGTTGAATTTCAAGCAGCAGACGACTTCTAATTTTGATAAAAATTTAAAAGATACTAAAAATAATATAACCAATGATAATAGTTTTGAAAAGTATACAAAAGCCAAGGTAATGCAATTTTCCGTATCTAAATTTGTTTAAAATGTTTTGTTGTGTTTTAAATAATAGCACTATATCATATATTTTAGCACTAAATAGTAAATATTAGAGTATATAGAAGAAAAGCTAAAATAATAAAGTCTAAGTCTCATAAATTTTATCCTTAACCTAATAAAATATTAAAAAACCGTATTACATATTTTTACACACATAAGCAGCATTGTAAAACAATTTTCATGTACAAATTTTACACATTTCAGGTAACATCAAATCCTTTGCAAGGATTTCAGTCATTTCCCGTAATTCAATATCAACAAAATTATAGAAACAGTCAGCAGCCGGCCATCATTCAACCCAGTGATTACAAAAATTATCTACAGCAATATTCAGTGATTCATCAACTAGCACCTCATAGTGTCTCCTCCTCCAATGATGATTATTCCAACCAATGGTATTTAAATAATAAATTATCAGGTCATCGAGCTTCCTCTGTTCAAGACCCAAATTTAGTAATTTATAATCAAAATGGCCTTGATCATGTATGGCACGGTTCCAATCCTGGAGTCATTTCATCATCCATTGTTAAAAAACATGGTATAGTACCACAAGATAACGTTTTCGATAACCAAACAATATCACCCAACGAACGACATAACAAAAAGCGTGGAGAAATTAGAAATGCAGATTTTACAAATAATACCGATAAAACAAAACACAAGAAAAAAATAAAGAAAAAACGTAAAAATAATCGAAACATCAAAGAAGCAGATTATTCTAGTACTAAAACTGTTAAGGAAGATGAATATGAGGATAAAAACCAACAATCCATTAGAGATACAAAAGAACCGGTTAAGAAACGTCGAAGAAAGAATAATACCCAGAATTTATCTATAGTTGATAAGAACGAAAATATCAATAAAAATCAGACCGTCGTGGACCAGAATAACATCACGCAAAGACAAAAATCGATAAAATCTCAAAATCAATTGGAATCCGGAGACACTGATGTTAAAACAACAACTGTGAAAGCAAAAAAGAGATCTAAAATTAGGAAAAATAAAAATAATGCGTTAATTACTACTGAAGATATTACAAATTTTGGAAATCAAATAGAACAGAGTAATAATTGTTTCGATGTAAACGAAGATTGTGCAGAGCTCGAAAATCGTAAAATTCGTAATTATAACAATGAAAATAAAAATTTTCAGCAAACGTTTTCATACATGCCCTTTGATTATTCAATGAATAATATAGCTTCTTATATAAATAATTTAATGACAAATCCCCAATTTAATGCACAAATGTTGAATCCCAATGGAAATTTTTATTACAATTTTGATCATTTATATCAATTTCCACAATTCCAACAACTATCAATGCCCTATGAAAAAAGGCAAGAAACAAACAAACGTACAAGTACGAAAAGGAGAAAGAAAAAACCTAGTAAAGACGATTCCAACAAAAAGAGCAACAATCCTAGTCAAAATTGCTCTAAAGATTGTAATGAAACAATTGAAATATCACCTAAATTTGTTGACGTTGAAACAAATAGAGAACAATATAATGAAAATGTAGTTATCGACAGTGAAAAACAGAATATATATATTCCTTATCCTACTAATATTATAAACATGAATGTTTGTACACATGGATGTATGGTTGATGCTCTTTTGCAAAAAACTTCTGAAGGGATTTTAATAAAACTTTACAATAATCTAGTTTATACATCACAATAACATATAGCCTATAAATTATAAAGATATTGTTGTGAAATGTCTAAATTATAACAATAAATGTCAATTTAGCACTAGAAAATTTTGCCATCTGTGAGCTTTTCTGGCATGCACTGCTAAAACTGTTAGAGTTACAAATATGTTGTGTATGAAGGAAATATTTATCTTAAATAGTTGTACAAAAAAGCCGGCAATAGCATATATCTATCTTTCATGTTTATTAGGGAACAGGAAAGGAAACGGAAACAGGAACAATATTATAGGGTAATAGAATGTAGTAAATAGTAAGTAACCCAAAGTTCAGGCAGGAGAGCATCTGCTGTTTTCACTAGTATACACAGTTTAAAGGACATTGTACAGCCATTAATAAGGCTCCATTTATTGTCCTTAATAAAATTACAAAAATCATTCATCATGGAAATGAGAGGTTACAGATATTGCCATCTTCATCCCATTCACAAGCATGCAGTGTATTGTGAACATTGGGGAGCACGTTGAGCTCTGTACTGACAGCTTTAGCCACCAGCGTCTTACCACATCCAGGAGGTCCGTACAGCAATATACCTGACAAGGGAGTATTTTTTATAAAATTATGTTTATATACTGGCTTCCATAGCAGGGATTTTTTTTAATGTGTTAAAATTAATACACACATTTTATGTAAGTGAAAAAAAACATCAAAGCATACAAACCTGATCTTTTCAGAGAAGCCATCTTAAACAGATGTGGAAACTTTATAGGAAATTCAATTGTCTTTAATAATTCTTTTTTCAGTTTTTCTAACCCGCCTATATCTTCCCAGTACACTTTGGGAATTTTCGGGGCATCCAGATGTTGGCTTTGTAAATTTCTTATGGATTCTGAAATTATAAAAAATGATTAAAAAAGTATACACACCTTTTAATTAGACACAACTAAAAAATATTGCTAATATTTTTAAAAGATGTCAAACTGTAGAGAAGTATTTATATGTATAAAAAGAAAGTTTTGCAGGTGAAAGTCTTAAGTATAAAAATTTAAAAAATATTTTTACCCAATGCATTGTTGAAGTCCTCTTCCTGAATAAGACGTAAATCAGGATCTCGTGATATCTGAGACGGACTCTTCATTTGTTTCAAATAAGACACTGCATCTATACGTGTGTATTAGAAATTGTTGTCGATTAAACTGTGCCGTTTTTTCGCAACGATTTATCGAAACGGCGCAGGTCGCGCTGTGCCGCTAACGCTGCGTTCGCACGTCGCGTTTTTCGCTGTCGCGTCGGCTTTTGCAGGATCCGATTCAGTGGCACCGATCCTATTTTTTTATATATCGCAAAAAACACCTCGTTTACATCATTTATTATAGAACAAAGCACTAGTCTCTTTCATTGTGATGTATTAGCAATGCAGCCCAAACAGACAAACGTCTGAGCTATAGCTAACGTGAGCCAGTTTTAGTCCTATTTAACGCGTGACGATGTAATTTTATTATCTAGCTTTTTTAGGATTCCGTGCCTCAAAAGGAAAAGGAACCCTTATAGGATCACTTCGTTGTTCGTCTGTCTGTCAAGACCCTTTTTCTCGGGAACGGGAAGACCTAAAGATTTGAAATTAATACCATATACTGAAGTCTGCGGTCCCTTGAAGTTGAGAAAAAACCAACCCTCCAAGTGAACACAATCAAAAGATATGGGCGTTTATGTCACTTTCCCCATACATTTGCAAGGAGACCCAAAACCTATAGGGTACTTCCCGTTGACCTAGAATCATGAAATAGCCGTCTTTGGCAAATAGCTGTTGGAAAATAGCCAAATAGGCCTTAAAAATGGATGGAAAAACGCAACCGCGACCTCCATATCTGGTCGGATTATTTGAGCTTACCTTTTACCTCTGACCGTAATTTAAGTAGCTACGGGAACACGAAAATGTACTTTACATCTTAAGAAGATCAGTAACGGACTAAGAATTAATGATAACCTTGCTAAAATATTTACTTATTCATACCTTTATTAATACTAGTTAAATTATGTACATTTCTTTTGGCGAATAACTTTTGGAAAGTAAACAAATAGGCATTAAAAATGCATGAAAAATCGCAACCGCGATATCTATACCTGCTTACCTTAGCTTACCTTCTACCCTTGATCATAATTTCAGTAGCTACGGCTATAGGAAAATGTACTTTTACACTGTAATATGGATGAATGGCCTAAAAATGACAGACAACTTTCTTTGTCGAAAATCTTTACTCTACGGTTTTTTTATTAGCCTGTTGTGTCCCACTGCTGGGCAAAGACCTACCCCTTTTTGATCCACCTCTTTCCTGTGCCAATCTTTACCGTCTTTATATTAAGAACTAGCGGACCCGGCAGACTATGTTCTGCCTCTTATTATTTACTTCTATTATTTATACTACTGTTAACAAAAGAATTAGTGCCAATATAGTAGAAAGTGGTTTTCGAGGTGCGAACACTGGCAACATTTGTTTATATAAGACGTCCATCTTTGACACGTGCGTCTTATGCCGGAGCCTACCAAGTCTTGTCTTGAAGACTACCAAGTTCTACAAAACTTTGCGCAGCTACACAAAGTCCCCGGCCACACTACATGAAAATTGAAATGAAGCTATCTCTGGCTCCGATATTAGAGGCTGATGAAGCAGATGTCGGGAATTTTTAGAGTTTCGTAACTGTCCTATTAACTAGGTGTATTCAATTCCAGTGTCTCGATTTTAGACGCTGTTTTTTATGTTCATAGCATACTTTTTCAACTTTGGTGTAGTCTATTAATATTTTCAATAATTAAATTAAATGTAAGGCTAAAAAGATAATACAATCATTTCGACTAGTACTTGGAAAATCTAATCACAAAGTTATGGATGAACTCTGAATATAGTTTCGCGATTTATTCACATTACTTTTGTTTTTATTGTCATAAAAAAGTATAGTAAATAACAAAATTACGTACCTTGTAGTACAATCTTGCCCCATCCAGTTACAATACATTGTCCAGCACCGGCGTAGAACTCATCCAAAGTATTCCAATTAAATATGAATTTTAGAACTTGGACTTTCGTGAGCGTAATTCGTACTCATTAGAAAACGGCTTTTAAATTCGTGACGCGTATTTATATCGGGATCGCGATTTTCGAACCCGTCCGGGGTCCCGGCGGGAACAGTTCCCGCCGCAGCACCGCTTCGTAGCGAGCTCATGAAGAAGGACCCCGGACGGGTTCGAAACTAGTCGGGCAAACCCGATAGAACATACACGACACGAGTTTAAAAACCGTTTTATAATATATAAAAATATGAATTACAGTGAAATGGTGCTAAAAAAAATACCCGACTGAGTGTTATGCGGGCTCTTCTAAGTACAGGGCGCGTCTTAAACTTAACTTTTAAATCGTAAATTAAAAAATATACATATTACATTATACATAATATTACATTCATATATAATGAAATCCTATATATGATTAAACAATCTTTGATTTTGACTTAGCAAAAAACATTTATAAGCTTTTATTATGCAAATAAAATATTCATTGTATAAATCATAAATCAATATCTTCTTCTCCTTCCTAGCGTTATCCCGGTTAAATACCAGGGTCCGCTTAGATTGTAGATGATGTGGCTGTGGGGCGAGTTAAGATGACCGATTGCCATCTGACGTGGGGTAGTTACTTACCGCCTGTTTTGTAGCTCCGTGTATGTTTGCTTAGCCAAGAACGCAAGTGCTCACAGATTTGAAGTTGCTTATATCATCTGACACAGATGTTGAGGCCAATGACGATGATTTAATATATAAAAAAAGATCTTGCAAAAAAAAAATTGTTTTCTGTACAGATTGTAAAGGTATTGAAACCGGAACCAGGCAATTGGAGTATAACGGTAGGGAGTGAAAAGGAGCACTCCGTCAAGGTGGTGGGGCTGTCTAACTTGACCTTCCAACACGGTTTCTCCGTACAACCTCCTAATTCCATGGATGAAACGAGCTATCGGCCTTTACAAGGTAAGACTTATTAGTGAAGCATTATTTGAATAACTATTGGCTGCTGAATTTTGCCATTAAATTAGCGATTTGGAGTTCTTAGATCGAATAAATGATGTTCGTTCTAGATCTTTTTAGAGAAGAAAGGGATTGGTTATTAAAATTTGGACAATACAACATCTGCTGGGTACACATAGGATATACGATGAAATTAATACAAACGGAACTATCTTCCTCAATATGTTTCATTTTTAAATATATTCTAACCCTTTGAGGCAGATCGTCAAATATTTACAACCGTCTACGGAATTGTAGGTCAGCAAAGTATTCTGACAATATATACTACAGTCGAAACCGAATATAACAACATCAGTTACAGCGACAGATCTCTTGTAATAACTTAATTGCAGTGTCCAATAAATCCCTAGTTAAATACCTATTTAAACATAATATTGCCTATAACAATGTCGGATAATGCAACATATTGGTTAGGGCAAAGAACAACTATCAGAATATTAGACTATATCAACCAAATAACATTTCACAATTTCACCCATTGGTCTTTTCAATGTTGTAATAACCAGTTTAAATTGTTTATTTAATGGTAATAGTGTTATCCAAGCTTGAAAGATTGGTTTGGAAAATAAAATAATTGTTAACATAGCATACTTATCACAGAACCAGCTTGATTTATTCTAAAGTAGACTAAAACTGTCAATAACTTTCAATACAAAGTTCATGTTGCCCATGGACCTCACAAATTACTATAAAATAACTTAAAAATTGCTGTTGAAAAAACTGGCCTTAGATAATAAGAAGTACTTACATAAGGCTTAAAACAACTATGATATATGTAATTAAGTTAAGACTGTAAACAGAAACAAATATTCTTACATCTTAAGTTACATCTCTCCGTCAGTGATATTCGTAGATAATCATGCTTAC
>JANCMC010014328.1:0-10563 GCA_024363005.1 Charaxes varanes
CCACGACAAGATATTATATATATCGCACGCTGGTATGTGTCGATATAACATTGGCTATGGGTTACCTATACCTCATAAATCTGGGATACGCTCAGGTAATACCTGATCACCTATTATTCAGAAAATAAATTTAAACACCTTAGTGTAACTTATGAGGAACGTTCAAAAAAAGCTGTTCGAATGACTTTTTGAGAATAGTCAGTCAGTGTAAGAGTCACTTACCGATTATGTTATTATTAAAACATTGTATACGCTTATTACAGAAAACCTGGAGAACTGCTTTGAGTATTAGACACATGTATACGTATCAATTGGTGGTTATCATAGATGGGTAGAATTTTTGTATACTAAATTTTCTTGTCAGATAGACGAGATAGTTTTGTTTAGGTGGTACCATTTGTTATTCTGGGTGGTACACATATAAACGAACTTTTCGATAGAGCCAGATTAAGCAAGTGTAAGGGCTCTCGCAAGTTTAATTTACGCGAACGAAATCGCGGGAAACGGCTAGTATTAATATAAAACGTGATAATTTATCCCAAAATATAATTCCCACCAGAGGATTAGTACATGAAAACGTAAAAATCAAATCGTAATAGATATTTTTTGATAACTTTTTACATTTTATAAGTTTTAATCCAATTTCTTGCGTAGAATTCGCAAAAACCTCTTTCCGCTTGTAACTCGCGCGGGTCCGATCACTCGTCGGCCGCGTGCGAGTCTTTCACGTAGTGCGCGGACGGCCGGCCTCCGTCACCGCCGACCGTTACCTTGCCAACGAGGAAAACAACAACACTCTTTGGAAATATATTAGGAAACTGACGTTTAATAATAGCAGCTTATATCTGTGCTATTTCTGAGGCAGTATTATAATAGAATCCTCCTATTTCACACAATTACAATAAGTATATTAGGTATATATATAATATTTATTTATTTTTATCTTGGTGTTAACATTATTTTTAAATATAAAGCTATATCAAATTTTAAATAACGTTAATTCGTAATTATATATTATTTTTGTAACAGTGTTACTGGTGCACATTTAATGTTAAATAAATAAATAAAAGATGATATATATTTGAAAAATGTTTTATTTTATTCGAACATATGTAGCTTCAAAATAAAAAAAGAATCGATAATGTGAAGGTTAGTCGTGGGACAATGTGCAGCAAAACATTTATTTTGTTCCGATTGCTGCCAAACTTCGGAAAGTCACCCGCTGAGCTCATAATAATTGCTTAAAAGTCTTATCAAAATCGGTTCCCGATATAACATACGCGTGAGTTTAAAAACCGTTTTTATAATTAGTATGAATTCCGCTCACGAAAGTCTAAGTTCCAAAATAATACTTTTATTTTAGATTACATAGATCCATAGTTTTAAAATAAAATAGTACAGTGATTAGTCTACATTGAATATCACATTAGTATTATTTATTTTTAAAAGTGACTAGTTCACGGTTTCATGTATTGTCGATAAACTAAGCCCGCAGGCCAAAATTTTGCATCTTGAAATGTGTTCACCTTTCTTGCATATATCTTAACCTTTAAAGAATTAAAAAGCGTTTCTCTCTGTTGCAATAGCCGCTCAACAATTGTATACTTTTCTCCCATATTGGTAATATAATTGTAATATATGTTGTCACTGGCTGGTGGTTTTTAAATATGTCTTGTCAATAAAATGATTGAATAAGCTTTGTTTTAATTATACAAATTTCTCAATAATCTTCGGATCCCGTAACAGTTTTAAAGTACGCGTAATATAAATCTTATGTAATATAAATTTTAGAGCCTCAATAGCTCAACGGTATAAGGTGTGGACTGAAATCCGCAAGGTACCAGGTTCAAACCCCAGCGTCGTTGGGGTATTGTCGTTATTTAAGCTTAGTAGGAAATCCGTTTCGTATACCTGACCGCAGGCAGCGTTGCAGAGGAAGGAACCATAGCAGTGCCTGGGACTTCTGACCCAGGCGTAGGTTTAAGAGCGCGCTCTTTATAGTGACCACTATGACTCACCTTCACTGCGAATGTTCTCTCCCCTGCCTAGCCAAATCTGGTATGATCCTCCTGGTGCAGCTTTAGATGTCCTTTCTAGTAATGAACTTATGATAGTTCTTGACCAGCCAAGGTCTTTTAGTAGGTAGTCTTTTGATAGGTCTGAGTATTGGTCGTAAACTATTTTTAAACCCCTAAGTGATAAGGGGGCCCATGTGGACGAAGTCTCAGGCTAGAACTAGTATTGATACAGGGCCAATCGCAAAACCAAATCATGTTGCAACCCAGTTGAGCTGACAGAAAATTTTTCATTACACATTGCAGCAACTTAATACATACACACATACAGAATTTTTATGTATATAAACACTAGCTGTTTACTAGAAATGGGTTTTATTAAAAGTAAAAAGTATGAAGTATAAAAAAAGCTATATTTCGCAATATGCTATTTCCAGCCAAGTAGAAGAAATTTATTGATATATGTATTCACTTTGCAGGCACAGATACTTTGAAAATAACAGAATTTTAAAAACATAATCACTTAGAAGACACAAAAGGAAACTTAAGAGTATAGAAATTACATGAAAAATAATAAATGTATGAATAATTATGATATTAAGTCTATAAATGCAATTTTATTCAAAAACTACATAAGGAATATGTATGAAAAATCTATGAAATGTTTTTAACAAAATGTCAACTATTTATTTTTATAGTTAATTCAAGTTTAAAAAAAAATTAATTAGTCTTAAAGTAAGATAGAAAAAATTATATAATAACAATAACATAGTCTGAATGTTATGAATTAGTTTTAAATAAATTATAGTTAATTAACATATTAGAAGGCTGTAGCATTGAATGTATCTTTAAAATTATTGGACAATTTTCAATTATAAAGCTTACTTACACTTTCATTACTTGCCAAAGTTAGTAAAGTCGGAATAGCAGAGTGTAATAAATTAGCATAATGTCTTGCACAGTTATGTCGACTTCCGAGGGCTCCGAGGCACCGCCCTAACGTACCGGCAGCTGCTTGAAGCTCATGGCCTCTGTAAAAAAATTGAGTCGTAGTAAACCTCCAAGAAACTTAAACTGTAAATGCAGTGTGCATTAAAAATTAACTCACTTCACAAGATCTTCACTATTTTTCAAATAATTCAAAGCCTTTTCCGCCTTCTCTAACACGTTCATGACTATTTATTCATCAACTAATATATACAAAAATCAACATGATCATAATTACTTAAAACACAAAGTCAGAATTTTCGTGAAAAACGCAACAAACAAACCAAAAAATCAATCACTGTTGTACTTGTATTGTTGACGTTCTCTACTTCTCTAATTTTTTGTAACTATTATATATAGGCCCTGGATTCCTAGTACTTTGATGGGTTCCGAAATATAAAAAATATATATTGCTGGCGCCATACGTAAGTTCATTTAAATTAACGCTTATTTGATCACAGAATGTAGCCGGAGAGTCTAAGTGATCAAGTTTTTACAGGTGTTTAGGGATATATCAAACAGTCCAAGTTGACATGTCGCACGCTTAATCACAAACTGACCGATTACGTTTGAGTCTAAACAGAGTTAATGAGATAAACAGCTTCATTTCAAACAATTTAAAGATTATTGCGATAACTCCGTCCATCAATGAAGTACAGCTATTTTTGGCATTTTAATTATATATTAAACAATAAGATTTTAGTTAAAAAGACAAATAAATGATAACATATTAAAATATTATATTAAAATATTGAGTCATGTCAGTTTATGATTAAGCGTGCGATTGGTACTAAGTAATTTTTGCATAACCTGTTACACTACTGAAAGTTTAGTTGCTCGCGCTTTTTCAAGCATTAAACGAATATATTTATGAAAAATGAAATGATGAATGATTGAAATGATTTTAATACCTACATCCATTTATACTCAACCAATACTTCGAGAATCCAAGGAAAAATAAAACTCCCATACGTCCTACAGGCGCCACATCATACATTCAAAATTCGAATATGTTTTATCACTGTGATCTAATAAGTGACAAGTGTTCAAATATTTGGTGAATTAAAAGTGCTTAGTGGCGCTGTTGTCCCTAGCGTGTTGATTTTGAAGATATTAGGCATTTATTTCTTATCAAATCCTAGTGAAATTTCGATTATATCTTGAATTATCCTTTTATTAAATCATTACCGTTTAGGTATACCCTGTGATTCCGAAATTATTTAATTCATATTTCATAAATTCATAGTACAGTACAGAATATGTAACACCTACAGAATTCAGAATCAGAATTCAAAATTAGTTTGTTGCTTGTCAAATAAATACTTGCTGTTGTTAAATAAATAATAAAATTATAATTGTCTATACATTACACTTGTTTTATTAAGATACTGATGTGAATATTAGTTTACATAGTTGATAAGCGCTGATAACTGTTGAAACGGGTGTCAATTCCTTGACTTTGACGAGATTAATGAATGTTAGCAGTTACCATTACTAATTGGGCTCTTCTTCAGATCAAATAATTAAACGAAAATAAATTCAGAGCTAATTAATAGTAATAAATAATGTCTGATGACAAGGACGAAGGAGATATAATGTATGGCTTACAAACTATTTTAACTCAAATTGAGGGTGCTGTCGCCAGAAGAAGTAAGGTTAGTGTAAGAGTGAAGTTTTTACATATTTTTATTTTTAATAATATTTTTTCTCGTATATAAAAAATGTGCTTTAAGCAACCCATTACCCATAAAAAATTTAACAAATAATTCTAACTTTTAATTTGTACAAGATGTCCTTTTAACTCTTACTGAGTTTGTCACATTGTATGCCTTAAATTGCTAGTGACGTGAGATACAATATTAATATTATAATATAGTGGAAAGACTGTAAATCAAACCTTGTTAAGTCAAAATCCTCAGTAAGTCCAACAAAAATGTTGTTTGAAGGGAACTAAACCCCCAAATACTCAGTATCTTGGTTTATTTAGACTTCCCAAATTGAAAAAAATGTGTAGTAGAGTGTAGGCATGTTAGTACATATACATTATACGCTTGATAACTCGAGTATCAAAAATAAAAACCATTAGAAGCAATAAAACTGAAAAGGTATGTCTGGTGCATTTTTCCTATTGTTTCATTAAACATTCTAAGTCATGCAACTGTACCATAAGGTAATGAACAAACCTAAATTTGCTTTCAAGTAAAACTTTTTTACACACACATGACTTGCAAAGTAAGCTGGTGAATGTGAAACGTGAAGAATGATTTCTTGATTTGTAAATTCAGTTCATTCTTCTATGTTTTAGTGAATGAAATTTAAAATTCATTTTAAAGCACAATTATACATATAATGATATATATAGAAGACGTTTTATATTAATAGTGTGGTCTAAAGCAGACTCATTTTATTATACATTATTTATGTTGCAGGATCTTCCACAAGTCCTGCCAAAATTGGTAGCTGTATCAAAAATAAAGCCTGTTTCAGCAATAGTGCAGGCCTATGAAGCTGGACAACGTCATTTTGGTGAAAACTATGTCAACGAACTTTCTGAAAAGGCTAATGATCCTCAAATTCTAGACAAATGCAAAGAGATTAAATGGCACTTCATAGGACATCTACAAACAAATAAAATTAATAAATGTTTAGGCTCACCGGGTTTGTACGTAGTAGAAACGGTTGATTCGAAGAAGTTGGCGGATAATTTAAATAAACAATGGGTTAAATTTAAAAAGGGAGATGAAACGTTGAATGTTATGGTTCAAGTCAACACTAGTGCTGAAGAAGGTACATATTAGTTTTTATTGCTTCAATTTTTGTAATCACATATGTATTGTAAAGATGCAATTGGTCCAAGTTTACATTTTGAAGATCCATTTATTTCTCTGTCAATAAACCATACATGTTGCTTATATGCCAACCACTACAGTATAATTTCGTACATTTCTATTAACTTGTAAATAGTTAAGATTATCTTTCCATTGCCATGGCAATTAATGTGAAAATGTCTTTAGAGAGACAAATTTCTTCGCATTCCATGGATTTACCAAGCGGGTGCCGGGGTGACCCATTCTAGCACTGGTTTATATTTGATATCCGACCTCCTCCGTGCTTCGGAAGGCACGTAAAACAGTGGGAACTATTTTATGTTGTCCCTGTTTTTGTGTTCCGCTAATTCTGCTGGAGTGTGTGGTAGAGCCTGCTTAAAGAGTTAGAGCTCGCTCTATATAAAGCATATTTAGAGTCATCGTGGATTGATCGATGTTCTCGTTATTTATATAATATCCTTTATATTATGTTACTATAGGTATGAGAGCCATATGTAATCTCTAATATAAACTCGTTCATACTGTATGTCGTACGGGAACTCCGATTAACATCTTTATCCGTAAAAACAAAATACATTAAAGATATAAAAGTAATTTGTATTACATGGCTATAAAAAATTATAATTAACTATCTGCCAAAGAAATTAAACTTTAACGCATTTAAAAGTACTGTATATAATTATTTATTCTAGCTATCTTGCTATCGCTTCTTCTTTTAAGACTTCTGTATTATGCATAATCACGATTATGCAATAAATGCTCTGTATATCTTTCTTAAAATCTATAATTCAATATTATTATTGTGTAAGATTCCTCTCGACCTTAGCGCAAGTCGAAGTCGGTTCACCTAAATGTCCCGTCCCAAGACCCTAACGAAAAAATGGCCATTCAATTTTTTTTTAACCCCTTCACCCCATGATCATATATTGATGTTGCAATTTCTTTAAGCGTTTATACAGCGGAATCTCTCAAAAGGGAAACAAAACCCTTGATTTTGAAACATTATTCATTGATGCTATGCGCCTATTGGTCTTAGTGTGGTGAAATAAGGCCTATAGCCTTCCTCGATAGATGGGCTATCTAACACTGAAAGAATTTTTCAAATAGGACCAGTAGTTCTTGGGATTAGCGCGTTCAAATAAACAAACAATCAAACTCTTCAGCTTTGTATATTAGTATAGACTAGCGGTGCCCGCGACTTCATCTATGTAAAAGTAGGTAAAAAATAGATTCAATTTTAGCGTGAAGATATCCTATACACTACAGCTATCCTCGATAAATGAACTAACTCTGAAAGAATTTTTGAAATATTCCCGAGATTAGCGCATTCAAAGAAACAAACGATTTCTTCAGCCTTATATATTCAGATTTAATATATATTATAGATACACACACATTGTTATATTGCTTATATTACAAAGCCTATTTAGTAATTCAACGTTTTTTTGCCTTGTTTGTGAAATATTATTTTCCACTAATACTATTTTCAAAATTACATCTTGTAATGCCTTTATCCCTAGCTGACTGTAAAATGTAAAAGTGTATTCACACTCATATTTCGCTACACGAGCTACTTAATTTCCTCTTTTTAATTCTTTGAACTCCGAGGAAGGTGCTTAATAGGACCCCCTTTTTCCTCCCCCCCCCCTTTTTTTTTCCTTTTTTCCGTTTTTTCCTTTTTTTGTCGCTGCAAAATGCTTGTCCTCAATCACTTGTCCAGGCTACAAATACAAAAATAATTATTTCTCAAGATAGATGCAACACATGCATTAAGTTGTCTACCTTAGAAACAGACGTATGTGTGTCATATAGACCTGTATATCTATTTATTAATTAATCACTGGAGAGGCGTGCATTCTTAGACTGAAATATGTATACTTAATTTATTACTAAATATCTTAAAAAAGTTTTAAGTTAGAACTGTCTCTTAAATTTAGGTCAAAATTTACTAAAGGAAATTGATATAGGTTGAAAAGAATTATACAGAAGTCAGGGAATAAATAGAGTTATTAAATATTATTCTATTATTAATTATATTTATCAAGTAAATAATTTTAAAATTTATTTATATAGATTTATATTTCATGAATAATTATTTATATTACTATATACATTTGTTTCCTCTTTCCCAACAGGACGTGGTGATGTACAACCCGCTGGGCACCGATGACGAGAACACGTACTACGAGCAGTACAACACCGTGTACGAGCAGGCGGTTCATCACCTAAGTGGATACCAAATACCATGGACATCTGCAACACCAGAAGGCTCGCAGATGATGAGTTGCTGGCCTTTAAATAGGGGTTAAGGCCACCGGAAACTCTTACCAAACCGAACGAAAACAGCCCGGTTTACTATCATCCACGTATGCGCCAGCAATTTGACTACAATATCATCTTGTTTAGAACCGTGGCAATTACGCTCTTCTTTTGAAGAAGGTTTTTCGAGATTAAAAAAATGTCGCGCATATGAAACACAATTTGGTCAATTTTTTTTGTGTAAAAATACATGGAATACTTTTCCTTATTCCCAATTTGGATATTGTTTACTCAAACGACTAGTGTTATTAATTGAGAGGTATTATATAAGTATCGATACATATGGTCATATGCGATTAGAATTTTATTTCGGTCTTACATAAAGGCACTTCAGTTTTATATATTCCTATTGATGTTGCTTTATTACTCTACGTATTGAGACAAATTTCTTAGCATTCAATGGATTTATCGTGCGGATATCGGGTTCGTCGCGTTGCAGAAAACGGAACCATATAAGTACCTGGGACTTGTGACCCAGGTGCCAGTGTTCCTTTCCCTGCCTAGCCAAATCTGAGGGCCCCACAAAAGCCTTCCATGAGCGTCGCGATACCTATCGCCTAGTTGAATGCGCGCAGCAGATTCACTTCGTACTTTCTTTTTTTATATAATATGACAAAGGGCATGCGGGCAGGCAGTTCACCTGATTGTACTACATGCGGGGTTCGCATATCAGGAATACTAGGATAATTTTATGTGCTGATATACCAGCGCTTGACGACGATCATGCCTAGTGAAAAGGGAAAATGCTGTCTAGGATGTAGCGATCTTTCCTAGAATGCACTCTTTTTTGAAGGCACCTTGATTTCTCTTGTCTTTTACATACTATTTATATTTGAATTACAACGAATAATTAATATGATTTTTTTTTATTATTCCTAAATGTTTTCAGTTCTTCACATAAGTCACTTTTTCCTAAATTCCCTGATATCGATTCCATAGGAATTTATTAACCTCATACATTATTTTAATTACTTAAAATACAGTACTTACTTCCTATTGGTTCTTCTTAGCGTTATCCCGGTCAATAAACAGGGTCCGCTTAGATTGTAGAGGATATGGGGCGGGAGAAGATGACCGACTGCCGTCTGATTTCGTCCCCTGAACCTCCTTAATCTATGCTTCGAGCTGTTCATCATCATCCTGTTGCTTCCGTAAAATTGAGTGAAAACATTTAGCGTGATGATATATAGTCTATAGCCTTCCTCGATAAATGAGCTATCTATGTCATTTAGATGCCTGCTGCCCTTGTAACATTAAAAAAAAGTCTACCTACAACGCCGGAGAGAAAGGTAGGGTCACTGCCAACTGTATCAATGGACCAGCCAAATATTGTTTAAGAAGCATAAGGCTTTTTATATAATTATTGGGATAAAGGTATGACGCTCCGGAAGTAGCAAGGAGGTTTAAACACGCCCTTTACTTGAATAGGACCGTGGGGAATCGTCGACCCCGAGTTAAGCATTCTACCGTGAAATCTTAACGGTGAGTGTTGAAATCTCTTTATAAATAACTAAACACTGCTCAAATTCAAATTTGGAATTGTATATTTTTGTCGTCTTAAGAAATTAAATATTAAAGTGACTTTATTTGTATTATACTTCACATACTGCCTTTACCTAATATTTTTTAGAGTTCCGTAGTACTACAAGGAACCCTTATAATTTCAGTCTGTCCGTCCGTCCATCTGTCTGCCAGTAAGTTGCTCCCCCCCTCCCGCGCTTCCGACACACTCTAACTACCAGCGCAGCGATTGGATGTTGTCAGAGTCTGGCCCCGCGCAACCAAGTTAGATTAAAATATTCTTGTAGATTTTATGTATTACAAATGGACTACTAGTTAATTTGATTATAAGTTACTATAGATTAAAAGTAGGCACTACTAGAAGGATCGCAGACTTTTGCCGGTCTGTTAGAAATTAGATACTCTTTTCGAGAAAGTCAAATCTTTATTATCTCGTGGACTTTATTTTCGTAGAATTGTTTTTAATTCAAACCTTATACCTCAGCCTCTTTTTCATTGTATAATTCAAATAAAATATAAAATTTACTGGCCGAATGATATATAAAATATTTATGGAAGAGCGGAGTCCCTAACACAAGTAATTGTTTACTCAAAAGGGGCTTCAATCGTATATTCTAACATTGTAAACAAAATGGCTGAATAAATAAAAAAATATTATTTTTAACTCAATATTAATCGTGATCTCAAAAATTCCCGGGTAACGAATGAATCAGTAGAAGTTGTTGAGTCCGTTAAATAACTGAAAACTTATTACTTTATTTATTTTACAAACATCTTTACAGAACTCTTAATTCCAATTCGATGTTGCTCCATACGCAATAATCTTCTAAACTAATATATAATTTATACCTAATATACCTATGTCTTACTTAATATATTTAATAACAAATAAC
>JANCMC010014335.1:0-10563 GCA_024363005.1 Charaxes varanes
TTTGGGAATGCTAGGGGGGACCACCTTACGGGCAGACAGAAGTACGGACGGACAGAGCGAAATTATAAGGTTTCCTTGTAGTACTACGGAACCCTAAAAATCACGGAACCCATCTTATACATAACGGAACGCGCTTCGTAGATTTTATAACAGATATAGAGCTATGCTCTCCATTTTTATAATGTTTACGCATACACACAATGGTATCAAGACTACCTCCCCTAATGAGCGGGTTTTACAAAAGGGACTTTTGCTATAGTCCTTATATAAACAGAATCTTACGTACCTGAATTTTATATACAAATAACAGTAATGAAGCATCCCTTGATATTTTGCGTTTTCTAAGGAAAAATTCTTAAATTTTATCAAACTTTCACTTTCTGGAAATTCTACTTTTTAGTAGAATTATGATAATATGCTGGTAGAATATTTTTATATAGTCTCTATATATAATAAAAATGGCCAAGAGCGTAACACGCTTATATAGAAGGGTTCCGTATCTGATACGCTATAAACCTATTTGTTAAATAGCTTCAATAGTTGTTGTCCGATTTCGTTCAGAATAATTTTCCTAATGAGTTTTTAGCTTGTTCAATCAACATGGAAACTTTCAAGTCTGTACGTACAATAGTAGCTATGAAGCTTATTGATTTTTTAAATCATTATATGTAGTTAATTATCTTAATAAGGCGCTACTTTAATATAAAAATTGAAGTGTCTTTCATGTTTTTTTTTTCCTGACAACATGGCCACTGGGGAATATAAAATTACATCTGGCATCGTCTCGACCTAAACTTAAATTTTAATACATTAAAAAATAATAATTTTATTATTAACTGTTAAGTAATAAATTCATCTATAAAGAATTCGTTGAATAAGCCTTTTAAACGCTTTCAAAATTGCAGTGTGAGCTTAGTGCATTATCAACATTGTATGTGATAAAAAATGTTTTATTGTAAGTTAAAGCAATGGTTTTATTTTTGTGAAGTTTCTTATTTTTTAACGAGGTGAAAAGGACGGCCTCTGTTTATGAAAGAGTAAAAAAGAGACAAAAATTATTCTAATGCCGGAGCCAGACGTAGCTCAAAGTATTTGTACATTTTTGTCCTTGAAGTCTACAAAGTTCTACAAAACTTTGTGCAGTTATACAAAGTCACCGGGCACACTACATGATCATTCAAATGAATGTCTGGCTCCGGGATAACAATTTTTATCGTTACAATGTTACATTATATCTACGTACAGCATATCAAAGGTGGCTAATTAATAAATCTCTTTTGTTTAATTGCTTCAGTTTATTTAATTAAATAATTTAAAATTAAGTTATATAAGGCCTAAATTTATTTTTACTTTTAAGGCAAGCTGTGTTCCTTTCTAGCAGGTAACAGCCCCATATGGGAGCACTTTATATAGAATGTAGTTCTTGTAGATGTTACCATACCATTAAACAATGAACCTATTAAAAAAAAAACGGAAAGCGAGTTTGTTTCATACATGTAATGATAGATCTTATCGCTTGTAACTTGCTCCATTTAAGATTCATAATGGAGGTATTAATTAAAACATTATGAGAAGCACGTTTCGCCTCTGATAATATGCAATACTATGACTCTACGTAAATCCTGTTACTGAAGGATATATAGACAGGTACTAAGATTTTTTTTTCAAATTACAAGGGGCAAACAAGCTTTCGGTTTATCACCTAAGTGAATACCGACGTCCATTGACATATGCACGACAAGAGGGCTCGCAGATGCGTTTACGGCCTTTAAGGCCTGTAGGTACAATTTACTCGGGAGACGGTTTATAGAGTTGCTCACAGGTTTTATGCGAGTAACCCATATTTTTTGTTACAGTAATATTAACTTGGTTAAATAAGATACTTTACTATGTTGGTTGGTTACTTACTATTTGTTACATTCTATAACAGATTACTAAATAATTTCATTCTATTATCCTATAAAATTGTTCCCGGTTCCCGTTCTGTTTTCGTTCCATTTCATTTTCGCTTTCTATTTGCCATTCTTTTTTTATTATATAACCCTTGACTTAACAATGACGAACGCAACAAAATGGAAATTATCCAATTTGGTGTAGTCGATCAGAAATTATGCATATGCATATATTTCAGCGACTCATTTTTATTTGCGACTATAAATTGAGATTTAGGCTATCCTATCTTTCAAGTTGGATCAAACAACACACGGTGTGTTGGTTTGAAATCGGTTTTATAGTTTAGGATGGATGTGGGGAACAAGTCAGCAAAGCTGAAGTGGGGATGGGCAGGGCACGTGGCAAGGATGGACCCGGATGTAACCTTATTGCGCGCAATCTAGCGCTCATCACTCCGGTAAACTTGGCTCGCACATTTGCATAACCCATTTGGATGGAACTATTCGTTAAGACGTCTACAGCAACATCGTGGTAGGGATATATACTAGACAAATCAGGAATACATACATACACACTCAAAAATAACATATTGAACATTTAAAGTAAACTTCCACACACGCATCGTAGTAAAGAGCAAAGTTTATTTTCTTACTATCTGGTCGCGTTTAAAGTCGTCGTAACATGGTCCCCCCTCCGTATTAACCTCCTCTTGTAGAATCAACGAGCTACCGCCTACCGAAAGCTCTTGCGCGTTGGGCGAGTAATCGAGCAGCTGTTGGACAAATCTTACGAGCTCGGCCCACTAGTTGCAAAACTGAGTTGAGGGTATTTGATTAGACGACGTAGACGAGACATTTCGTTACTGTTAGCAACTAAGTACGTAATAACTGCCGGCTGGCTACTAGACTATTGATCCGGAGACGTTTCTTTACAAACTTTGAATATCCAGCTATGAGGATACAACATTAATGGTTTTATACGATAGGCCATAGGATTATACTTAATGAACAATTGCTTGTAATATAATAATAAGAGTATATAATATATTCTATACATATATTTAAAAAAATGAAGCTAAACTTATAAATTAGAATTAGAAAAGGCATTTTCCAATTTCGAAAGGTTAATATTTCTAAGTTATGGAAGATTATATTGTATGAGATAATGGATATCTTCTATAGAACAAATGTGATAAATATTATAATACAATTTCAATATATTGGGTATAGATTTGGTTATTTTTTTTTAATATAATATTATTGACATGTTCTTGCTGATATTTAAACCTAGTTAAAATTCAATTTCGAATTACAGGGGAAAATTTAAATTATTAAATTATCATTACGTTATTCCTGAACCCTAGAGCTGATTAAAAAAAATAATTAGAATTTTATAACGACTCACCATTAAAAACAGTACCGCACTATTTCGAAGACAACAGATAACTGAAACGTAGAACGACAGGAGTTGAAACAAAAGCCGATAAATAAAAAATAAACGTTATAAATAACTGTGATGGAACACGAGACTGATGCGATCACAACGACAGCCGATCTCACTCTGATGTGATCCCACACGGCGCATCGCATGAGACTATTGGTGATGAAAAACTATTAGCAAGCAACTAATTGTACGGCAGCCTACATAGACAGCGGTAATTGCTCCATTTACACGTTTCGTTAGTTTGTTCTGCATAATTGTTGACTGTTTACAAGGGAGATACGAATGTGCCAACCACGATTAATACAACGTTTGAAATTATTCCTATACCGGCAACGGGAGTAGCATCAGACGTTACTGGAAGTGTTAATGGGCTCGTTTATAACTTTTATGAGGCTGATGCTTTTTATGAGTCCGCGGTAATCGATGACTCACAATTTGATGCCGGCTATTTAAAATGTAGTTTTGTTTACATCAGTTAGTTTACATACGAGCTGCAACGACATCGAATTATTTCAATTGAAATACAAATTGCGTATCTTGTTTTAATGTTCGTCATTAAAATAAATTCCAATTGCGTAGATATAAAATGGTTTGACTTTTCAGATTGCGAGGCTCCTGACATTTTTGGATTATTATTTGGCACTTTTCAAAGATCTGCATTTCAAAGAAATTTCCCTTTATTCTTTTAAATAAACCATATTTAATTAGACAATATTACTGTGAGTATTTGAGTACAGTTATCGTGTCGACTAAAGAAACAAAAATATGCTTTAAAAATCTGCATTAGACCATTGACTTTAGTTATTTCTTCAATGAAGACTATTATAATCTGTAATCTTAACCATTTTATATTAATCTTCTTATTATTTTTAAACATAAAATATACAGCAGCTCCTTTACCGTCACTTCTATTAGGCTCTAGTACTCCCTCGGACATTTGAAACTCTCTGTCTTTGCCGATTTTTAAGAGTCGACTAGAAAAACATTTCCTGTCTAGCTGTTATTAGTTTGTGGCCTCCCACTTAATCATCTATTTTAATATATGTGTATATTTGTATTATTAACATTATTATATTATTATTATATATGTATATTTACCTAATTATATATATGTATTTGTATTGTAGCACTACTTGCTTTTTGCACCACTCCTATTTCAAGTAAGGGCGGTCTTATGGCTTTACGGGATATGACCGCCCTTGCGCACTTTATACATTATATTATTATTATCGTTTTATATATTCTTAAATGTATATATATTTTATATTATTGTTATCGTTTTCTTTATTGTGTGCAAGAAGTATTAAATAAATAGAAAGTACTTTCAGTGTCTAATTTAAATAAAAAAAACTTTATCGTTTACACGTTCTTCCTTTTATTCGAAAAATCCTCCGTAGAATCCTCTTAGTCCTTAATATAGATTTTACGTGAATTTTTTATTTATGTCTATCCTATTTGTGTTAATATAATTATTACTATGTTTAAATTAATATACAAGATACTGTCATAGCCTGGATCTTTAGACAGTAACATTTGAAACCGCGTTCCTAATTATACACAAATGGTTTCTGCTATTCAT
The DNA here is from genome assembly GCA_024363005.1 of Charaxes varanes. NCBI lineage: Eukaryota > Metazoa > Arthropoda > Insecta > Lepidoptera > Nymphalidae > Charaxes > Charaxes varanes. The sequence goes on from JANCMC010014335.1 coordinate 4,916, forward strand.
CCACTGGTGCTCTTTTTGTCGCTCTTTATAACATCTAGTTTAACTTTTATATCATCACGTATGAATTTTTTTTGTATGGTAAGTGCCAATCAAGCAAACGCTTCGCCTCATTATAAGCGACTATGGAAGACAACTGCATCAACAGAAGTTTCACAGATGCTGCCTGGTTTTGTGATATTAGGAGGTATAATAATATCAAAAACACCGGAATTTATATACAATTATTTATTTAATATGCATCACTTCATCACTTTAATACTCATCATCATCATGGCTGAATACATTATGTCAGATGATTTAAACAACATCGGTATAATTGTTGCACGGTTATTGCAAATATAGGCTTTAGTTCAAGACTATTTGCATCATCAGTAACGTCTATGAAGCGTGCGATTCAGACAATAGATCTAGTTAGATCATCGTTTGAATTAACAGCTGTGGACCATAAAACGCTACATTCGGTCGCATTAGAATGAAATCTTTAAACCACGTTCGTACCGACAGGAAACCCTCGATTATGACAATGTATAATTAATATTAATCAGCGGTTACTATTGCATAATCAACATAAACAGATTTGTATTCATAAAGTTGACCAGTTGATACGCCAAATTTATTATTGTTAATTTTGATTATTATGATTTCATATAAGTAGTCTGCCCTTCACATGTGCGTGTAAATCGTTGGTCGGCATTGGTGTGCGCGAGATTTTATTTTAATATGCATATTTTATAAAATAATCCTCTATACATATTATAATTGTGCAAAATTTCAAAAAATGGTACCGAAAGTTTTTAAATTACGTAATTTAATATATATATATGAAATAAGTTACATAATTTTGCTCATTCTCTTTCTACTTACAGGTTCTTGTAGGCATGAAATTAACAAGAAAATTAGCTTATTTCCGCGAAATGAATGTGTCTAAATTGTGGCATAAAGCCTTAGAAAGTCGGGATGCTAATAAATATCGACCCAGAAACTTTTGTAGTTCATTACGTAAAGCAATTATCGGCGGGGCGCTGTTAAGTACAAAATATAGAACCCATTGTCTATGCTTTATGTGCCTTATTCACGCTAGAGCAGTTTTGTTTGAGTTTTTTTGTAAATAATATGAATGTCAGTGGAGTATATTTTCGGACGCTCTGTTTTTTGTCAATCGATCTAACGCTGTTAGCGGTGACACGCGATGACATAACAGCGTTGTAATATTTTCTCTCAATATTAGGCTTACGGTACTTTTACGGAAGTCATGACTGTTGATGAATTCACGATGATGTGTGATTCAAGTTGATGGTGGTTCACTGTGATGAGTTCGTATAAGTATAGGAACTAATCACCGTGAAATAATTCTACTACAGTCTACTGTAGCAATATATTGTATGAGTTGAGTACTATATTACTGTAGTATATAATACTAGTATTACATATAGTATATAATACTAGTATTACATATAGTATATAATACTATATACCGTAGAAGAAACTTTAGAATGAATTCGTATTAAAAAATGGCGTTTCCACAAAACGATAGTACCTTCTATATGAATAAAACTGTACATCCAAGAAGACTATGGTACACATGGATATAAATCAACTAATTTGTCTTACAAAATATAAAGATTTAGTAAGACATATTAAACATAAAATATAAAAGTAGAGCCTGAACTAATTTAGCTACAAAAATGGGATCCTTTTTGTAATATTTCCTTTCAACAAAACTGGATATTTTTAACAAAAAAATCTTAGACATGTTTAATTATTTTTTAAAATTTAATGTAGGTGTAGGCGTGGCTATAGACATCTGAGAATCGAAGAAAGAAAACAGTCTAACAATATCTAATCAAATTGAATTTTCGACGTCAGACATTGTTTTTGTTAATTAAATGTTAATAAAAAGTCTCAAGAGTTTTAGTGGGTATTGCAAATTCCTCAATATCACTTAATTCCACAATTATACAACACTACAACGAATAAGTAATATTGTAATTAATTACATCACTGCATCTACGAATAATGAAATTTCAATTATAATAATTTATAATTAAATGATAAAATAATAAAAACTCCAGTATAATTCACATTCCTTTATAAACAAGCTACTGAAAAAGATATAAAAAGCAGGGCCAAAGTATATAAACAAGTTGATGACAACGCAGCCGTGAGGCTTTCTTCACTTTAGGGTCGTCTACAAGGAGAACCTTTTTCGTTTCTAATAACTTTTTCCAAAGACGAAAATTTCACGTTGTTTTCCTTAACATTGTCTATACAACAAAGAGCATTCATTTCTTCACATATAAAAACATTGGAAATGCTTTTATTTAGCAGAATTGCGTTTACATTACGAATTTTTTTAAATCTATATTAATATGTAAAGCAGAAATTTTGGGCATCATTTTAGGAAATTGCGCGAACTGAGGAGTATGAAAATTGGCACAAATATAGATAGATTGCTAATTATCAAATATGAAGTGTAAATATTAAACTAGCGGTAAACAGAGGTGAGAATAGACGGCATGGCGATGCTATAATTAAATTTCCGTATAACTCAACTTAGCTTTTTTCATATCACATTTCGTTGTTCCCTTTCCTATCCTCTGTCCTCTGCATAACTAAACAATAGTAAATCCTTCAAGTGTCCATATGGCTATATAACTAAATTTAATCTTTACGTTAATTGACTCTGACAGGAATTTCACACTAAGTAGTATGATTATTTGAACTTAACTTTTTCTCCTGTTCCAATGTTTCAATTCTTGTTACTGATCATCCCCCTCTCTCTCTTTCTCTCATATATATATACTGAATCCTGTTTGCTTTGTTTTTCGCTTCATTTTGAAGATTTCGTTTCTTTTCGTTTGGTTTGTGAAGGTTCCCAGTGGCCTAAATCCTTCTTTAAAGGCCAGCTTTGCATCTGCTAGCTTTCTGGTAGTGCATATGTCCATGGGCGTCGGTAGTCACCAAGCTGATGAACCGCTTGCTCGTTTGTCTCTTGTAATATATTTAAAAAAGGTTTAAAAGCAAAAAATAAAATAAATAAATATATACAGGACTATATGACACACAGACGGATGTTATATGTAGGTAAAAGACGCCTGTTATACTCATTTTTTTTTGTAGTCAGGCACTAGGAACTTCGTTTTATCCAGAGTCGGCAGGTTTCTATCCTTGTGGTATCTTTCTACTATGAGCTGCAACCAAATTGTTATATTATACACTTATACAGTCAGTGGCGTAGCCTGTCTTAGAGGGGTCCTTTATCAAAATGTATTTGGGGGGCCCAAAAACTTGCCAACTTGGGCGCCCGCTCATTCCGAAAAAAAAAAATTATTTCTGAGTTTTATAAAATTTCTTATAACTAATATGAATTATAAATATTTATTTGATTTTTAAATAAAATGGTTGAGCAGTTTTTTTTTTAAATATATAATGTTTAAAAGATATGGTTATAGTTTAAACATTTTTGTTTATACACTTTCGGGTTCCCTGTAGCCCGGGGGCCCGTATAATTGATACAGCCAATACAGCGGTAGCTACGCCCTTGTATACAGTATTTGTTTTTTACTTTTATGCATATAAATAAAATTGAAGGCTCTGTTTACAATGGCGAATTTTTTTTTTTAATGATTTGAGATAAGGCTCGACGAAGTGATGACAGGTGGTGTAAGGCAGGGACTGAGTGGTGGCCGAGTATAGGAAAACGGAGCATTGGTCGTCCAGCAACCAGATGGGTCGATGACATAATACCTGTCATGTCTTCTTCAAGATCCTAATGCCGTATCAATCCTGTATCAAAATCTAGTACATGATTCCCTGCCTTGAAAGTCAGTTAAGAAAAAAATTATATGATTAATCCGTATATCTCGCAGCCAATCTATCTGCTATTTAAGGTGTAAGCACATTTATATACTCTCTTTGTACGTATATTTATTATTTGTCCATATTTATTTACTAAGGTATTATGTCGTAAAACCATTCGATAGTAACCGCATTAGTTAAAAACCGTGTCGCCGTTACTAACGCCAACCCTTAGCGCTGCAACCATGTAATGACAATTAAACTATATTAGCTTAAACATAAAAAAGAAAAAGGAAAAGAAGTGTGTATGCGATTGGTGTGTGTGGATGTGTGTGCGTGTTTGTTTTGTGTGTGTGTGTGTGTGTGTGCGTATTATATACTTAATATATTTATATATACCTTAGATACTTTCACGCCGATATCTGATAACTTTACTTCAAATAACTATTCATAGTTGTTTAATTTATTAGAATTAGTTTAATTTTTTCTCTTTTTTTTTAAATTTTTAATTATTTATCTTTTTCACTTATTAATTTCACTTCATTCTTCAGTGACGTCACCGGGTATACACTGATAATCAGGGCCGAGTTGTGGACTTTAGGACATCGAGGTGATGAGGGTGGAATTTCAAATTTTGACGGTATGTCCTGTAGTGACTGGTGAGACACTTAGGTTGTTGATTCTAGGCTACTCGTTAGACGAGAATCGACGACGATGAACGACGAACTACAAATCACAAAATTTGTAGTTACATCAAATAAAAATTCGGTGACTGCAAATTAACACGGAACTCTTAATGCACGAGTCTAACTCGCACTTCCCCGGTTTATTACCTTTTATAAGGAACAATCAATCAATCAATTTTGTTTTCGAACAAGTCTTCTTCGGGCTTTATGAAACATCTAAAAAAAATCTTAAAATTGTCAACCCCTGATCCCGTTGTCATGCTAAGTCACTTTTGTAAGGTTAATCATTTATACATAGATGAGTGAAGATTGGATACGAGTGCATGTCATTGTCATAGTTGACAGTTTTCATCACTGTGTCTGGGAATGTGAGGTTTTTGTCAGGACGGCCGTTATCTGTTTTTTTAAATTTATAATTATGAGTAGAAAATAATAGCAAAAGAACGTGTTAGGATATATATATAGTTATTATGAGTTACTGAACTGGAATAAAGACTATGTAAATTAAATCAATAAGTTTTACTTTTACGAGTGCAGTGGTGTACTTAATCTGGATTTATTAATAACACCACCACAGCCGAAAAAATTAAAAGGCAGTGTATATATGTCGACGCGTAAGTATAAGTTACTATTTTATGTTTTATTAAATAAATCACACATAATAATAAAAATATGAATGTTAATAAATGAATTATTATTAAAAAAAATTAAATGAAAGAAATTAAAAAAAGAAAAGACCTTAATAAATTAGCAACAAATATAATCGGAAAGAAATACACTATAAGAAGGAAAATGTAAACGCCAATAATCTTCTATCACAGAAAACTTGGCTCTGTGTTGCGTGGCCTATGGCTATCTAAACTTTTTTAACTACATATTTCGCCTTTCTATAATGGATTTAAATATACCCCCACTAACTAACATAAGAGACCTTCGTGTCGGGCTTTCCTTTGCCGTATTTTAGCTTTTAAAGCGAATATTTGAAAAAAGTGGATTCACTTCAGAGTACAAGAATACAATACTCGAGAGACTTGTCGAAGATCTACTGTTTACGATGGCCGAAATATTACTTCAAGCCAGGGATACGTTCTCAGTTTGCTTTAATTTATGCATTACAAGACTTTTTTTCATTCTTCTCCAAAATATAGTTCGTTCAGATTCCTC
>JANCMC010014346.1:0-24061 GCA_024363005.1 Charaxes varanes
CCGATCTCATGTGAGAAAGAGGTACTGGTACCCGGACGCGCCGGCCCAATTCGGCTACAAGCATGGCGCTACCAATATTATTAATTATAGTTTGTGTTTGTATTATATGACGGGTTAATGTAAAGCTTGAGTTAGATTGGGTGCGATAACAGTCTACTATTCTCAAGGTAGTAGAGTTGGTAGCCTATGCTTTCAATGGCATCGGACAGTCAGAGCGTCAAATAATGGTTGTTTGGAAGCACTTGCTAGTACGATAAATGTATATTTTAAATATAAAGTGCCGGTTACCCTCCATTAAGTTAGACAGGCGACCTTCAAACAAGTTTTAAAGGGTTTGGCGTTCTTTCGAATGGACCTTTGATCGAATGTGGGCTAAAACTGGTTGTTATAGGATATAGGTAAATGACTTTAAACACGATATCGGATATCAGATGTATGGCGTGATTTCTAATACGGGGATAAGATTATTTTTATATAAATAAAGTGCCAAACAAGAATATGTCTAGTCTAATTGTTAAGCAGCTGGGTTAAGCAGCTTGTAACCAACAAACGCTAGCAAATGTCATGTGGATTTGGATATAACTTGCGTGTTGTCGATCTATCCCTTACAACACAAAGGTTTCCGTCAAACCTACTCATCTTCACACAAATATGTATGAATATGAGGGAAGGGACACCAAGGTGGAAGGTTTTCGGCGAGGCATGTGACAGGTAAGAGCGTAGGTCGATATGTTCAACCGCCGCAAGGAAAATCTTCAGTCCGGCCTAGATGGAGTTGCCCGGGGTGGCTGCGCCTTGCCAGGTATTCGTCGGGAGTTGTAAATATAGTGGTCGTAGAAACTTCTCTAGCGTGAGTTGGATTTTGTATGGTACGCGACAGCGTTTGTACCGCGTCCGTCGCCCTGTCCGTACAGCGCCATCTAGTTTGCTTTTGTTCTATTTTTCCACTCGACATCATCCCCATCTCGTTATGTAGCGGCAGCTACAAATAGTGTATTTAATAATATTACAATATAAAATGAAAATACAATCGCAAATCTTGCCAAGCGTGGTGACTACTGCAAAAACCTTTCAATCATATACTACAAAGAAAGCTAGATCAACTTTTGTGAAAGTTTATGTGCAAGTCCTACGAGCTTAACTAAACTGGCCAAGAGCGTGTCACGACACGCTTATATAGTAGGGTTACGTACCATACTATGTGATCTACATGTTACGTTTCAGACGAACGAAAGTCGAAATCCTATGACTAATGAATTAAAAGTAATAAAAAAAAGTTGCTGTCAGATTGTTCAACAGTCTGTTAGACTTAAATAACAATATTTTATTATATGAGCGATTATACTAAAGACTTTCATGTATACTCGTCTTGAAAACTTTGTATAAATCTAGCACAGTACATTGTTGTATGGAAATATATGTCATATCTCACATTTTAGGGACTACAAAGTCGCAGACGTTAGCTAGTTAATATAATGTGGATTAAAATTCACAAATAGTTAGCATATAAAAAACACAAAATCTAGACTTCTTGTCAGTACTTACAAAACAATTTAATGCTAGACATGAAACAGGTCACCTGCACGACCTGCGATTAAGACCGCCAGAACTAGAATTATATTCTTTGTTCTACAGCAAAAAAGATTTAAAAGATGTTATCCCTCAAATGAAATTTTTGTTTTATTTAGATAATACGGTAAATTATATTTTGAATATAATAGCCCTAACAAGAACTAGTTTAATTTAGCGTAGTTTTTAACAAAAATATTAGACAAATTTCTTAATTTAGCATTCCAAGAAACATGAGAAACTAAACTACTTTGCTTTAATCCGCGAATGAAACAATAAACAACAAAATGCTTCATTCGCGGATTAATGTCATGGATTTCCGCAAAGTAACGCCTGATTCTATCAATTATTCCAAGAAACGTCTCGGGTTTCGGATCTCTGGTGTTGCAGTCGGGAAAAACCCAAGCAGGTACTCGGATGCAGGGTAAGAGGATCCTTTTATTATGCCTAACAGGGTTAATACTATTTAATACGATTTAATTTAATATTAGTGACTGAAAAACCTTCTCAAATCATCCAAAGCAGTAAGAATCCGTTACTTAATAGTACAAACCGATGTTAACTTTATTGGACGTGTAAAGAATTTCAACTCTTAATTGCATGTGTTTTATTAACCTTAGGTAACAATAGCATAAAGTATGTCGCCCAAGCGTTGTTCTATGGCTCGAAAGTCGTCGACCCTTAACAAAAACTGAAGTACGTGAGCTTGAAAGATTTAAGTGGATACTTGCGGCTTTTGTTACAATTGCGTTGTTATATTATATAAGAGCAAAAAGGCGTATGACAAAAGTACTTTTTTCGCAAAGAGAACAGTTTAAATGGTATCCAAAAGTTCTTACATGCCTTGTTAAAGATAAATGTTATTCAATTATCTTTTTACGTTCCTGATAAGAATTGTAATATACTTTATTATGAAGTACTAAAGATCAACTCTTTAGCATAGTGATGTAACGTTTATCAGGAGCGAAGCCGCGGGCATGTGTCAGTAGTTCAACAACTTATTACTCACTCTAACAAAAAAAAACCATGCCTAAAAGTTAAAATGAGACAAAAAAAAACTTCATGGTCGAAAATGAGAAACTCTGAAAGGCTGCAACTGTTATAGATATAGTACTTAGTATCCTTTCCATATGAAATCTTTGCACAAAAGAATTTTTTGCCACATTTTTTACTCCGCCGTTACGACACAATAAAGTGTAATGCTTATGTTGCAAGAACACTTTAATACAGATCGTGACAACGATCTCTTATTTTTTATCGATTTATAAAAATTGATGGTAACAATAATGGTGTGGACCAAATAGGGTAAGCAAGCTGATTGCTAGTCTCCAACGTTCACTACTCACAAAAATAGTGTCGAAAAGGTGCTCTAAATACTGTCTCTCGACACTATTTTCAGAACCATTTTCTAGAAAAGAGCATATTCTTTATGTTTGTAAGCGTCGGTTTAAATTATCTGGTGATTAGTTCATATTTGTTTGCCTCTTCATAACAAAAAAAAAACGATTACCTTAATGTAAGAAAAACATTTACAAGCAAAATTCATTCGATTTTTAATTTCCCCAAAATCCTTTCCTCTTTACAAAATCCTAAACGTTAATCTAGGCTAGGTACTCCAACAATCCTATTCTACCTTTTTTCTTATGGTTTGCAAGTTTGTCGACTTCTTTGTAACTGGATCTCTTAAGTCTGACTGGCACATTACACACGTGCAATAGAAAATCATTGCCTTCTTTTTGGTAGAGTTATGTAAAAAAACAAACTCGTAGTTTACGCTCGTGCTCGCTGTGTACACAAACTTGCACAGCTCGTTACAATATCGCGGTTTAGTGTTTACCTTTGGGAAACAAAGTACTATTCACGTCTTCGTGATGTTATTTTATCGAATGCACTTTAAATAATATTGACGCGTTACGACTTACCACGTAATTCATAAACATAAGTACGCCCGTCCAGAGTACATAACTGGAAATGTTTAACGGCTATACGTGTTAAATAAATTTAGTAATGCAGTTGACACTTCAGTTCTAAGAATACTTACAAATAAGTCGTTGTTTATAATAGACATTACTTTTGATCACTTTGTTCACTCGATTCTAAATTGTAGCGCAAATTTTTTTGCGTGTTGAATAGGGTATTTTTTCTCTAGAAAAAGCTTACAAAAAGTCTTAGTCCCGGTAGCTTCGTTCACGAGTAAAACCATAAAGTAGGGAAACCACCAAACCCAGAAAAACCGTCGACATCCACTGGATCGGATACCAGAGGCTCGCTTACAAAAATATAAGGGTTGTGTTACGTAAATAACACTTGTCTGTATACAACTGAAGAGTTATTTGGTTTCCTTCTGTCCTGTTTACCAATGAATTGTTGAGGTCTACGATCGGAATATCCACTTTGCGACCGTTTTCCACTCGTCCGGTTCAATATAATTTGTCAATCTCATTATGATACACATACAAACAGCCAGCCACCGCGTGCTGGAAGGTGGACGACCGTTATACAAATATGTACGTAATAAGTGCCAATTTTATCACCTGAGTGGCCCGAGCACTCGACTGAATAACGCCTTGATTCAAGAGCTACGGCCGAGTCAATATTGGTACCGCCGCTGGATTACACGTCTAACAGTACCGTCTAATTAATTTTGTAAACACGACGAAAAGAGTTGACTTGCCCGTACCTGTATAACGTATTCTTTAGGATTAACGTTTCGAGTGATGCTTCATTTTTTGCTCGACTCTTGACCGTTAGGAAGTTTTCTCGATTGGAATGATTTTGCTTAAGTGCAATACAGATGAGTTAATAGAATAAACGAAAATAACTACAACACTACATACATTTTTTATCGTTTCAACTAATTAACAGCATACATATATTAGGAAAGTGATGACCACAAATGAGATAGATAGATAAATATTTAACGCTGCTGAAAATAGAAGCATCAATCCAAATATATGTTAATAGATTTTACTCCGCATGGAAATATTAAATACTCCGCAAGCGAGAGTATGGGATTTCTACCCAAAAGTTGTTATCATTTATAACAACATCTCTATAAATCAAATAGCAGAACTTGACATTAAGTAGAACTTTGAGAAAAATATTGACGAATCTGTCAATGTTTAAAAAGACTAATGAATTAGAAACGCTTGTTTGCTTAATGAACTACTTCCTTAGCGGTTGACAGCATGATGAAATTGATACAATGAATAACAAATACGCTACATTTTACTTGAAGACACACAATCAATCCCCCAAACGCGTACCAGTGTGAACGGATCTCTCCGTAGATTTCCATCGTAGTAAATATTTGAGCAATAGTAGCGAGGTCGAGGTACAAAGAACTTTTTCAAACTCAGTTAACGAGTTGTTATTACGCACTTACGGATAGTTTTGTTGCTCCAGTTAATTTGGTAGAGTAACCATGACACGATCTGATGGCAGACTGCGTTTCTCTCTTGAGAATAGTAAGAAAGATCGAGATAATAAGAGTAAACGAAGTTTCTTTGCTTTTACATACACAAGCATGTGCCTTTATCGAAACTCCTGTTCAAATTGGTCCAGCCTATTTTAAGATTACTCGGAACAAACAGACAGTCACACAAAAATATTTGAATTTTTTTTTATTATAGGTATCCGATATAAAGTCATATGCAAATGATAAAATAATTTAATTTCAACGTTACAAACATAGACCTCAACTTTATTTACATATATGTATATGGACTATGTTGTGAAAAAATAAAGTAGTGTATAAGTATATGGTAACCCTGGTCATAGTGCGGCGATATTAATGTTTATCTAACAAAAAATGGGAACGTGACACGAAACACATCACTCTTTTGTTGCGTGTTTTTTTTGCCGCCATTGCGATGAAGGACGCATCGTTATTGTCCAAATCATAGAAATTACTGACGAAATAAACAAAAAACTCTTTTAGAATTTAAGCAATAGGTTTTTTCTTTATATCACAAGGAGCAAACAGGCAGGCGGTTATGCTAAATGACTACCAACGCCCATTGACATCTGCAGCACCAGGATGCTCGCAGATGCGATGTAGGCCTTTAAAGAGGGATTTAGGCCACCGGGGACTCTCACAAACCGAACGAAACGCGAAAACAATATCATTACTTGACGTGACAGCATTATTGCCCCTTCACGCTGATTTTGTGAGAAAAAAGTACCCGGCGGGCTGGCAACATGGTACTGGTGCATCGGCCCAATTCGGCTGCAGACCAAAAGAACTGCAATCGTGGCGCTACCTCTAATTAAATATACGTAAATTCAATTAAAGTGACTGTTAGAAGGTCGAACTAAAATACTTTTACTGAATATGCCTATGACCGTATTTACAATATTTATAATAAAAAAAAAGTTTGTGGTTCAGTTTCATATTCATTAAATCTGTTGATGTAAAAATTCACCGAAATTCAAATGTAACGTTCCCTAAATAACACATGTTCGATGTTTTGTGGCAGATTCCCTATGATTTTGTCAATAACGCGAATTTGCTGACGATTAATTATATCTTAAAATAAATGTAAGAGATATAATCAAGCGACGATAATACCCAGTAAATTTAGTTGAAGACCAATGCAAAAGCCATCGCAAATCAACGTCTAATCGCGTGACGTCTCTAACGCTGGTTTTTGTTACGAGCTATAAACTCTCTTATCTTTGAAGTCCGTACACAAAGCAGATGTAATTAAAATGCCAATACCTAGACAACTCTGTTAAAGATAACTTGTTTTTCGGAAAGTAGTAGAAAAAAAATAATCTAACGGAGAAACTACCTCTGGTTTTGGTTGTTAGTTAATAACACATGAGATTATATATGTACGTACTTATACAAATATATCGATAGCGTATATATATTTTAGACTAGCGGACCCGGCAGACGATATTTTGCCCGAAGTTTGGCTCGTCTGATATTAGCTAATAGACCAATCTCCTTCATGTCTTCTCCATTAAATGTGACACTGGCCGGATGTTTTATGATTGATTTATATACGTGCATATATAGATATTATCTTGAAATAACATTTTTTGTCTTAATTTTACGTGATTCGCAATATTCAATGAGACAACCCAAGTTGTCAAACCAATCACCAATGATTGCGACGTCTATGAGGATGTATATAAGCTAATATTAAAAAGAATAGTTTAAAAGTAGTTAACTTTTAGCAAAGAAATTGAGTGCTCTTAACACAAAGTATCATTTTACTTGCATAAAAAGTATAGCAACACATTCCATATTAATGCTCTAATCATTTACGTCCGCAAATACATTACGGCCCGATTTACGGCCCGTTTACACCGTTACTCACACGTTTGACATTAATCTCCGGTGTGAACACAGTCTTATAATTATCACGTCGTCGCATGTGCTGTTTGTTCTATGTCAAAGTCAACGTACGCTCCGTATAAGGTTACTACGGCGTAGGTCATGATTATGATGAAGGTAGTACGTTTTATGAGATGCAAATAAAACTATTTGCAATGAGTTTGCTTTCTCAGACTGCAGAGGTTTATACACTTTTGGTAATTAGAAGCCACCAAGAGTTTGGGTTGCAATTACCACATTTGTCTTGGCTTTTTTTATATGACGTTAGAACATTAGCTATAGAATTTTATTATTAAGAAATAGACGAAGTAAGTAGGAACAGTTCCCTGGGAGCCAACAATCAGTTTTGCAAATGTGTAACCCCAGAATTTTTAAAGGAGGACTTACTAAAATTATAATTATAAATGTGAGTTTGTTTCTTAGTTTCGCTTTCACTCTAACCAAAAATCTGATTCTTATGACCACGTGTCTTTAAAGAATTGTTTATTAAAGAAGCTTATGTAGCTAATATCGATACCTCCCACGTATGTTGTAACCCCAAATTTCCAGCTTTACAGTAGAGCGTTACAAACAACAAAATTGTAATATAACAGTTACTTTTTAATATATTATTGTATACAATAATGTAATCGTCATTATTGAAAATATAATTGTATATACAAATGGGTAACGTAATGAGGTTTTTATTTCAAAATTTACATGTTTGTTTGCTCTCCTGTGAAGTTGGAAATTTGCGATTACAACAATTTACGTGGGAGGTATCGATATTAGCTACATAAGCTTCTTTAATAAACAATTAAATAAACCGCAATAGCGAATCAGACTCGCGCACTAAGGGTTCCGTACCCTCACGAAAAGCGACATAAATGGCTATATCATTTGATCACGTATACTTAGAGGATTGATTTTTACACAGCTTCTAGGGATTACAGTATTTGGTATGAATTTCTACTTTATACATGTAGGCATTTCTGAGAAAAAGGGTCTTGACGGACAGACAGACTGATAGACAAACAGACTCAGTTGCTACAACAAATTTACAATTTTTAGATTTTATCCTCTGTGCTACAAAATGCAGCTTCTTGCCCAAATTTCATTCATACTAGGTCAACCGGAAGTACCCTATAGGTTTAGGTTCCCTTTGCAAATGTATTGGAAGAAAATGTGACAAAAACGGCCATATCCTTTAATGTACGCAACACTTAGAAAGTTGATTTCTTGACAGCAGATTTCAGTATTTGGTAATAATTTCAACTTTATAGCAGACAGATAGACGGACAACGGAGTGAACCCATAGGGGTTTTTTTTGAAGGTATGGAACCCTAAAAATGATCTAAAGAGCCCGAACAACATAAAATACATATTCTAATGAGAATAAATGTATGAAACTACAATGAAAATAAACAAAATTTTGCTAATAGACTTTAATAAAGCGCGTAAAACTGCATTATCCGAAAATTAATGTACACCTAATCATCGCATATATTGTATAAATAAACCAGTCGAGTGTAACAAGACGTGAAATGGTGCCAAAAACTGTGGTTCGATTGTCGTTTATTCTTAATAACGTAGTCCAACAGACCGACACGCACTCGCCGATACAATGGCGGCACTGACATCTTTGTAGCCGGTTGCTTTTAGAACATCGTTATACGAACAATAAAATTGAATCCTACCTAATATTGTGTGATGTGTGCCAATATAAATCTTCTGTTTAATAGGCTTACATATTCTGGATGTTAAAAATGATTTATTTATTTATTGATTCGCTAGCTGCGCCCGCGACTTCGTCCGTGTATAATTAGGTGAAAAATAGATTCAATTGTAGCGTGACGATTATAGCCTTCCTCGATAAATGGGCTATCTAACACTGAGAGAATTTTTCTAATCGGACCAGTAGATCCTGAGAGTAGCGAGTTTAAGTTTTATATATTAGAAGTATAGAGTAAAGATTTATGTTAACCAACTCGGAACGTGAACTCATGTATATACCTCACATATACACGATATCGTTGCCTCAATGAAGAAAGAGTTGCCGAGAAAGCCACGGATAAAACCTAGGCATACAATTAACACTTGTTATAGATATTAAAAGTTACTCGTATCAAATTTACGTCAATAAATTACGTCGTGTTTAATAACAACTAATCATATAAACCTCCAATAACTGTCCATCCGTCCGTCAATTAATATAGTGCTAGTGACACGTACTTGTGAATGTCATTCGTACATTCATTCAAAGCTATAGCTTTGGAGTAGAAAAAAATGTTCCATCGTTCCGGCAGACAAACACCTGTGACCTTTTCACTTACGAGAATATTTCCTAACATTTTTCCAATATTTGTTTATGCTAAAATATATTTGGGCTTTAACACCTGGCCAAACTCGTGTTGCTTATACGTTTAATACAATCGAATTTATTGCACTCGGCGCAAAAAATAAATAGGTACTACTAACTATAAACTACCTCCAAGCCAAATTTCATCTTTGTACGTCCCGCGGATTTCGAGATTTCGCGATAGGTGACATATAAATATATATTATGAGTTGGTATAGTATCATTCGACTTATATATTTAATGGTTGAAGTAAAAACATTTCTTTCACCTTCCTCAAATAGAATTCTCTACAACTATTTTATTGCTTGCTAGAGAAATACTAGTTGGAAATTGCCAAAGATCAGTCTTTGAGATGCTCTCAATAGAAATGCTCTTTAGGTATACCTTATCTGATTTACTGATTCTTATGGAATCGTTTCAATTGAAACAAGACTGAAGGAATATTTTATTACTTCGTAGTTAGAAACAAGCGACTCCTTATTTCGTACGATCATTACAAGTCTTTATGTATTATTTTCTTTATTTTTAGACGAAATCCTGAATTAAAATTTTTTTAATGAGCTTAATAGTGGAAATCATACACTGCCTTTCATTGGGAACAATAATTGGTATTGTGTTATTGGAAACATTCGTATTATAGGCAAATAATAAATTAGCATAAGTTAGAATTAAATAATTTATTTGCTTAATTTTATAAAGTAGGTACAACGTTATTTATTTTATTTATAAAAAAAGACAGTCTTTGGTAAGGCCCGGATTCAATAAAATATTTTAAACATATCTAAAGAATTTCTTGTACGATTTTATTGAATAAATATTGCGTTTTATAAATACAATTAGAAGCTTTATTGTCCCATTTTACGACTTTTTAATAGGAACCTTGGCAAACGCAATTATTATAATCGAATGTAATTGTGTTCATTTTAACCTTTACAAAGTAACAATTAAAATTAAGCGAATCATTATTACTAAAACAACTTTTAAACGTCGTGACCTTATAAAATGTTATATGCAATTATATAATAATGTCATAGTGATTGTGATAGAGTAGCTATTAACCGCTTTTTTATCTCAGTAATTTTAAATAAATATGTCACTATGTTAACAATAAGAATTATGTGATTTCCTGCGTTTACATTACGTATACACTTTTATAATATAATGAAAATCACATTAAGATTACCAGTCTTTTTCGTGTTTATTTAGAAAATCGATAGAATTTTAGAAAGGAATTTGGATACTTTTAACGTACAAATCTTATAAACGAATACATTTACAAACGAACGGACAAACAGCTATATTACTGTGTATACATAAACTCAATATCGAATATTTTGCACACATTCAGAACAAATAAATGTTAGTTTGCGATATTAAAGCTGGTATTTAACTGTTAGCAAAAGGTCTTATTATAGCTGCGCTATTCATACCCTAGTACGCTATATTCTCACCGATGGATCTGGTCGCTTTAAATAGCATTGATGCATTACCTGAAACACAAATAGAGTTTGAATCAATACATTATGCATCTGAACGAGACAAACCAGGTGGTGGACGTTTGTACAGCAATTCGATAGTTTTAGAGAGGCTCTTGTTATTACAATTATGTGAAATAGTATAAATCCGTAAATCCGTATTTTCGGGAGCTTATTTCGTGCCTATATTTCATTCGAGACATATTCCAACGAATCTACGAGCCCTCTGGTGTTGCAGTTGCCATGGGCGTCGGTAATCACTTAGAAAAACCGCCGGCCCATTTGCTCCTTGTTTTATACAAAAAAAAAACATCTCTATTCATTTGTCTTGTAAGCCGGAGATCACAAGACATAAGCACCGTTCGCTTGTTCAAGGTATGTTTAATTTAGCACCTTATTTGAAACAACGTTTCACGATCACCGCGGGCGCCTGTCTCCGCCGCCCTTACGTTCCGGTTCAGCTGTCTTTTGATACGGAATTAAGAGGTTTTGCTCAATTTCCGTGTAAATTTTCTTCGACAACATTGGTTTATAAGTTCGATTATGTAATTGTTTTAGATTTGTTATACGAGTGTAAAACTTCGCACCAATCGACCGTGATTACGTAATATGTAAATCCCAAAAGTATTTTACGTATACCTTTGGAAATACAGATTTCATAATTCCACTCTAATTTGACTACTGACCAATCAATGGGTGATAGCGTCAGGCAGTAACTAAAGCACCAAAAAATGTAGTACCTAGAGCGCAATTCTAAAGTACCTCACCGCAACTATTAATTTTAGTTAACCTTCCTTGGTTTTTCTAAGGCAGATCTTACAAAATCTACCGGCATACTGTTTGTTACATAAACGAATTGGGATCGTAACAAACGGCGAATATCTCGAAGGGCTATTTGGAGTTTTCGTCATTTAGCTGTCGAAGTCGCGGGCGGAACGCCGCGGGTCAGCGCGTGATGGAATGCCTCAGAATCAGGCTCAATTGTTGTTTGTCGTTGCTAAATAACTGTTGTTGCAATGTCGTACGTCATGTTACGGTTTAAAGTCAAAGTCAAATAAGTTCAAAATTGTGTTTGTTCACAAAGCAATTTTGACTAGATGTAATAGAGATCGCCGGCTGGTCGAATTTCGGCCACAAATCTTAGATTTGCGTACTATATACTTGTTTCAAGTTATGTTATATAAAATTTGTTAAATTTTAATTCTTTGTACGATATATTCGACAATGAATATGCATGCGATCGTCATGACTACTTTGACACAATCTTCTAGTAAAATGTGTACATGTGTGTGTGCGTGAAGTTTTATTTTAATAATTGAATGTCTTATCGTTGCCTATTTTTTTAAATATTAGTATTCGCACACCCTTCTCGACAAGGCCAAATGTCATACTTCCCCATCCGCGCAATTGTCGTGAAATAGTACCGAAAGTTTTCGCTTTACGTATTAATACTTAATATTAAAGTGGTGAACGGAGCACGCCATAACACACAATTTTGAATTAAAAAAAACTTACAAAACAATTTAAGTTTCAAGTACAGATTGGGTTCTTCCATATGCAACACAATTAATATGACAGAGTACGGAGAATCCATAGAGTTCTAAGAATTTCGTCTACCTATATGTAATATTCAAGAGTTGAATGTGCGCTCATTAAGCAAGCCAGCTGTCATACTAATTACTCGGCTATCAGCCTCTTAAACAAGTACACGGCCGAATGTTTGTGAAATTTTAATAATACACCGCGTCCTATCATTCATTTTCAAGCAGTTTGAGAGACGCTGTCAATTAAACAAAATGACAGCAATGAACCAAAACTAAATAGAAATCTAATATTATAACGGTACGGCTGGCCAGCGGCTGAGAAGAATTTAACTAAGAAAGTACTGGAAGCATTTACTCACTATAGAGGTTTGTTTAAAATATCACTAAGATTCTACATAAGAGCTTGTACTTAAGGATAGATTGTCCACTTTACCGTTCAAAAAATCTTCCACAATTGGATATTGTTGTGCCTGCCTGCCTATTCCACAGCAAAAGGGCATTTTAAATACGAGGCATATATGTTTCGATACTCGCTAACCTATCGAGATAATAATTCTTAGTTTTCTATAAATGTTTGCAGGGAAAACACATTATTCAAGTAAATAATGTTGTCTTAAATTTACGAGATTGTAATAAAACTAATAGTAAAAGCAATTTAAATCGCGTATATTATTGTAAATTTTACTTTTGAATCCACTAAAATCCATCTTTACTAAAATGGCCAGAAAAATAATCCTAATAAGAACACTATGGTTATTATGATTTTTAGGGTTCCGTAGTACTACAAGGAACCCTTATTTGTTTCGCTCTGTCCGTCCGGCCGTCCGTCTGTCTGCCCGTAAGGTGGTCCCCTCCCCCCTAGCATTTCTAAACTATTAGACGTATAGACTTGAAATTTTCTATGTTGAGAGAACATGCTAAAAACTCATTAGGAAAATTATTCTGAACGAAATCGGACAACTTTTAAAGTTATTTAACAAATACGTTTATAGCGTATCATATACAGAACCTTTCTATATAAGCGTGTCTTGACACGCTTTTGGCCATTTTTTATTTTTAACGTGAGGAATTCCCGAACGGGTATACGTCGCCACAGAGGCCGACGACGGATTATGTCGGACTCTAACTAAATACGACCTCACGATGCTCTACCGCCCATATTGCGCAACGGAGACGCGGGAGCGATCGCGCGTCCTTTTCTCCGCCAGTGGTGTCCGTCTGAGAACTTACTTCAGGATCCACCCCGGGAGTGATGGTTACTACGGTTAATTAAGAAATTAATAAAACAATTACTAAATTCGATGGCAATAATTCTGCTGTGCAATATGTATTGAAAAAAATTGAGTTACGAAGTCGTTCCGCGAAAACGCCACTTGTCAAACTGTCCGATGTCATCTTTCTGATGATCTCTCGTAATTACTACCTTTGAAATATATATTGGTCAAGTGCGAAATCACTGTGCGAGGTTCACGCACCCGTCTATTATTTTGACATAATTACAATGTATGAAACCGAACTCTACTATTTCAGAGGTTAAAAGGTGGAGATACTTTATTTGAAATCTACAAGTAATGTACATATGAATTAATATTTTAATAATGACTACAAGCTAACACGGGCTACTTTAGCTTCTAATAACAACTAGTTAGGAGTGACTATTTCTTTTTAAACATCCTAAGTTTTTAAATTGTGTTTAAAGGCTATCTAGCTACTAAAATCAATCGTCATCATCGTTATGTCTTCCAGCCGTGTTCGACCACAACGACTGTTTATGGACTCTATCAGGAGGGAAAGCCACAATGCTCGGCTTTTTGGTGTATCTAATATTGGTGTTCTATTGATAACATTAGAAACCAATCAACAAAAATTAAGAACTAATCAAAGAACATGTAAAATGTTAAATTGTTTTTGAGTGCGCCATTACGATATTTGATTAAAATATTGGACATCCTAACAAATAGGATATGACTATTACGTGCAGAACCCTAAATATGTAGACAAAGCTTAAGAATACGTGGGCTGGAAATAGTTGGCACAAGATATAAATTTCATTGATCAAGGCCTTACATTTGTAATAAGTAAAAATCGTTACAATCGCAAACCATTAAGATTAAGGATTACAGAAATAGCAACTAGTAGATTTGATCGTGTGGCTTCCGTGTTACAATTTTAAACATTTATTAAATCTCACGAATATTACACGATACTCCGGGATCACGTCAAGGCGGCAAAACACGCACAAATATATAAACAACGTCTTAAGAATTGGCTTCTTAACCAAAACTTCTATACGTACAAGGAATTTTTGGATTCTTCTCAAAAGTAACTCAATCGAGTTGCTTCTTTCTGGGAGGGAAGAAAAAAATTATTAATCATCTTATCAATTAATTTACAAGAAATTTGATTTGTATGTAATAATAGCAATAAAATCTTGTAACTTGTATATAATACTTTTTTTTTTTTAATGTACAAGGGGGCAGACGAGCAGGCAGCAGGCATCAAAGTGCCTACCGACGCCTATGGACATCTGCACGACCAGAAGGCCAGCAGATGCGCTGCCGGCCCTTAATGACGAGTTAAAACGTTCTCCAGACCGACAAATTTCGATTTCATCATGAAGATCATCGGTCTATTTCGTGACTGGCTGTGGCATAACTGGATCATCAAAATAGAACCGTTTACCTGTAGCTATTATGACCATTTATTTTTCAAATATCGGAACTCCCTGTTTAGGTGTAACATTTAATATTTTTTTAACTGTTTAAGCATTCTCCAGTCATTATTTTAGAAGGGAAATAAAAATGATAAATACATCAAATGTGTCTATTTTTATTTCTTTTCTTTTTCCCACTTAGCTGTATCGTGTATGATGTGTTTACTTCTAAGCAGCTTAACATTTTGCCCTAATATTATGTGTGTTCTCTAAATTGCGTATGTTTTAAATGTATTAAGCTGTTGGTAAACCCAATAAATTAAAAAGAAAAAACTTCATACTAAGTTATATTACTTTTAGTCTTTTCTAATTTTCATTACCGTTCAAGTTAAGCTTTTTTAATGCTTGTGATAGAAGTGTTCACAAAGATATCGATCGGTTTTGGACCGAACGGATGCGCATTTCAATCCAACGTTCAATCTTAACAACCTGAGCAATTTGGTAGGACACTTAAGTGAAAAACAGTCGCCTATACGCCTATAAAAGTGTGCTTTAACACAGTAATTTAACTTCATATCTAGATGTGTTGTCAAAATTATCATTGACAATTTACTATTCACTGAATAAAATATTATTGTACTACTAATGCCATCTGTTAGAAAACCAAAGGGCACTACCAGCACCACCATCATTGCAACAAAACTTAACTCAATACTTTACTACGTGTGCTTTCACAAAGCTAAGCTTTTTGCTAGTAAATTTATTAGTTTTTATAAGAACAGTATCCTTTTTCGTATTAAAGGGACAGCGGGATACAGAACTTAAAGCTGGGACCGTCCCATACAAAGCGAGTTTATGGACACTTTACCCATAACTCATTAGTGTTCATTTTGAATCTTCGATTAGCAATTGAATTGTTAAAATGTTGGTCAGACTCGGATCGTGACTGACGTTATGCAAAATAGCACAAATCGCCAACAATGGGGGTGTGCCACATTGGAAAATTGAAAGTGGTTATACAGCTACGAAAGATTTTAAAACGCATGTTATCCACAACACATCGCCGGTATTCTGTTGAGCACAATACTTTACAAGGAATTCAAGAAATATAATTTAGGTAAATGAGAGCGTTACCTAAATATATAAAAAATAGAAATATGCAAGACCGCTGTTATTTGGTACACGCAAATAAAACTAAAGCACTGCCTCAAAAAGGAAATAATTGGACACTAAGAAATAACTACAAAAAGACTTTAACTTCACTGTCGCAGAAACCTTTTGAAGTTCGCGTTAGAAATACGTCCTTATCTCTTATTTTATGACGATTTTCTGGACACTGCTGAGCCATTTAACAATTCAGGTCACAAGACTAATCTAGATTCTGACCCCGTTTGGAGTTTGTTGCGGCTTTGCTAGACGACACGTAATCCTTTGTAGACGTGTTACATATGCTTATCTTATATCTCCGCACGATTATCTTATATCCAGAGAATAATGTGTTTTTAATCCTTTGTTTCATTTCTGTGAAATTCGCCTTTTACTGTACCGATGTGTTTATTGTACTTACAAATAAAAACCCTTTTTATGTGTGTTATCTTAATCTAAACTTAGTCGATATGATGTCTATCTATTCAAGAAAAGAAACTTGGCGTTTGCTTGAAATTCTTGAAAAGCTATTGTCTTTGTATTCCAGAACTAATGATTTATTGAATGTTAAACATAAAATTGCAAGACCTATCGATAGCTCGATGGGTAAAGTGGGTAGACTGACGACGACATTTCTCAATGAAAATGAAGAGCTTTAAATAAATTTAAAAAATTCATCTGAGGATAGTTCTCTTATAGGTTGCTTAGAATATAGCAAACTGTAAGTTTGTTTGTATCCCTAGTATTATAGAAAATTTTTCATGTATTACTTATCCAAAATCAAGCTATCCGGGTCTAGATTAAATTATTTGCTTTGTTTACAACTAGATGAAAAACTGTAACGAAGTTTACAATACTTTCATATTTTGATAGTCACGTTTTTGACATTTTAGCTTAAGACATTTTAACCTGTAGCTACCGTTGGTTTAAATTAAATCGGATGAGCCAGCAAAATATCACATGAAAGAAGACCTTTGGAGGCACACAGTAGGCCATAATTAATTTCTAATAAGCAATGCCTTTGGTAGTGACTCGGAGAATTGGCTGCCTTCAAGGTAATTTTATCATAATGTATCTATAAATTGATCTATTACATATTAAACAATCGAATTTTAGAGTGATTGGGCATTCTATCGTTGAACATTATTTGTTTTTTTAGTATTTATGAAAAAAACTATATTGAATCAAGCATTTAATTTCTTAAATTTCAGACCTAAAGTGGAATAGTAAAGTGGACTCCTTCAATTTAAAATCCAAATATGTAAAAGTTATTATTGATAAAAATTAACTTGGTCGTGATAAAAAATCAGAAATTCCTGAAACCGTATTGTCGAAATAAATAACAACACCAAAATAAAATCAATTGAAACGAATGTAAAGCACATTAACATAAATAACATGAAATGTACCGCATATAACGTAGATTGGTCCGAATTGTCGGCGACCTAGACCTTTCCAATCGGCTCGATCCTCTGGCGTTGCGGAGACACGTGGGATCACTCTGCATCTTTTATCGCATATATCATGGGGAGAGTTCGGAGGAATCGTTCGCACGTATACCGGTAGCTGAATTTCACCACAGGACATCCAGCCAAAATTTGAAATTCCACCTTCATCACGTCGATGTCCTAAAGTCCACAACTGTATGCTCTTCTAGAAACTTTTTGCCTCGCACAATTTCTCTGTGGAATCAGTTGCCAGCTTCGATATTTCCGAACGGATACGACTTAGGGACTTTCAAGAAAAGAGCATACTAATTTTTCAAAGGCCTGCAAAGCATCTGCGAGCTCTCTAGTGTTGCAGTTGTCCATGGGCATCGGTAGTAACTTAAGTGAACCGCCTGCTCGTTTGCCTTATTTTATATAAAAAAAACCTAATAGAAGAAAATATCCGTCTTATAGAATGTTTTGCCTGCAAGTCATAAAAATAAAGTCTCACTGCAACACAATATGCTTACAAATTATTTTGCAAATGGCGAAACAAAACCAACACTGCGAATCTATTTGCAGATAGTGCGGTGTTAACAGCAAAAGTTACGACAGACTTTAATATCGCGATCTGTGTCGCTAAAAGCTTCGAGTTTCTATTAATTTTCCACGTAAGCTACAGATCACGGGAACCATATCGTAATTATTTTAGAGCAAACCGACTGATTTTGAGAGATAGTGTCGTATTACGTTTTCTTTATACTATGAACACCTTGTCAATGTCCTTTTAATATTGGCTGCATTATACTGTGTATATTTTTTAATTTCTTTTCAACTTCTTAATGAATTTAATCCTGACTTATATTTTTAAGACCGTATTAGTACAGAATATTAGGAATATTTTTGAATTACGTGTAATATTTTAGTTCTCATTCCAGTAATGCTTTAAAAGCTTGCATTAAGAATAGTCACGAACATAGCGAAATTGTATTTGAACCACGGGGTTTGAGCACCTCAACCTTCTTCCATCGTTGAGATAATGAATTAGGGCGAAGCGAGCCCCAATAATATCCCACAACCTGAGCATCTGACACTTTACCGAAAAAATATCAATCCTATAGATTTGTTCTTTAACATGGAAATTCAACTTCATATGTAGATGTTATCTGTCTAAAAAATAATATGCAAAAACTACACGAGCTTTCACAAAACTCCGCATATTGCTAGCTAAATAGTAACTCAATTATCTCAATACCGAATTTAGTATTAAACTTTCTATATATGCCTACTTTAATTTAAAAATATTATGTTTATTTAAAGGAATTCAAAATAATTCATTCAAAGGATAAATTTGCTAGTAAGCTAACCTATAACCACAAAGCTAGTCCGCCCCAGTTAAACTAGAAACACAACAAAATTAATATAAATATAAAGCATATTATTTAACACGTTCTAGGAGTCTAACATTTTGAAATCGAGCGTCGTGACGCAGAGATCGGATGGCAATCACTATTCACGAGGACCTACG
This sequence comes from Charaxes varanes, assembly GCA_024363005.1. Lineage (NCBI taxonomy): Eukaryota > Metazoa > Arthropoda > Insecta > Lepidoptera > Nymphalidae > Charaxes > Charaxes varanes. The sequence continues at coordinate 19,025 of JANCMC010014346.1, forward strand.
ATTATAATGCGACGTAAAGGTTGAAGGCTCTTTAATATTCTACCTATTATTGGACGATATTTAACCAGACTATAGTTAGAAACCCAATAGCTCAACGGTGTAAAGTATCGGATGAAGTCCGTAAAGATCCTGTTCAAACCACACCGCTGAGGCCATAACCGCACCAAGTCTGACACAAGTTTTATGCTTAATAGGAGGGACAACGGAATTAATGGGTTTGTCTGAAACTAGTAGTATTCTTTAAGAAGAATAACTAACATGAAAAATCTAGTACTTTTAAATAAAAACAAAACATTATACGAGTAATTTCTTATAAATATATATTCAATCACAGTTTTATAATCGAGTCAAACTTCCATTATTACTTAATAACACAAGAGATTCAATGTCAGTCTTCAAATCAGAATCTGATATTTATACCGAGCAGGCAAAATTGGCATATTTGCAACTCGCAAACTTAAGGTCACAGGTTCATTGAAATACTTGAACAGTCGACGAGTATAAACTTCAATTATAGAGAACCATATGACCTAGATTAATTTTAATATGAATGTCGAATTTGAATTCTTGATAGCTCAATGGTAGAAGGGAGCATTTAAATAGTCGGTTCAAATTTCATTCTTTTTCTTAGATTATTCTTTTACTATCCTTTTCCTAGCATTAAATTGTATAGAATGTGGCTGTGGGCGAGTTAAGATTACCGATTGCCGTCTGACGTCTCCTTCCTCGGAACCCCTACAACCTCTACAATCAACGTCTACGGCCCAGCTAATATCACTCTGAAATTAATCTAGATCCACTGTTTAACGTCCTTCTGAAACATGAAGGAAATCGGATGTTTGTAAACTAGTCTTAGAATGGGTCACCTATCTATCACCTGGCCGCGATAACAACTGTTTAACCTCGCGATCCACTCAAATGCCTGACACTGACTTATTCAGCACTCTCCTTGAACTAACTAATTTAATGATACCATCTTTTGTTCACAGTTCAAAGACCAATGGATATCAAGGACGGACCTCGCATTCCGATCCCCGATGAAGATCCCTACAGCATCGCCAGCTCTAACGCCAACGGCTCAGGATCTAGCGGTAGTTCTGGAGGGTATGGACACAATGGACACAACGGGCATAATGGCCATAATGGGCACGGGGTGGTGGCGGCCACCAGGGAGCAGCTTATGATGCAGATGGGCCAACGGAGAGGAGACAAGCCTCCGAAACTGCCGCCGAGGGAAAATGGCTACGGCCCAGCTGATATTCCTAAGGTAAGCCAATTGCGGTATTTCCGAAACAATACGACGAACTTCTAGAAGAGACATGAACGAAATGAAAATAGGTTTATTTATGATCACACAAGAAAAATAAAACTAGAAAAAAAAAGACCCAACATTTCACTCCGTAACTTGAGTACTTACTGAGATGCTGGTCCAAAAGCGGACATACAAGCAGAACAAAATGACGGCAACACCTACCCTTAACCCGCAGCGCCTAATATGTCAGCGTTGTGTACGTAGTTGTGGATTCCGCGTGCGTCTACTTAGCCATCATCGCAAGTGTTCTCAGAAATGACGATGCCTTACATCATCTGTCACAGATACTAAAAGCCTATGAAGATAAACAGAATGTAACTCATATCGTTTTTGCTTGGACGTTACACACAGACACTACAATTTTATTTATTTGTATAGATTTACTAGTTCACAAAGCAGCTACCACACACGTGAGCAAACCAACTAACCTTGTGTTGAGTAACCAGCCGGTAAGTTTAATTTAGAAAGGAACATTATACAACATTGTAAAAGCATTTCTGCACGTACCGACAAAACACATTCAATATAATAAAATTAATGACAGCGTTTGTTAATTTGACATTTATAATGTTCAAATTACCTAACGAAGCCTCAATAACGCAGTGGTTGAATGACAGCCTATAATCTGCGAGGTACCAGGGTCGATTACTGACTCTGTTGGGCTATTATTACTCACTCACAAATATAAGTATTTTTAGTTTTAATTATATTTTCGAGGTTTGGCTTTCGCATATAAGGATGATAAAAATATATGATGATATAGTCAATAATAAATTATGCAAAAAACGAAAGCTATAGCAGTACTGCTTAAGTCTTTTTGCTTAATGAAGAGTAATTAAAGTATTTTAGGTCCCAATAAAAATAAGATTAAAAGCTTTCCATAAGAAAAGTGAGGATCGAGTTCAAACCTTATAGATTTTAAGCAACACTATGGCTGTTGAGTTATCAAGGCTTCAGTCGAAGTTATACATTTATGCTATTAACTTTTTAGCAACGTAACTGGTTTAATACTTTTATCCAAATATTTCTACGCGCTTACTCAGTCTGCCCTTCGAATAAACTCGAATAAATGGCACCCAATTCACACTTACTATTTAGGTGGCATAACTGATTACTTACCTACAAGGTACAACGACTAAAATGCGGTTGTAAATCGGCCGTGTAATTGTGCTGTAGGTGAAATTGCATCATCGTTTTGCTTAAAATATCTCATGCTGCTTAAGATTGTAAAATAAACTTAAACATTATTTTCATGCTTTTAAAGTCGCAAATTTATTCTTATCTAATCTTTAAAAAACAGTAGCGTAAATATATTGACCCAAATATTTACCGACCTAGAGCAGGAGTCGACAACTTGCGGCTCGCGAGACAAGCGACTCTTTAGACGTGAAGCTGTGGCTCCTTAGTTCCATACGCAAATATTGATCATTTTATATATAAAAAAAAAACATTTAAAATTCGTTCTGAATCGATTAAGGTTTAGGCAACATTTCTATCCCTCAGCCACTCATTATCACAAAATATCACAAATTTCAGAGAAAATTTTTAGCATCGCTTTCGCAATAAAATTGTAACGACATGATCGCTTACAAAATTTATATCGTAATTCTTCAAATCAGTCTTTAAAATAAGTCATCAACTACTTGTCACACATAAAAGCATTCTAAATTGTTAATCTCGCTGCAAAAGTGGATTCAAATCCAGGCGCATAAATCACTAAAACTCCTAATCGAAATCAAAACCTTGACCACAATTTTAAAAATAAAACCGACAGTTAATGCATTTTTCGATAAAGGTGCGACGCGCAAAGTGATTTTAAAATGATGATGTTGTTTTGATCTGCAATTTTGTTGATAATTGGAAAATGAATCCATCTAACGCCATATGCAACATTTGCTCATGATTACTTACATAGGTAATTGACTGTATGTTATTCATTTGTTTCTTATTAATATTACGTATTCCAATAGCATTTGTTGTTTGAGTTTAATTACATTAGATAAGTTTTTTTACCTCCAATATTATTACGCTAACGGTACTTCTAGTCGGTCGTTTTCCTTTTTATAAAGAGTAACGATGTTAAATTGATTTTCTTTTGGACGTTACCGATATCTCGATTCATAAAGCAATGTAACTTCGATATGCAATTCACTTGCAAGCTTTCTGCTATTGCTGCTGTCCGCGGGCTCCACTTTTATGAGGTAGTATACCTGCCTGCTTATTTTCTTCTTATAGTATATATAAAAATCTCTTTACTTTTAAATTCTGAGTAACTTTACTAGGTGAATAACCACATTACTCGCCATTTTTAAAATAGACCCTTAGAGAATGTAAAACCGAACAAAGACGTTCATATCGATGACATATCAAAGCAATCATTGGTGGAATAAATGCAAGCATGTGCCCTCTTTGAGTGCAAATCTTCTTATTGGGTTATCCAAATAGCCACGCTCTGCTGTGACATTACAAAGATGAGGAATGCCTTTTGTCCCTTTAGCGAGATTTCTTTTTGCACTGATCCAACACTCTTGCGCATTTATTTGACACTTTATAAACTGATAAAGATCTCGATGCGATGCGATCAATTATAGTTCTGTGTTTTTTGCTGCCCTTTTATATTCTATAGAAATGTGCTTTAGACACGGCCTTGAAAGTTTATCAATGGGTCCATCGTTGTGGTAAAATTTCTTACAATTTATGGCCATTAATTTATTTTTCTTGCGATCACTGTGATGAGTCACACAAGACACAAAACTTTTATATCGACTACCTATACCTTCGTTTGTTAAAGGAAAGAATGTAGAGAAAGAAGGTAAGTTTAATATGGTCTCTACAAGGTAGTTGTGTACTGTACAAATTTCTAAGAAATATATTAATGTTAGTAGAGGTTTTCTATTTAATTAGAGGTAGCGCTGCGCTTGCAGTCATTTTGGTTTGCAGCCGAATTGAGCCGGCCTGTATGATTACCAGTACATCTTTTTCTCATAGGATCGGTGTGAAGTGGCGGCAATGCTGTAGCGTCAATGTTATTGTTGTTGCGTTTTGTTCGGTTTCTAGCAATGCAGATGTCCATAAGCATCGGTAGTTACTTACCGCCTGCTCATTTGCTTCCTGTAACATTAAAAAAGTGACTGATTTTGAGACGTCGCCCACTTTTGAACGAAGATCATCGATTTGCGTGAATTTACCTCTAGAGACCAGGGTGGCAAAGGTCTCTGCCTATAAGTCTCTCCTACAATATGCGCGTCCTATCACCATTAGTCGTCTCTGATCTCGTTTTACCTTGTAAGAAGATAAGGATAGACCCACGCGTTTATTTCTTTGCTAATACTTTTTGTCGTTTTGTATCGCTGAATCGGGTTTTTAATACAATTCTGTGTGTTCCGATAGTGGAATCGTATTGACGCAGACCCTATCTCTTTGAACGTTTCAATTGAAAGCCTTGTTTAATGCCTTGTTTGTTAAGTGAATTAAGATATTGTGGGACTACGTTGGAGTTTATTTTAGTCTTAGTTATAACCGCGACTTTGTTCGTATGATTTTACAAGCTTCTTACTAAAGTCAAAATGCAGTGTTAACTCTTTATAACGAATCTCAAGGGACTGAGCATTTATATTCGTTATAGTGAGTTTTCGTTATTTCTAGGGACTAAGGAAAAATAAGTAAAGATTATACCTCAAGTATAAAAGAAAATTTTATTAAAACGCTAAGTTTTTCTTTTACTA
>JANCMC010014377.1:0-10561 GCA_024363005.1 Charaxes varanes
CAACAGACCATAATATTATTATTCTATGTAATACGCGTAGCAACAATTTTCCTCGTATATTATAGAAAATTTGGATGGCTTTAAACACGTCATTAAAGGCCGGCAACGCAGCTGCTACCCTTCCGGTGGTGCAGATGTCCATGGGCGTCAGTAGGCACAAGTGAACCGCCTGCTCGTATGCCCTTTGTAACATAATGACAATAGATAATATGTCGTGTTTTTTTATAATGAGTAGTGGAAACAATGAAATTACGAAGATGTTGTCGAAGAATGTGTGTGACATCGTGTTATGGTGAAAGAATGGGAAATTATACACCGCACTTGTTAGCGTCATTCATTCTGTTTTTGTGGTTTTATTGTAATACTAGCTTATGCCCGCGACTTACCCGTATGAATACGCGAAAACCCTAAATAGCTAAATCAGAAAATCAAACAAATATTTATGTAAATTTAAATATTTGAGTAGGTCGTGACGTAATCAGTGGTCGGCATTTGAGTCGATCGCTAGGTTAAGCAGCCCTTGCTCCGACCAGATGGGTGACCCATTCGTAATATTGGTTTATATTTGATATCCGACCTCCTCCGTGTTTCGGAAGGCACTTAAAACAGTGGGACCCGATTAATGTCACTTTGCTGAAGTGGGATTGGGCTGAGCTGCGGCAAGGATGGACCCTCAAAGGTAGGCCTATGTTGCGACAATATGGACTCCAACCGGTGGCCGTCAACGACCAATTAGCTCGGCCTACCTAACATAAGAGGCGGCGAGATGACTTGGACGCCTTTGAGGGAAAGAAAAGGATTCATGTAGCTTAAGGTAGGAAGGTGTGGTTGGAGCGGGGGGAGGTTAGGCAAAGGCCCAGCAGTGGGACATTAAAGGCTAATAAAAAAAGGAGACAATGACGGAAAAACCCTTAATCAGACAGTCTCTTCTAATTTCTAATCGCTAAGACTTTTATAACTAACTGTAACCCGCGACTTCGCTCGCGTGAATTCAGTGAATGTGTTAAAGTTTGAAGGTTTTTATTGTTTTGTGCGGAACCCCAAGTATTTAGCTAAAGGCAAAGCAGCCAATGTAACCCTTTTTAGTTACCTCTTTAAGTGTCGTATAAGCGTATCGTATTTAGTCGTATGCAATTAGAAAAAAAATATAATTTTGGCGTTACAAACAGACCTTTAAATTTTATTTATATGTTTAGATTAGATTTATAGGTGTATAAATTAATTATTTAGGTGAGCGAAGCGCGTCTTAACACTATCTCACAACAAATATATTCTTCTATCTAGCGTTATCCCGTTCTAGTTCCAGGGTCCCTTAAATTGCAGAGGATTTGACTGTGGGGCGAGTCAGGATGACCGACTGCCCTCTTAATCCCCGGAACCCCCACAATCTTCAAGCCCACGATTAATATCGCTCACTGACATTAATCCTACCGTTTTACGTGCCTTCCGAAACACGGAAGAGGTCGGATATTTGAATACCAGTTTTAGAATATGCACCTATCTATCGCCTGGTCGCAATTGACTCAAATGCCGACCACTGATTAAGCTACGACTTCCCTTACAACCTCCACTCAATATCTATGATATGGTTCCTCTGAATTGATATCTATACTTCTATGCTGTTGGCTCTAGCTGAAGAGATTTTTTGTTTGCTTGATCGCGCTAATGTCAGGAACGACTGGGTTGATTTGAAAACATTTTTTTGTGTTAGATAGCCCATTTATTGAGGAAGTCTATAGGCTATATATAATTACGCTAAGATCAATAGGGGCCGAGCACCAATGTACAATTTTTCAAAATGGGGGGTTCTTTATATTTATTGAGAGCTACCTCTGCGTGTGCTGCGTAAATGGTTAAAGTTTCACAAAAATCATGTATCAAAGAACTGTTCTCCTTTAAAAGTTCTAAAGAAAAGTCCGCGACAGTATATTTCTATCTTTTAAGGTTGGTTCACTATGACCATTTTTATGTTAATCAAATTTGTTCTAAAATAATGCATTATTTCTGAAAGTGTTTTTTAAAAATTTATATCATAATTAATCCTTATCCAATAACTACTTTTAAACTCCTTAGTGGTCCATGAAGACATAAAGGGATACAGCTAGTGTTAAATAAATGAACAATATTGAAAATTAATACTAAATAATACGAAAGTCGACCTAGTATGAAAGTCGGTTAACAATAAATTAAATCGAAGCTTAATAAAAGTAAAGAATTAAAGCCAACCAAAGCGAATTTATATCTGAATTGGATTAATTAAATTTCGGATCCGCGAGTGACGTCCGTAAGCCCACGCACACATCTGCTGCTACAGAGTAAACGATAACACTCAAAACCCGCCTTCCTCACAAAATATTTCCAATGCTGATAAGTGAGATTAATTAAATAATCCGTCAGTTTGTATTTTTGCGAAATTAAGCGAAAGTTGGCGAAATTTTAATGAAAACCTGCCCGTGTATTTACAACGAACGCTCGCTTGCACAAATACTGTTAAAGGGGCGAAACGCATGGTAATCTCGATTTAACAATAATAAACCGCTATTAAAATGATCGTACTTATGTAGAGCGCGTACAATCTAAAAATGCACCCCACTTCGATACACTCTCCCTTCGCTATTCGGATCGCGCGTTTAGTTGACCTTACGATGCGTAGTTGAGTTAGAGCTTACAATAAATCGCTGCACGCACACACATGTAAGCAAGCATTGCTATAGATATTTACTTTGACACTTTAAATAATGGTTTTTAGGAAAGAGGCGCGCATTTTTAAACTGTACGCACTATACGAGTATATTTAAGTGTGTCTCGCAGGTTGATTTTGATGAATTTTTTGATACTTGATGCTTTGCAGCCACAGTAGCCTAAAGTCACTTCTTCACAACGTAATACTTTTGGGATTCGCTGGTGCGTTGTCGACATAATATGCCCTCAGACCCCCTCTCTAAAAAGCCTACAAAAACCTATATACTTTTAATATTGCATTTTTATTATGGGTATCGTATTAGGCAATTAGTAAAAAGAACAAAATACGCCGTTATAAACTAACACTTTAATTCTTGTTGTCCTGCCAGAGCCAGACATAGCTCAAAGTGTTTGTAAATTTTTGTCCTTGAAGTCCACAAAGTTCTACAAAACTTTATGCAGTTATACAAAATCCCCGGTCAGACTAGATGATCATTGAAATGATTATTAAAATGAAGCTATGTCTGGCTCCGGCATTATGATAATATCAACAAGAATTTAAGTTCCTGTATGGAAGATAGCACTAGGAGAATCTACAAATATGTAGGAACTTTCACGGATGAGAGCAAATTATTTGGAAAGTTAAGTTGACGCATGCATGTATGGCACGGTGTCACTGCTATACGCTTATCTTAAAGTACAATACAAATCATACATATAATGAAGATAGTGAGTTCATACCTTATTTAGTTGATGAATAAATCATATAATCTGCTTCTAGTCATCTGTGATAGATGCGAAGACCGATAGATAGATAAACTGACCTTTTAGAACTATCGTTCTTTTGATAAACCTTTAGAACGAACATGAATGAATGACAAAATTATAAGCTATTGTTAACAATTTACATATTGAGACGTTTATCGCTTTACTTAATAAATTAAACGATAAAAAGTTAACTGGCCCGATGGTACAGTTGGCAGTGACCCAGCCTTCCGCTTTGAGGTCGTGGATTTGCTTCTCATTCTCCAAGTCTGGGTGTATATCTATATAAGTATGTATTTATACATTAAGAAATATATATTTGCATAAAAATCTGTTAACTTTAACACAAGTATCTTACCTAACTTAGGAACAGACGACCGTGTATTGATAGTCTTACATGTAATTATTTATACATCCAATACCTTTCTCCTTATTAACATCCCCAGCACTTATTTTAAAATTTGACTCATAGCTTTGAAAAATTCACAAGTTTTTCGTATAATTCAATGTTTTGGCGGAGCAATGTCCTAAATACTTGGAGGCTGTTCCACTTTCTAAGTAAATACAGCATAAGTACTTGCTTATTCAGCTGTTACGTACTATTGAGCTGGGGACATTTGTTTAGCTTCGTTTGGGCTTTCATAGAGCCGCAGCGCTTTGTACCAGAGCCACACTTTGAAGGGTACTCTTTTTACAAACTCGCCGCGTCCCAAATCTGTGAGAATACTGTAGTTGCAACAGTTCTTTGTTATCTGTAACCACAGCATCATTTAGTTTTTTACTTGAAGCAAACAGGTTATTTGCAATACTGAGGTTTTAGTTTATTTACTTGTGCATTGAGACTTTACTTTATCTACCTTAATAGTCGTCACGTTCTTTTCGTAATTTGGATTAAGAGGTAAAAACTCCCGATCAAAATTTAATCTATATATACATATAAAAACGAATCCCAAAATGTGTTGTTAAGCTCAAAGCTAAATCAATTTCACTAAATTTCTTTTTATAATATTCCTTGAAATACGTGGATGGTTCTTAAGGAAAGAAAAAATTTAACAATTGCCTAAAAAAGTTTAAAAACAACACTTTTCTATACTCACAAACGATTCGTAATCATTCTTAAAAGTCAATTTGAACTTTAATATCGTACTATAAGTTCAAGTGTTAGTGGAGAGGTTCAGGGAAGGAAAAATAATTGAGTGACGTTAGTATCGTATACATACTGATGTCAATATTTATACGATGGTAACATTAGTCAAACACGAATAGTCTGTGGTAAAATGTCATTTGAAATTTAAGCGTCTCTCGGGAACGAGAACGGGGTTAATATAAGATAATATAAGTAAATAGTAAGGAGCTGAAGGTTCGGGCAGGACATCGTCTACCGGTACCGCTATTTCTCAATATAATTTTTCAGGTTCATAGATGTTATTATAAATAAAAAACAACAACTATATCGTGTAGTCTTCCGTCTAGTACCTTCCTTCGTATTGAAATTGAACCCTGGGACTGCGAAAAAAATATTGACAATTTCTATTAAAACGAAGGAACATACAACTATGAAATTTGGCAAGAGGGTAGTCTATGTTTGGTAGACATCCCAATAAGAAAGGATTTTGCGATTAGATTTCAGATTAAGGGGGCATAAGGGCACTCGCAAGTTTACGAAACGAAGTTGTGAGAAACAGCTAGTTTCCCATAAAAGTGACTTTATTGTTTTGAGTTGAGTTGATATTTTTAGTTTTGATTATCGAATCGGGGGAGAATCCATAAACAGGGCATCTACTATTAAAGACATTGGACTATTATTAGATTCCAAGCTACTTTTTAATAAGCACATTAGTTATATTGCATCGAAAGCTTATCAGATGTTGGGATTTAGAAATGAAAGAAAGAAAGGGATTTGTATTGAGGATTTCTGCAGAGTTCAATCACGTGTCCTCATTTATACTGTTGTATAACTCTCTTGTCAGTTCATATCTCGAATTAGAGGTAGCGCCATGCTTGTAGCCGAATTGGGCCGGCGCGTCCGGGTACCAGGACCTCTTTCTCACATGAGATCAGTTCTAACAGTAGGCAAACTTGCGGTTTTCCTCACCTGACTAGTACTATAATTCTAACTAGAGATCACCGGGAGTTGAAATTCGCCCACAAATCTTTAGATTTGGCTACTCTATGCTTATTGAAAGCTATACGAAATTTTTATGCTACGTACAACGGCATTGAAAGAAAGAAAGAAAGAAAACTTTTATTTGAAGCACACATAGCACTGCAAACATATACAATTACAAATAATAGACTAAACCTTATAAACTATAAAATTGCCTACAGTGAGATATGCCGCAAAACGGTTCGACACCTCTCAGCTTATATGTTGGAAGTGGAATAATTTCAACTTCCAACGCTGATTTTCGGAAGCCTCCGAGCCATTGTTATATTTGACATATATACGGTCGTCTTGACTACGCTTTGACACAATCTTATAAGGAAATGTATGCAAGTGTGTGTAATTTGTTTGGCATTGGTGTGCGTGAGGTTTTATTTTAACAATTTAATATATTTGTAATGCATATTAGCATTTAGAAACTTTTCGCTTCACGTGTTAATATACCTATACTAGGAGTATTTGCATACTTTAACAGTAGTATATGTGAGTACCTAACCTTACAACACCTGTAAACAGTAATTTCCTGGAAAAAACCTGTTCGTGCACTGTGGATATAACATAAATAATTTTGACAAAAGAACTACTACATGTGTGTACAGGCGACCACGAAAGTGCTTTACCATTTCGGATGACATCTCCTAGTTAAAGGAAATGTTTCTAAGGGTTATTGTTAGAAATTAACAGAATGCGTAACAAGCAAAAATAAGCCTTTTAACTAATTGACGTGCAAACGAAATTCGACCTTAGTGTGGCAAACCAATTTCTTGATCAACTATACATATCACATAATCCTAATTAAAAAGATACAATAAAATTTAAGAAACACCATTTCCTGTTCTCAAGAGTATTATATAAGATTTCCAGGTAAATCTAAGTGCTTTTAAACGGATACCTAGGTCGCAAGTCCCTTCATAGACATGCTTTCTTTTCTCTGCAACGCGATTGACCCGGCACCCGCATGGTGAATCCATGATATGCTAAGAAATTTCTTTGTCACTCTATGATGTTTGCTAACATATTTTTTTATCCTTTTTCCAAATATTATATTATACATTAATAATGATAACGGCCTTTTGACTGCCCCGTTGGCGCAGTGAGCAGTGACCCTGCCTTCTGCTCCGGAGGTCGTGGGTTCGATTCCCACCAAGAGTCTGAGTGATTTTCTATTGAAGAACAATTGGAACAATAAAATGTATCCTTTATTGTTTGGTCCTCTTTTAAGAGTTAACTTATTTGTTATCTCCTTTCCTCAAAATTTTTACCAACTTACAAAAAACCCAAAATTTTTCAATTATTTTGAACGAATTCGCATGTGTACTACTTCAAATAATTAAATATTTCCTGTTCTCATAGATTTCCGTATGCGTGATTCAATCAGTAATTTATCAGAGTTATTAATACAATCGCTTACATTTAGGTAATTGCCTAGAACCATTATTGAATCTCGATTGAAGCGTGTTTTATCAGGACTGAGTTACCTCAAACAGACGTGTTATTTAAAAAAAATTCTCGTTCAAAATATAACTTAAATTCAGTTTATAAGACATAATAAATTTACTACAACAACGTGGAGACAAACAGTATTGTACAAAATATTTGTCCACGCGAAACTACAATATTTGCTCGCAGCGAGCACAGGACAAAGACTTTCTCTCTTTGTTCCGACCCGGTAATCTCGTAAGGAGTCTCCGCAAATTTCTCTATCAGGAACAATCAGAACAATAAAATGTGTTCGTTATTATCAGACCCTCTTCAAAGGGTTGAACTAGTAACACCAGACTTGGTGACTGATGAGAATCCACAACTCCCGCTATGAGGGCCCATTCTCCACCATCTATGACCTACAACAAGAACTTTCAAGTTTTGCCAGAGTGAGATTAAGACATGAGGACAAATGCACAACATTCAATGAAATTCCTTTCAAATCCACTTAACAATTGCAAGGTATTTTAAACCTCGCATAATTAAGATCTAGGGTTAGTCGGAGATTAAAAAAAATGCCCATCTATAAACTAGAACAAAAGCTTTCAATTCTTTGCAAACTGAGTTATAGAACTAAGGTCAAATGCGCAATTCAATGAAATTCCTTGCAAATACACTGAACAGTTGCAAGGTATTTTAAATCCTATAGACGGAGGTAAAAAAAATAGTTTTTTTAAAAGTTACTGTTATAATGAATATAGAAATGTAAAGTCATCTTCCAGATGATGGTGTACAAAAGCTGATAACACGTTATGTATTATCTAATTTCCTTATTTTATTTGAATAAAATAATGCTCTTCCATACTTACAGAGTAACCTTCCCTGAACAGCAAGACAAACTTACAGTATTTTGTAAAAGCTGGAAGTTTGTCAGCATATTATCTCTATACAGGTAAGAAGTGGCCCATTAAGAAGTTCGAGTGACCGTGGCTTTGGCAGGCGGACCAAACAGACGTTATCTTGCTCGTTTTACGGTCAGATGAAAGGTCCGGTGCGGACACCATCTATTGGAAGGATTCCGAAGGTATCACCAACTCTGCTTTTATTTGTATTACTAAAACCTTTCCAGAAATAGCAGGAATAATAAAAAAAACAAATAGGAGTCAAATATACCGAGCCTTTTTCGAGGAACAGCAAAAAACATACCTAATTAATATTTTTATTCTAGATTGAAGTAAATTAAGTATTGTATATAGTGTGATGAATCCAATCAACCTTTATTCTTTCCTTCTTTCTAATTTAGATTAAATATTGACAGCAGCGCCACCTGCCGGGTCTAATTTCTCTGTAAACCATCTACGAACCCCTTGGAATATACACACAAACTGTTGTTTGTTTCACTCAATTTTTACGCCTTTACCATTTTCAATTTCTATTCTCATGAGAGAATGATGTCACCAATTGATACGATGACAAAATCTTTTATTTTCTCGTAGGACGCTAAAAGGACGAGACTATAATCTTATAGAGCCCCGGATAAAATGTGGTAATTTCAGAAATTCCACCGAGTGCTAATATTACCTGAGGAGAACGTTGCCTTTTAAATGAGCTTACGAGATGTGCGGGAAACTCAACTCTTGTAGGATCACTTTGATGTCCGTCCGTATGTCAGTACTGTATTTAGGCGTAGAACACTTGAGCTATAAAGATTTTTTATAAATTAGACAAAAGTGTGCGCTTGAAGCTGTGAAAAAATTAACCCCCTAAGTGTACGCAATCAAAAGCTATGGTCATTTATGTCTTATGCGTTATACAGAAGTGTACCATAGGTTTGAATTCCCTTTGAACATGTACTAGTATTTTCCATACTAGTAGAAACCTGTAGTAGACCTATACTTTCCGTTTTTCTATAAACTTTAAATTTAACAAGAACTTACATCCTGAAGCGCAACTGAAGAAACATCACAAACACAGTTCACGTCTAGTGGAACGCACTGTTAACATAAAGTGACGTCATGACAACTTCGAGTGTTTTGGAGTTAATTTTTTTTTTTTTTTTTGCTATAAAAACGTTAATTTTTGCAGAAATATTAAAATTTTCGGCAACAGAAAATACTTAAGGTCATCATAAACCTATTTTTCAACATTTATCGTTATGCCTATTGCACGCGAGTACAAATTCAAATGATATTTTATTCAAGTAGAATTTTACAAGCTCTTTGAATCGTCAAATATTTTAGAAGCTACCAATGATTCGAAAGAGTACCGATTGCCATCTGACGTCATCCTCGGAAATCCCACGATCTCTACAGCCTCACGACTAATGTCACGAAGTGACATTAGTCGGGTCCCACTGTTTTACGTGCCTTCCGAAACACGGAGGAGTTCGGATATCAAATATAAACTAGTTCTAGAATGGGACATCCATCTATCACCCGTTCGTAGCAAGAGCTACTTAACCTAACGATCAACTCAAATGCCGACTACTGATTACGCCACGACCTCCTCGCGTATTAGCATCATCTAAGTAGAAGATTAATTTTGAACTCCCGTGCCACTTGATGTTCTGCCAAATTTAGTGAGGCGCATGTGTTAAATGTAGTACAAACGAGTTCAATGAACCATCAGCGTGTTATCAGGTACTCGGAAGTGCTACAAGTATTAATAGAATAGAATATAATAAACAATCCGATCCAAGACGACAATACTCGTAAATATGTCGGAGACAATGTAAATATACGGTGCGAAGTTCACGTTAGTATGAACATGTTTGGGTCAACGATTTTGTTCAGTCAAACATAAATTTATTTGCATGAAATACTAAACTACTTTTGCTTTAATCCGCGAATGAATACGAGGGAAAATCGGTGTAATGCTGCAACCCGAAAGCTACACCACTATATGACACACGGACGTCTGTTCCTAAGGTAGACAACTTAATGCCTGTGTTATAGGTAACAGCCACCTGTTATAGACAAATATTTTTTTTTTAGAAATATATAAATACATACATATGGATAATACACCCAGATTCGAGGTGGGAGTCGAACCCATGACCCCCGGAGCAGTAGACAGGGTCACTACCTACTGTGCCAACGGGCCAGCCAATGTATGTTGGCACATATGTAATTTTTAAGTTAAATGTAATTTGTTTGGTATTGTGAAGAATGTACAGTCCTCAGACAAGCCAATTTGACTAAACAGTACGAAGTATTTAATGAACTGTTTCTGTAATTTATTAGGCAATAAACAATTATGGCAAGGGGCTGGCTGGACCTGATTATAAATGACCACATTCGCCCATAGATAACCGCAGTATCAGAAGGTTCGCTGATGCTTTCGCGACATTTTAAAAGTGAAGATGTTTCACTTCTTGCTAAATTACCTATGACGAATTGATTCGAAAACTGGGCCAGACAGGATTTTTTTTGTAAATTGTGGGATATCGTACATTGAGGTGGTCTAAGTGGAATTTAGAGTTGTTACTCGATGTCCGGCGGTTAAATTCAGCTGTTGGTATTCGTTAAA
>JANCMC010014384.1:0-10551 GCA_024363005.1 Charaxes varanes
AAGTACTGTTTATTTGTAAATTTAATAAAGATGTCTATAATATTAAAATATCCTGCGAAAGACATATTTTCTGCTATGTAATAACCGATACTATCAATTGTTAGACAACAAGAGTCAACATCGATGGATCGTAACCACGCAGATATATACGTATAGGCTATAGAGTATAGAGAGAAGGTATAGGAGTATAGACAAAAGATATCCTTTATTTTCAGCCTATACGATCTCCACCGGTCTAGTAATAGACAGCATAGAAAAAGCATTGCAAATGGAGCCGTTACGTATTCTTTTGTTCATATTTTTAACTATCCTATTTTCGATTTCAATTTCGCAGCAACAAAACTTCGGACGGCACCGTCGCTCTTTGCTATTTTGGCTCCGGATTTTTGGCTTGGATTCGTAACATTTTTTAGTATTTTCCTTAAAAATTTAATATGTCACAGGCTGAAATCTTGCTAAATTCTTTCTTTTAGAATGATTTTCGTTGTTACTCATTATTGACAGACTTATATTAGTTTTAGTAAATAGATCTTTACTGTGGTTTGTGTCTGTGTGTGTCTTAACTATATTCAAGTGTAACTTTTTTTTAATTAGCCCGTAATGTCCTTAACCTCTCTCCTTTATCCTAAGCTAGGTGCGGGTGTGTTAAGCGAATTCCAATTCCATTCAGCGCCTCTCCAATTACACGTTAAATGAATTATAAAGCGCGAATAAGGAACGGATCTGGAATCATTACACATCAATACGGGAATTTCACTCCCATTCACAGTTCAATACAGTTATTAATCAATGGAAAATGTTTTTTTTTTTGTATGTATCATAAAATAAAACTTTACATACGACAGATAAATCACAATTTCCATAAACAGTATTATACTTTTGTAATGGACATGAATGTCATATAACTTTTAACATTTATCTGCCAAAAAGTTGTATTAGCAATGAAATAGAATCTCTACATAGATATATTCATTTAATAAAACGTCGACTCATATTATATATATACGAGAGATTAGATAAATAAAGATTATTTCAAACGCGATTCGACAAACAATCAGTTTCATATTATTTCATTAAGATTATATTTTTGAAATTACAGTTTTGCAGTAGAAGCGTTTCTTTATTGAATGTTATCATTTCTCATATTACGCCAATATAATTCTTTATCTAATAGGTATAAAGTATAAAATTCCACATTTTCTATCAGACCACATTTCACGCACCTGAGATGTTTTAAACATGTGTAATATTCACGAAAGTTTAAAAAAACTTTTTTTTCTGAGACTTACAGTTCGTCAGATAAACCTTAAAAACCATTTGAACACTTTTTTCCAAAATGGCGGCAGTGGGACGATGATTGCAACTTCGCAAACTTGAAATTAACTTTACACTGACCAACCCTTGACATCTAAAAAATAAAATGACGTCCTCTAATAAAGCCCAAACGAATTTCAATAGACTATCAACCCTCTAGTTCATTTGATGATGACAAAGGACACATAAAAACCAACAAGCTGAAAAATGCCCTTTTTAACAAAATCAATATTTGAAAAGAAAACTTTTAATATATAGGAAACCGTTCGATAAAACGTTTGACCATCTAATAAAATACAATATAGCCTTTATTTGCACTAACCTATACACAATTCATCATTTAAAATAAAGTTAAACTAATCTTTATCACCTACCGGGTCGGGCTGCCTCGCGACAGGCCTCCTCAAGTTCCCTCCATTTTTGACCATTTACTATATTATTATTATTGCATAGAATTGGAGAGAATAGAACAAACGTAGGTCTAGGAAAATCATACTACACTATCGACCGAGTCATGAAGTTGAAGCAGAATTTAGCTCGCTTGCTCTTCTGTTGCAATTCCAAATATGTTAAGGATATTCGTTTTGTAACCATTCTAACACTAATCGCTTAGTAATAAAAGGGTTTATTAGATTCATTGTCCAGTAAAGTTTAACCATAAATCGTATGATTTTTTATGTTTTAACTTTACAAATAAGTTCGTCATAATATTGTTCGCCCCCGAATAAGAAACTGGAACTATAGATTAATAATAGAACGAAAAATAGTGAAAGACAGAAAAATATAATAGTTGAGTTTAAATGAACATTAAAATAATAATAATAAAAAACTATATTGTATATTTTTTTATTTCTCCAACCTAAAACTGACGCATATTAAAAACTAGCTTTTCCCGCGTAAAATTTAATAAAAAGAATAGGTTTAATTTTAGCGCAGACATAGTAGTTAAACTAGCGTAGTATATAATAGCCTTCCTTATTAAATGGGCTATCTATTGCTAACGCTGAAAGAATTTTTTAATTCAGACCAGTAGTTCCTGACATTAACGCGTTCAAATAAGCTAACCAACAAACTCTACACCTTTATGTATTAGCATAGGTTTACCCAATATAACCTAACGTAGTATAATCATGAAAAAAATAACAATACTTTAAATAATATTTAATCACCGTGTAAAAGTAAATGTAAATATTTAACCTCGCTTTTTCATCCTGCTCGTTTGCTCCCTTGGAAGATTAAAAAAAAAAAAAAAATAGTAGCGAACTCGTTAAACATACAAAGTTTCGATAGTGGAACCCTCACAGTTTATCACCGATCCGTTAATTAACTTGTAACTGCCGTGTGCAATCTCCGCAGGCAGGCCGCACTCTATCCCTGAATCAAATAAGATACGCATACTTTACACTCTATCTGTTATATCAAAGCACTACTTACAGCAAAGAAGGGCCGTTAATAAAAATTTTACATTAATAATATTCATTTGGTCTTTATATTGAATCAGTATAACAATATATATTATAATATTGCAACAATAACATTTTGGCGATTATTTGGTTTTGTTATTTATTGTAATTGGTCTTCTTACTCGAGAGGAAATATCCGACTTAGCGTAAATATGTTTTAAATTAAACATATTTTTATCAATAAACTTGTCCAAAGGTACCTGTAGAAATGGTTTTAGGAATTCCGAAGATTTTTTCTTTTATTTCATTTATATTGCGATAAATAGAACATCATTGTTAGGCTTCCGTACCTCCAAAGGAAAAAACGGGACACTTATAGGCTCACTTCGCTGTCTGTATGTATGTCAAGACCCTTTTTCACAGGAACACGTAGAGTTATAAAGTTGAAATTAATACTGAATACTAAGGTCTGCGGGCCCTTGAAACTGTGAAAAATCAACCCTCTAGATATGGCTATTTATGTGGACCCATATATTTACAAAGGGAACCAAAACCTATAAGATACTTTGCGTTGACCTAGAATCATGAAATTCATCAAGAACGTATATTTTATAGCATAAATAAAGGAAAAAATCCAAAAACTGTAAATTTATTGCTGCATCAGTGTCTGTTGTCAGTCGGTAAAGTAGTACATAATGGTACGGAACCCTTAGTGTGCGACTCTGACTTGCATTTGCCCTCTTTACTTTTATTATTAATCGTGTACGGAAGAGAGAAGGCGGTCGAGTCTTTTATGAACAATGTAGACCGCCCAATCCTGTATTCTGCCATCAGTAGTAGTGAGTGAAAACGTCCTTACTTTTACAAACAGGCGGAAATTCGTCATAGAAACCGGTGTCTAAGCACGTTCTCACGGTAGGACCGACGAGAAGGTGGCCTTCGTCACAAGAATATTCCACAGTGGCTCCAACTTCAAAGCTTTCTGCTGTCATTGTGGAATTTGGTGGCTGTTCTGGTCTGCCACACGCTTTGGGCTCTGGAATATAAGTAGCACATAAGAACAACACATTAAGAATATCTATCTGCACATCTGTAAAGAGAACAAAAATTCCCATTCTTGTATAAATACTATCTATAGAACATAATAGAAATAATTCGTCACAAAAATAGCATTCGCCTATTTTAATAATATATTACAAATTAGCCGCGCATGATCGCAGTGCTTAAGATTCGCTATGCCAAAATTTTAAATGAACTTACGGTGTTGACAAATGAAGTTTAATCTTGACTGGCAGTCCGTATCCGCCCAAAGCCAACCCTTGCTGCCGTCGAACCTAGCGCAGCCCTCGCCGCCCCCCGGGGCGTTCCAGAAGGACACCGTCACGTCATTACCATTTACCCACTTCCAATTACTTGGATCTTGTGGGTCGCGGACGGCACCCATCCAGTACTGGCTGCTGCTATCACTCCTAATAATAGAATATTATAAATATCACTAACGATCATCATTATCATATATTTTTATAAAATATTTATGTAATCATTAAATATTAATTTTAAAAACTGTTTACAAGATAATTTGCTACCAACTAGAATGTAGAAAAATGTTTGTATGTAATATTCCTAAAGTTATTTAATCATGCCGGTTATAATATCATTCGCCATAATGAAATATATTATTTGTGACTGTATTTTTGAGGCTTCATATAACAAAATATTTAAATACATCTGAAGAAGTGACATGCCATTTCATCGATTATAAATTAAATTATGCGTTCAAAATAATCATACGATACTGAAAAAGTACATGTTATAGCTAAAAATATAACGTGACTGTCGCTGCCCTAAACATTAATCCTTAAAATGAATACGAAGAAATATTACACAATCCGTTTATTGTATTTTTGTTTGTTCCAAGAATATTTCCACACAGTAGGTACATTAAGTGAGGATTTCGTAAATATCATGTATAAGCATGAATCAATAAGGGCATACAAAATATTTTCAGAACTTTTTGTTAATTATGTTGTTAAAAGTTATCGATAAAACAGCGCTGCAAAATCAAGTTTTATACATACTTGCACATTTGCTATATCTTCTTTGCACCATATTCTTCATATTATTTAACATACATGTTACTTTAAATACGACCTTATATAGTTAGACAAAATCTGCTTTTATGTTTTTATCAAGATATGTTCTATCATTTATTGTATAAATTAAATACAAATAAAAATTCTTATAATGTTGACTAGTCTCAACCTTGCTAGGAAAGAATTTAAATTGACACTTATTAAAGGCGAAACTTTTATATCAAACAGCACAATTTTATTTATATTTATTAATATATAATTTGTTTTCTATTTGGATAATATTATGAGCAATCCCGTTGCCACACAGTGTCCAATCAATATAACGGACTAAAACGTAACAGTTGAGCAGAAGATGGTACCAGAAATTGGATCGAGTCACCTCGCTCTGCTTCGCGTAGCGGATCTATAATGGATCATTCAAGTAATAGGAGCTTGTGTGCTGATTTTGTTCTCGCTAACTGTATTGAAATAAATTTTACGATATAATGTATTTATTACTAAAACTACGAATACAAACTATTGAATTACTGAGTGTATAGAATACACGAATTGTTTTATTTGGTTTATAAATCTGCCAAATTTAATTTTTTTATGATAAAATAAGTTTCTAAGAATGTACATAAAACACAATATAGTAATACAGAATTCGCCACAAAATATTTTCTATAGACAAATAAGTACGTTGACGGTAAATGTTATATGCTACTTATGGTTATAATTAAAAAATCGATGTTGTTAGAACCAGCTTTTGGATCGTCAACTTCTTCCTCAGTAAAGTCTCAATATCGGTTTGGTAATCATGATTTGTCTTTAAAATAATGTTATTTGAGAATATTATGGAGTATTGTAAAGAATACAAATATATTGTCCATAATAATATGTTCGTTGAATTCAGTAAATTTATACCCTACCTCATAACACCTATTCCCCTCTCCCTTCAAATACCTATTTTTTTTAATACACATATCAAATCCTTTCATTTCACACCCCACTTGTATATATTCGCTGTCTATCATTTATTTATCCCCTCTTTCACCCCCATTATCTAGTTAACAGCTAAATCAATTTTCTTCTAATACAGGCTAAAACACTCTCTACCAAGAAATTTTTTTCTTTGGAATGAGCTGATACTCAACTTCAAACTGCTACACCGATTTTCAGCAAACATAGCTAAGAACCACCTTAAGGAAACGGAATTTCGAATGAATAAAGCTGCATCGAAATTGTTCGATCTATTTGAGAGCTACGATGCCACAGACAGACCCACATTTCAACAATTTTATTGGAAATTTCAATAACATTGTATCGGCTCATTACAAAATGAGACCATTTTTATAATATTGTTGCTAAGATGATTTTGCGTTACCTGTTTTTCTTGAAGTGCTATCAATCATCATCACGCTGTAATGCAAGGCTTACGACAATATTTCCAATGTGAGTCCGAATGAGTTTCTCATCAAATTCGCATCAACATAAAGTACTTTAGATTTTAGAAGAAGACGATAAAAAATTTGAAAAAACGATGAAAACTACTATCAGTAAAATGTTTTGATTTTCAAATACACTACGCGCAGCATACTATAGTAAATGACACATATATTTATTGCAGCTTACTCACCGATGTCTTCTCCAAAGTTCCCAACTTATGAATCCCTGTAATGCTGGATTACTTTCATCTACTAATGTGCCGCCTCTTGATCGGCAAAACGCGAGAGAATCACGAAAGCTGGCCGGTTGTCGGTCGTAGAAAATGTAACATTTGCCATTATATGTAGCAGTGCTTCCGGGTGGCTGATCCCGAAATTGCGGGCATCTTTCTATTGGTAACGCTTGGTCCGTGTAAACGAAGGCTTCGCATATAGATAGTTGGCTAGGAGGGGTATACTAATTGTTTTATCTAATCGAATTGGTGATGTAATAATTTTATTAGTAATTTCTTGAATAATAAATTATGGTACTTTGCCTATAAGCATCCAGTAAAGTAATTTTTATAAGTACCCTATAGTCAACATGTACTTTTTAGGTGGAACTTTTTTCGCCTTCTTCTAAAAGATAAGATTGATGTGTCTATTGTTTGGGAAAAGCATCGAGATAGTTTAAAAAAAAAAATTAAAGATTCGCTCGCAAAAATTACAAAAGTTATAAACAATTAACTGAAACAAAAAAAAGAGAATTGGTATTTTACTTATATAATTTAATTTATAACATGATATACGTCGTGTTAAATAATCACGGAACACGAGAAATTGTTTTCCAAGTATGTTTTACTTACTTGTAAGGCCTGGTCAGGTGACTTAAAGTCCTGTTTGTTTTTTGCCTATTTTAATGCGGAAATGCAAACTGCATTCTTGATAGCATTTGGACGCAAATAATTTAAAATTAAAATATAAGTATTACATTATTTTTATATATAGTTTCCTAAATTTAAAAGCATATTTTGATACAAGTGTACACGTAAGTACAATCACTTAGTCTTTTTTCTTTTTCTTTTTTTTTTACCTTTTTTTAGAAAGAATATTAGGAATACTTTTTAGGTATGTCTAATATTCCCTTTTTCCCTCCTACTAAGCTTAAATTAAAAGCTTGATTTGTCAAATATGCTTTTAAGTTTTTCTTCTTTTATTTTCTTAACCTTCCCTGAAATAATCCCCTTATTATCAAATCAAATCAAAACAAACAGAATTTAAATCAGTCAGGACTTTTCTGAGTTTTAGCGAGATTTATAAACAGCAATTGATTATATTTTAAATTTACCAAAGAGATTAATTTTTGATGACGTACAAGTTGAGCGTGTAAAACGAATTAGAATTTGAATCCCATATATGTACATATTCATTCATTCATTCACATATTAATGTGCTCGTGTGAAATTCAGTTCATCTATCCTCATCGCATATTCATTTGGTTTTGGTATATGCAACAAACACGTTAACAAACATGCAATTTACATTTTCTAATCCAAATATCCATACTAAGCCATATTAATTAAAAACAACAATAGGTACACTTCAAGTTATGTTAAATGAATGAAATGAATGAACGAATCACCTTACGGATTTCAATCCGAACTTATATCAAGCACTAGCCTTCCTCGATAATTGGACTGTCTAACACTGAAATAATTTTTCAAATCGAAACTGTAGATCCTGAGATTAGCGCGTTCAAACAAACAAATAAACCAACTCATCAGCTTTATATATTAGTATAGATTAAAGTATCATCTTTTTGGTATATATTCTTTTTTATTATTTGTAATATTATTATGGTGATAATGTAATGGACTAAAATGTACTATACAATATTCTTAAAATTCTATAATAAATACCTTAGAAAATAAATCAAAACCCAGAATGTAGGTAGCAGGTAAATAATTTAAAATACATCTTTTGTGAAGTCGACACAAAGAGTTCAATAAGCAATGACGTTAGAAAATATTAGTAGCAGATGTGATCTGAGTATGAATACAGCATCAATACAGTTAGCGACAGATGTTCGGGAGATGAACGCTCTAGGGCTGCCACCGATGTTTAATTTTTTTATATATTTTAAATATTGGTTACCAGTGTATTTTTATGATGGTTTCACGCATATTTTTAAAGTGAGTGAATTCCAATTCATATAGTTTTGTCTCGTAAAGTAAGGTAAAGTAGTTCAAACCCTAACTCGCCTGGGTTATGGACTTAGATGCTGCTAACGCGAGCTTTTAAAAGCAAAATATTCCTTTATTCTTGAAACAAATATAGAGTAATGAAATCGAATAATACTTTTTGTGAGATCAACTCGATGTTAGAAATTGTTTACCAGATTTTTATGGAATCCAATTTTTCATCTTGACTGGGAGGATTATCCCTTCGCCTTTTCTCTTGTATTTATTTTTCGAATAAAGAAGCTAACGAACAATTTGTTTATTCAAAAGAAAAATATTAAACACTTTAATTCTAACTACATGTAAGTAAGTTACAGAATATTTATTAACTCCCTATAAACAATATTGAAATTACTTACAAACTTCTGGATAAACAGCTAATGTAACTTACACTTTAACTATAATCCGTTATTGTCAAATAATACACTCGTAAATACTGAAAACAATAAAAACACTAGGCAAAGTATTACGGAGCTTTCGTCAACCGAAAGCTTTAATACGCACGTACTCAGAACGCGTGCAGTTCATAACAGAACTGTTTACGGACTGTCGCACCTAGCGATGCTCGATAAGTATCGATATTTATGTTTATCGATAAAAGAGCGAGCGATATCTCGATATTTTTGCATCGATATCTAGTAGCATTACATTGTATTGAGAATAACGTTCGAAGTACACTAAAATATTTTGTTAATCACATATCCAATAGCATGCCGATTAGTATCGATATATTTGTGTCTCGATAAAATATTGTTCGATATCTCGATATATTTTGTATCGACAAATATGTAAATGTGATTATTTATTTATTATTCATTTATTTATTTCTATTTTGATCGTTAAAAATCTACAATACGTAGTATAAATATTGCATAAGCAACAGCATGGAGTATCGCTATTCAAGCTATCACTAACGCGTAATACTCAATTATAATTCCCCTAAAATTTTCATAGCAGCAGAGATTTAAATATGTATATATTTAAACCGTAAGTATGTTTGTTCTTAAAAGTGTTATCAATATTTTTTTGTAGTTCAATCAAGTGGTTCAATTAAGTATTTCAATTAAGTGTTATCAGTAATTGTGGTTCAATCAAGTGTTAGCAATAATTTTATAATGTTATCAAATCAAGCAATTGATAACATTATAAAATTATTGCTAACACTTGATTGAACCACAATTGATTGACTTTTATCAGGAGTTAGATAAGGTTACTTAATGCGTCAACATGATATATTAAAGCCAAGTAACTTTTTGTTTTACTGTTTTTTTCATTAACTAGTGATCTAACGAGTTCTCCCTCCGTTCCTCTCTCCTTCTTAGATACTGCACCCGATTGGCCCGTTTTGAAGGATACGTATGAAAAACATTACTAAATCCTAGAGGACGTTGTTGTCTCGTCATCCAGGCCGGACATATTCCTTTGACTCAAAGATAATAAAGCGAGAAGTATTTGTAGAGCTTACTGGAATGTATTCGTCGGTGTATAATTTTGAAGCCATGGATGTTAGCTACAGGTAAGTTAGCAGTAATAAAAAAAAACTAACCAAATGTTACATACACTACAAGCAACAAAAATTTGAATAAAACTATTTTACTTCTATTCAGCTAATTTAAATATATTTTTAAGAATTGTATAATATCTTAATTTAAAATTAGAAAAATTCTATAGTAAATAACGGCACTTAAAATGTATCGCAAGGAGAATTTTAGTTATTTTTTTTTTATATGTTTTGTAATCATACAATAAATAATAGTATACTAGCTTCTCGGACAGATTTCGTTCTGTCAATAATTAATTTTTATATTTTTTCTCTTTGTTAAAACTTTCCGCGTACCTACCTTAAGGATTATACAAATAAATGGCCAAATTAATCATGGCGTTCTGAAGTTTTGCCTTTAGCAGCATTCATTTATTTATTGAAATTATTTAACGGTAAAAACGTCGGTCTTCAATCCGTAAGGTACTCGTTTCTATTACCGACTCTCCTGTGCTGTTGTTGTATTATCTGTCTTGCTATTAATAGGCATATTTAAAGGAAATTCCTAGTTTTCTTATAAGAAAACTGTTTAGATAAATGAGAATTTTATCTTTA
>JANCMC010014419.1:0-10550 GCA_024363005.1 Charaxes varanes
ATCGGAGTAGAGGAACTACGTTAAATATTAGTCAGTACGGTTGCTACGTTGTCAGAGCGATAACGTATGAAGCGGTGTTTGTGTGGAAACGCGATGTTTTCGCTTTCCATCAACTGAAGTTGTGGATACTTTAAATGTAACATTTTTGTGTGTATCGTGCTTTATAGTGAAAATATGTAATATCCAAATTAAGTTTAGTGTTTGGCAAAATATACTGTAAAAGATTGGTAAGTGAACATTTTTAATTATGTTGTATACACAGCACACATTATAATAAGCTTATGTATATATGTTATATGAAAGTTTTTTTGTCTTTTTTAAGGCCAATTTAAATTGATTTCTTTATACACTTAGTTGTATCGCCTGTTTGCATCTGATTATATAAAATATAGTATGATAACTATCATCCAGATATTATTATAATAGAGTATTATTTAGGAAAGCATATTAGTTACCTAGATAATATTTAAGCGACATTTCTTTTGGCTTGATTGCCTCGTATAAATGAATGGGCCCGGCTCTTTTGCAGTAAGAATTAACGCGGAGAAAATGCTTAGCGTTGAGTATAATTCATCAACTTGTTTAAAACTAGACTCTACTCAAACTTCTTTTTCTTCCTAGCATTGCCTCGTTTTATTATAATTTTTTTTATAGTTATGCCTATTATAATTGGATGATTTGGTAATTGATTAGTTCCACTTATATTAGTCTGTACATAGAGCTGTTGATTTAAAAATTTGGGTATTCAGTATAAGAGCACCAGCAATGGATAAAAATAATGCCACTCATGTTTAGGCCAGGCTACAACTACTAAATTCATCCTAGCGAAGTTTCTAGAACTAAGTATAGTATATATAATCTAGTATAAGAAACGGCGACAGCCGCCATGTAGAATTCCACCTAGTCCGGACTGAAGATTTTCCTTTGTGGCGGTTGAGCATTTCGACCTATGCTCCCACACTAGAACTTTTGATTGAATTATTCCAGAAAGACTGCAACATCTATGTTTTAATATGGTGTATTAGTTTATAGAAGTGTTATATTTCCAGAACATTTCTGCTCTCAAATATTATTCACATCAATCGAATACAGTTATTATTAATTATCTGTAGTATTATTAATTATTATTTTGTTATTTATTATAAATACTCTAAATCTAATCAATCTTATTGTAATGTGTGTGTATTATTTTTGTATAATGGTTTACCTAAAGTGTGTATTCACGTATCACCTCACCATAACTGTGGCGTCGCTCGCTGTCTGCGCTTTAACTAATTTGGATAAGAGCTTGTCTTTGTGTGTACTAGAATGCTATAACAAGCTAAGCTTTAAATGACATCTACAGGATGACGAAGATCAGATTAATAAGTC
This sequence comes from Charaxes varanes, assembly GCA_024363005.1. Taxonomy (NCBI): domain Eukaryota; kingdom Metazoa; phylum Arthropoda; class Insecta; order Lepidoptera; family Nymphalidae; genus Charaxes; species Charaxes varanes. The sequence continues at coordinate 1,372 of JANCMC010014419.1, forward strand.
TCCAAATAAGTGTTCCTTTTGTAACGAATATCTATATCTAATAGAGATTGCCGGGTGGTCAAAATTCATCCACATACCTTTTTGCGTTTACAACGACATTCTAAGCACAGATTATAAAATTTGACAGTTAATGTAACATACAGTTGTCACGATTACGCTTTGACATCATCCGATACATGTGTGTGTAATTGGTGTAAATCGTTTGACATTGGTGTGCGTGTGGTTTTATTTTAATAATTTAATATATGAATATTGCATATTATAAAAAAATATTAGTATTCGTACACCTTCCTTTATATAAACTACAATTGTGCCAAATTTCATAGTCCCCCGTTCGCACAATTTTCTAACCTAAAGTGTTTCGCTTTACATATTAATATATAAATACATACTAATATATAAAGCTGAAGAGTTTGTTTGCTTGTTTGCCTGAAGACTTTAATGTCAGGAACTACTGGTCTGATTTGAAAAATTCTTTCAGTTATAGCCTTCTTTCATAATTGGTCTATCTGACATTGAAATAAGATCGGCGTGTAGTGGCGGCAATACTGTCATGTCAAGTGATGGTATGGTTGTCGCGTTTCGTTCGGTTTGTGAGACTTCCCGGTGGCCTAAACTCGCCATTAAAGGCCGGCAACGCATCTGCTTGCCTCCTGGTCATGCAGATGTTCAAGGTCGTCGGCAGTCATTGTGGTGGCGTACCGCCTGCTCGTTTGCCCTTTGTAAAAAAAAGATGTTTCATCTCGTATTTTTTCAATTTTCTTCGTAAATATAGTCGTAGGCAATTAGAAAATAAATTTAATTTCCACGTTATTTCTAACGTGCAAATTAAATTTAGATAGATAGATAAATACTTTATTGCACACAAAAGACAAAAATTATTAAAAGTAAATTTCATTAAAAAAAAATAAAAAAAAATAAAGAAAAAAAAAGAAAACACAAATTATAATAAATTTATTTACTAATTTAAATTTTATTTACATGTATAGATTAAAATATGAAGCACGTAGCCTAGCAATAAGCACTTTTGTCCTTGCCCTTCTATGAGTTATTGTGAATTGCATCAGCAGTTCTAAAAGATGTATAAAAAAAAATGTGCGTGTTCTTATGTACACACGTAAAAAGTGAAACTTCTTTATGACCTTATTTTTTTTTTCGAATATCTCAAATCGTTTTTGAGGTATAAGCAATTAACGCAACCCCTTTTTATGTTTCAGTTAACTGTTCATATTTTCTATAATTTTTGCGACCGCGTCTACAATTTTTTTCAAAAGAAATCTAGATGCAATTGCGAATCAAATGACGCCTCAACCATATTTTTAGCAGAAAGCGAGTACCATCTAAAAACTGCCTGTGAACTGTACTATATTTGCTCTGTCTTTGGTTCATGGGAACTGAGATGAAGTACTTTTTTAATTTTTAAAGTTAATTCCTTCAACTACTTTATGGTATATGTGAGAAGATATATGAAACTAATGATAAAACGGTGCAATTTAATCGACAACGGTTTTTCATACACAGTTATCGATAAAATTGCATAGTTAAATCGCAACGATTTATCTATACATGTGTAATATACATTTATTTATTTGAACTTTTAGTAAATGTGACTATTTTTTCTCCATTATTAAATACGAGATGATAAGTGATTTCTAAGGTAAAAGAAGAAAATATTTTTAGATAAATAAAAAAAAAAATTGAAAAATAGGGAAAAGGACCGGGTGTCGATTGTATCTTTTATGTTGTTGAGTTTTTTATATGATTAAGTATAACATTGATAACAGTAATTTTAGCTTAATTTTGACATTATTATCTGGTGAATTATTTTATATTATAGGTGATTTAATTAATAATATTAACTTTATTGACTTGCAATAAATATTGCATGCTTATAATGGTAATACACTGGATTTATGTATTGTATTGTATTATAATTTTCATATGTCGGATGGCAATAAATAAATAAACAATATAGGAAAGTGTCCTGGCTATTGTATTATTGTTTTTTATAGATTTATCGGCCACTGCTGCAACTACCTTCATCCCTCCCACTACTATATGACGGACGTGAGCCTGGCTCTGGCGCAGATGATCGGTCAGCAGCATGAGCTCGGCCTGGCTGCTGTTACGGACGACCGGCTGCTGCTCAAAACACAACTGTGCCGAAAAATTACAGATCTATTGGAACTCCTAGCACCAGGTAACTTAAGTGTAAAAGACATTTCTGGACATAACTTAACTAGTATTACTTTTTGTAATTTGTGAGAACTGGACCAAATTGAAATGGTACCACTCGGGAAGCACCAGTTTACAAATAACAAAAGAATCGTCAATTTCGGTTCACCCAGTCGAAAGTTTGAGGTAACAAAAAAAAAATAATACCATCGAACTGAGAATCTTCTCCTTTTTAAAAGTATATTCCAATTCATATGATTGTTTATTCAAATAGGCTTTGTGGAGTTTAAGCATGTGTCTACTAACGACTGTAAAAGGTTCGGCCAACAAAAAATTTCAATAATTCGTAGGCTGTTACTTCAAAACCATCTGTAAAAATCAACTTCGTCCGCGTTGATTTGCATTCAATGATTTTGTCCGATTTTGAATGTTTTAACTTATTTCCTAATTATCTCGTTAAAATTAAAGTAACTGTGTAATATTAAAAAAAAAACAAGCATATTCTCAAAAATGAGGTAGGTTTTCTAATCTTTGTGATTGAAGTAAATAAAATTAGTATTTTTTATTAAGTAGGTACCTTAATTAATGTTCGTGAAAATTATTACTTATAAGATAAATTAACATAATAAAAGCAGATGTATTTACTTATTATCAGTTAAAGGTTCATTGTAATCTGTGTTAAACGTGTATCAGTATTGCCACCATAATACTCATGACGTATTCCGGAGCCAGACATAGCTCAAAGTGTTTGTAAATTTTTGTCCTTGAAGTCTACAAAGTTCTGCAAATCTTTTTGAAGTTACACGAAATCCCCGGCCACACTACATGATCATATAATGAAGCTATGTCTGGCTCCGGCATAAGACCAATGTGCCAAAATCTAGGACATTATCATCACTGCGAGGCAGGAATTTCCTTGCGTGTTGAAGCGTGGTTGGTGTTTATATGCGAGCATAAATATAGCTGTTATTTTATTTTCTTGGACGACACAATTCCAATTATATTACGAGATATTACACTTAAACTATACATACCGATGGCTCCCACGTAAATTGTCGTAACTTTAAATTCCCAACAGTTACAAACATTGTAATTTAAAAGTGTTTCGATTTTTATCATAAGAAGTATATATTCAATAATGACAACTGTATTTCAATTTAAATGTCAGTAACGCTCTACTGTGAATGAATTTAGAGTTATGACAATTTACATGGGAGCCATCGGTATGTATAGTTTAAGTTTAACATCTTGTAATATAATTGAAATTGTGTCGTACAAAGAAATAAAATAAAAACTATATTAACTCACTTATAAACACAAATCACACTTCAATACGCAAGGAAATTCCTGCCTCGCAGTGATGATAATGTCCTTGATTTTGGCATCTTTATATAACATGGGTCAAACGGGCACCCAATTCGTTTCTCAAGGTCGGACTCATGTCTGCGAGCTTCTTAACAATGCAATTATGGCTGGCCCGTTGGCGCAGTGGGTAGTGACCCAGCAGTCTGTGTCGAATTCGTCATCAGATGTGAAAATTTAAACTATTACAGTTTAATTTTAAGTGCCTTCTTGCTTTCCTAACCAAGTTAAGTCTGCCACAATCTGTCCTCTGCACGAGAGTACCAAACGTACGGCTATGAGAGAGGAATGGCGCCGCGCATTTAACCTTGCCACACAAGAAATGACAGCCACGACCACTCTGCCTAGAGTGTAGCGACCAGGAAAAAGTTTTAATTATCGATAAAGAAAAATCCTCGAGAAAAGCAAGAAATAAGGACGAAAAACGTAGCTCAGCGTTTACGGACCCATTCCTTGATTATTTTTTTTTCTAATTCGGCATCTGCTATTTGGAATGCATAATATAGTTAAACCTAGGGCTTTTTTTTTGTTAGGGCACGCAATGCCCTCAAGGAACTTTCAAAAATATCGAAAAGTTGTCATAAAAAGTGAAAAAAGAAATAAAAGAAATTGAAAACGAAATTATGAGGTTATTTTATTAACATACGAAAATTGGCGTGCCCCAAAAAAATTGTGACAGAAAATGCCTGGCTATACCTATAATAATTTTTTTTAATTCACAATCGAATTTATTCGTTTATTCTACACTAATAAATTAAAAAGTTTAGTTATGAATCTAGTATAAATTGTCGGTGTTAAAATTAGACAGAAAATCAAAACGCCTACTTTATAAAATACGAACATAATCCAAGTGTGACATTGCTATTATATTATTTGAAAATAAAAAGCGAAAATAACATCATAGACGTTTTTATGAAATAAAAACAATTTAGTCGTTTTATAAACGACCAAATTCTCGAATATTCGCACGAGAGTTAAAAAAGCGTTGCGTTAAATCTCGGCGTTGGCGCTTTTTAAGCGTTGTCCATACAAAAATATAGCATATATGTATATAATATAGCATTGAAAATAGAACGCTGCTCTGTAAAAAACGTCACGATACAAAAGCGCTGTCGTATATAGAAAAACTTGAACGTTTTTTTAACGCGCGGTAAAAAAGCTCTCGTGTGAAAGAGCTATTTTAACAATTGAAAATTTGAGACAAGATATAGCAAAAGTAGTTACACGATTATTGTTCTAAAGATTTAGTTTGCAATAAACAATTTTATGACAAAAAAAACGAGATAAAATCTATCCTGTGTTTTAAGTTGGACCAATTTAGACAGGATATTTGATCAAAATAGGTTCGGTTGTTTGAGTTTATAGCGGACATACATCGTGACTTAAGATTTTTAGATAGATTACATATTTGTATAAAACTAATGAGTAACTAAGCCTGATTTAATTGCAGCATTATTTACCTATAAACGATTACATTTGAATTGAATATACATTTGACTCGCCCCTTGGCGCAGTGGCAGTTACTTTGTCTTCTGCTCCGGGGGTTGTGAGATCGATTACCGCCTCGAGTCTCGGTTTATTATGTATATGTTTATGTATTTCTACAAAGAATATATATTTGTGTATAACAGGCTTCTGTTACCGATAACACAGGCACTAATTTGTCTACCTTAGGAACAGACGTCCGTGTGTCATATGGTCTTTATATATTTATACAAATACTACCATATTCCCGTGACTTCTTCCGCGTAAAATTAAACTTGCGAGAGCCCTCAGACCTGATCTCCACCGAAAAATGCTTTATTAGCGCATGTCTACTAACAAAAAACCATCTCCTTGCGAAATTTCATTTTTGTACGGCACACAGTTTTCGAGATTTTGTGCTAGGTGACTTTTACATAGATAGATAACTGACCCTGATATAATTGCTGTATCCGGCGATGCTCAGTCGCGCTGAGCCACAACATGTCTACATTTCGTTAAATTTAAACATTATTGTAATATATACACACTTTTAATATACTTAAACACAGCAAACTTGTAATTTATACGCGAAAAATGTCTTTTCACGGATTAAAAGTGTCTGAAGCATTTTTAAACATGTTTTAATTTTAAGTAGGTCCTAATTGTTACGTAGGTCTTTAGTTCAGTGTTTTTCATGGATTAAAAATGTCTGAATAATTTTTAAACATATTTCAATTTTAAATTCAAATCATTTAAAATTAATAATTAAACTATACAAAGAAATCCCCTAATTGTTTAAGTAGGTCTTTAGGAAGTAACTTCAGTGTTTTCTTCATGGATTAAAAATGTCTAAATCATGTTTTAATTTTAACTTCAAATCATTAAAAATTATTAATTACACTATATAAAGAATATACGTATGTATGTATACTTAATTAATGGAAATATTAATAAATTCATTGGTATTTATGCAAATAAATCTCTCTGTGTGTTTGTATGTTACTCAAATCTTAAACGGTTCAAAAGGATGTTTTTTTTTGTATTTAAGTTATTCTCTGGGTAATTTTGATTCTCTATTGGTCTGCGGGATTCACAGGAATATACAAATACAGGTATATATAGCCTTAAAATATACTTAAAAAAAAATTAAGACACGTTTAAGAAATCGAAGAGTATATGAGTGTAACAATACAAAGAAATCCCCTAATTGTTAAGTAAGTTTGTCTTTGTAAGGTCTTTAGCTAGTCACGTCAATGTTTTTTCGTGGATTAAAAATGTCTAAATCATGTTTTAATTTTAACTTCAAATCATCATTTTAAACGATTTGCATTACACTATACAAAGAAATCCCCTAATTATTAAGTATAATTAAGTACGCATTCTTTGCACTTTACACATAATATGTTATGTTAAAGATTAAAAATGTAATTTGATGATTATGTATGGCTGATGGATTGAATTATTTTTAACATTTTTTACTATTATGTAATACTTTTTTTTGTAATTTGTATATTATTTGTTACACTTTATATTGTAATGTTTATTTATGTACAGTCGGAAAGATATTTCACTGTCTCTTATTTTTTAATTCCCTAATTTTTGGGCTCACTGCGACAATCGTATGCGCTTTCGGATTTTATATAATTTTGACACTTTATTTTACAATCTTTACACATGTACAGTCGGAAAGATTATTCACTAATTCCTATTTTATACATTATTATAAGAATTTTAATTTTGCACATACGGCATCAATTTTATGTACTTTCGAATTTTAAATAATTTTCACATTTTATTTTGCATTCTTTACACATGTGCAGTCGGAAAGACAATTCACTATGTTGTGTTTCATGTATTGTTATAATTATTTTAATTTTGGAATCACTGCATTACTCGTATCTGCTCTCGTATTTTAAATAATTTTCACGCTTAATTTACAATCTTTACAAAGGTACAGTCGGAAAGATAATTCACTTCATGTCTTTCATTACGATACTTTTAATTTCATTATTATTATTTTTAATTTTTGGACTCGATGCAAGAACCGGATGTGCGTCCGGATGCGGGACCGGAAACCTTCGAGTGGCGGAAACGGCTGAAGATCGCCCCGCCCTCGGATTAAGGGCGAGACGACGAAACTTCACACCCCACTTTGATGGGTCGACATTAAGGATTAGTATATCACCATAGAAAAGAGATATTTCTTAAATAGGCTTATAAAACAGGTATATTTAAAAAAAAAAAGATTCACACTCAGGTTTCTTCCACATAGCGTTATCCTGGTCTGGTACAAGGGTCCGGTTTAAATTGTAGAGGATGTGGCAGTGGGGCGAGTCAAGATAACCGATATCCATCTGACGTCATTAAATTTTTTTTAATTATATTTATTTGTATCTATTATTAACACCAGCAAGACATATACTAACTTACCCTTAAAATAAATTTTACAGGATGTATAAAACTAAACCTTGTCTTACTTACAGATGTTACACACGAGCTTAAGCAAAAATTGTAAAATTTATTTGACAGATATTAAAATTAGATTGTAATTTTTACATAAGTTTTAATCTCAATTTGAATTAATGTTAAATCACTGCCCGTTGCACCTTTTAAAAGAAAATTGCACCAATGGCTTAACACAAAGAACTTTTACACGATAAATAATTTTTTAAACGTTATATCGGGACATTTAATGTATACATTCGATTTCTTTTTTCTTTTTCTAATTATTATTTTATTATTAACATTGAATTAATTTGAAAATTTATATTAACAATGCATTTTTTAGTATTGTATAAAATTTTACTTGTTTCATATTAAGAAATGTATTGAATTGTTTGTGTTTGTGGCTTTGCATGCCTTATCATGGCGAAACATGTGAAATTTTTCTATATATGTCATCCTATGTACCTTGCTCAATTCTTAAAAAGAGGTATCTTCCATTATTTCATAGCTGGATGATTGTTTTTGTAGTAGAAATGTTTACTTAACCTAATTCATTCAAAACTTTGTAGTTCACACCGCTCTTAAGGTTAGCACTTAGTTGAGTTATGGATTATGAATAGTCTATAAATAATTTCAAGGTATTAATTTTGTTTTATTTATTTGGTCATTAACACAGGGTGCATTACATACTGAACAAATATAAACTTAATTTTAATCTATACTAACATACCATGTTCCTTAGTTTACTTGAACGCAATAATCTCAGCAACTACTGGTTCGATTTAAAAAAAAAAATCAGTGTTAGATAGCCAATTTATCGAGGGAGGCTATCGGCTATAATATATCATCACGCTAAAATTGAATCAAATTTTTTTACCTCATTTTACGAGCACACCGCAGCTTTGACCTAGTAATCGCTAGTTAACAATATAAATGCCACTGCAATTATAAATGGCACAACTTAAAATAAATACGTAGTGGCCAATTTACAGACTCAAACTGTAAAAGGAAAAAGAAAACAAAATAAAAACAAATCGGGACAAAATCTTTAACATTAGGAATAAAATCATAAAACTATATATGGCTAAAAGAATTAAAATTGCAGTGCCCGGGACTTGTGACCCAGGTGTAGGTTTAAGAGCGCGCTCTTTATAGTGATCACTAACACTCACCTTCACTTCACTTTATGATTCATATATTTCTATAACTTAAAATAATAAACAAACATCCCTATTTGCTTTTCAGCCAACATACAAATAGTGTTAAATTTTCTTTCAAGATGATTTGTACTTAATATTATTAAAACTTTTTAAAGCATACTTTATTTAAAAATTAAGTGACTTTCTAAAAACCTGTATAATTACTATTAGATAATATTTTTCATTTTGAAAATATTTATTGTATATATACTCTGGTATATATTAAAAATGCCAGAAAACTCACATGATTATTTCAAATGGCTGCCCTGTACAATGCAATATTTGTCAGATCTGTGACTTTTCTTCGACTATGAATGAATGAATCCATGGAATTCCCGAACGGTGAATCCATGGAATGCTATGAAATTCGTCTCTCCCATATGATATAAAGTTTTAATCATGTCTATTTACGAAAAACAAAAGGAACACTAAAGAGCAATCAAACTAAACAAAAAAAAATTTATGATTCTGTTTAATGTAACATTTACTTACAAATAAATCAAACTAACAAAAAGTATTACTTAAACTAGTCAC
>JANCMC010014426.1:0-10550 GCA_024363005.1 Charaxes varanes
GTTCCTTCTGTTAGAATTCTTAGCCTCGGCGAACTTGACTCTTCAAACCTCATATTATTTCGTGCTATCACCGCCTAAGTTGAAAAATCGATAACTACACGTAAGTTGTTGTTACCCCGAATACCCATCTTTACAGTACAGCGTTACAAGCAAGTAAATTGTATTATAACACTCACTTTTTAATATATTATTTTATATAATAATATAATCGTCATTATTGAATATATATTCAATGTATACACAAATGTGTTATATAATGAGGTTTTTATTTCAATTTACATCATTGAAATGCTCTACTGTGAAGTTGGGAATTTGGTTGCAACAATTTACGTGAAAGATATTGAAATTATGACAAAATGCTTGGATTCCATCTTCCGCAAAGCGACAAACCCTTCGGTTGGATAAAAATCTTATGGAAACTTAAAAACCTCGTATTTTAAGTATTTCTACAAAATAAACTCCATTAATGTATTTTAAATTACTGAAAAGCTTTTAAATTTTATCCACGTCTTTAATTTTAATAATTCAATTTGCCAGATGTCTTATTTAGTTGGTTAATAATAGCCTTTGAAATAATTATAAAATAGGCTTTGTTTTCAATGTGCGGTTATAATTGGCCGCTTGAATTGATAGCAGCTGGTCTACCTCTCCGTCAAGGCATATCAGAACAGGCACGACCTTCATCATTGAAGATACCGATTAAGAAGAGAAATATAAAAGAGTGTATATTAGGGGCTGTCAGTTTATATAAATTTGTCACTTTCAAAAGTTGAAGCTTGAAATGAAATGCGAACTGGGTCGCGGGAATTGATTCTATATTTAGTTAGGATTCTATGGTGTCATATATAGGTCGTAACCTACTCTATGATCTGCGTTTATAAAGTGATTTACTTACCTACCCTATAAGGAATGTATTATTTCAACATGACAAATAAAGTTGGCCAAAGTGGTCTCTGATTCATTATAGGCAAAAGTGATTATGAAAATTATTACAGTAATCTTGTTGTGAGATAAACTGAACGCCTTTCATTATCCTTGAATTATAAATATGTATTTACACATTACAGATTTTAATACTATGACTTGTATAGACGACCAAGAAATTAGTTTGCCACGCTAAGGTCGAATGTCGTTTGCAAATCAATTCGTTTAAGACTATTTTTGCTTGTTATGCGTTATGTTTTGGCTGGCCCGTAATTTACTTTGACCAAGATGTTTTTGTTACTTTTTTTCCTTTTAAAGAATTATTTATTTATTACCATTTGGCGACCTCTAAGTCACCTCTAAAACACCTCACTCTATAAGAATTATCAAAATTCTTATCACTATTCATCATAAGTGTATTAAATATTCGAAAACCTTCGTACGATTTTAAAATTAAAACCTTCCGTCCGTGTGTGAGTTTACATAGTATGTACTTTATATGTATACAACTGTATGCAGTAAGGAATAGCATTGATACGGTTATTATTTATTAAATTACTAGCGGAGCCGGCAGACGATGTCCTACCCGAACGTTTGGCTACTTACTGTTTACTTCTATTATCCTATGTCATCCCCGTTCGCGTTTCTTTTAAACCGTCTCGGAAATGAGCGGAATAAAACAAAACACAGAATTCGAATAGGACCAACAGTTGTCGAGTTTTAGCGAAACTAAGGAACAACAATTGATTTTTATGTATATATTTATTTTTTAGTTTTATTTATTGATATTTTCGAAACATACTAGCTTGTTTCCTTATATAGTTTACGTTATTTCACACGGTTTTCTGGAAGAGCGGAGCACTTCTGACACAAGGGTAGTTCCTTCCTTCCCTTCAGCCCGATGACGTCCACTGCTGGACATAGGCCTCCTCCATTGACTTCCACAGAGCTCTATTTCGTGATAAGGATCAGTGGGCAGTGACCCTGCCTTCCGCTCCGGGGGTCGTGAGTTCGATTCCCACCTCGAGTCTGGGTGTATTATCTATATGTATGTATTAATATATTTCTAAAAAAAAAATGTGATTAACAGGCGTCTGTTACCTATAACACAAGCATTAAGTTGTCTACCTTAGGAACAGACGTCCGTGTGACAGAGAGTCCTGTATATATAATATTTAATAATAAACTTGCAATATATTAAGGCTTTAATAAACAATTACCAGTATCTTTAAATAGAACAGTATTTAAATAAAACTGACGCTGTCGCATGCATACTCGGCTCAGACGGAACGTGACACTTTTTCGCGCGTACATCGGGCGCTCATTTATAAGACGTTAACACGTCAAAAAGAAACTATACAGTTAATATATATATTTTTTCTTCTTGAAAAATAATTCACACGTACGTTTGTTGACATCTGTATAAAATTCAATCAATCGTTTTTCATTTAACATTCCTTCGCTTCGCATCAATTTACGTTACTTGTTTGGTGGAAATATCTAATTAAAAATAAGATTGTGCCAAACCTTTACATAATATAAATTATTATATAGAATAAATCAGATGAGAGAGATTTATAATCTCTTAATATTAATACTTTACTCCATGGATTGCAGGCCCATGCGGTTATTTTATTTGTTTTTTTCCAGATTATTTCTATATCTTCTTCATTCCATAATTCTTCTTTTAAAAACTTGAATAGTTTCAAATTTGCTTAGTTATAAGAAAATCAGGTGTCTGTTCAATGTTTACTATACCAGCATTGTGTTCAAGATAACACAGTAATGCAACTCACTAAAACAACTTTTTACTTCGAACTGAACCTCTTTATAGTCAATGTTCTGCATTAGATTTGCTAAAGCATCAACTATTATTCATATTTGAATATTTTTAATACATAATAAAATTGTATTAATTGTTTTATCGTCATATTTTTAGTGTCTCTTAATTTCTGGAGGTTGTTTATGATGTTGATATTTTAATCTTGATTAATTAGTGTTTTGATCTTTGAGTCGGTCATTTTAGATAGCATCTAATCTAAGACGACCCTATACTATCTTTTTTATGTGACTATGATAGCAAACAAGTATACTGTCTACTACTACTACCACTAAAAACATGGCCTGGCCTAAAGTTATTTGAGCTGGCAATCTTAGTCTATTTCTCTCTAGATGACCTCTCTCCTTTTAAAATTTAGTTGATTCTTACTATATATAAGAGCGTGGTTAAGACACAGGCATTAAGTTGTCTACCTTAGGAACAGACGCCCGTGTGTCATATAGTCCTGTATATATTTATTTATTTTATCGCTACGTGTTTATGAAAAGTCGTTGTCCATTAAACTGCATAGTCTTTTCGATCAATTCGACGATTCAACGATTTATCGATACGCGTGTAATTGCTTTAAACATAATTTCATAGTAAAAAGTTATACATGATATTTTTTTTATATTTAGCAAGTATGTGCGATTATATATGTTCGTGTGTGTAGAGTGTGAATGTATGTATAAATTGTGTATGAAACTGAGAGTAAAAAATGTATAAAAGTGAGTAATTTAAATAAGGGTTTAAATTTGTGAAAGCTTTACATATATAATCCAATCGTTGCGATTTTTACTTCACTCAGTATTCCGACTATAAATTTTTAACTATTGGTAAGTTTATTCTATTTTAACCTAAAGTAACTAAAAGAAGTTACTTACATTTAATAAGAGCCAATTTCACGAAATTTTGAGTTAGGTCACTTTAATAATTATCTCGCATAATACACGACTCACAACTTACAACCAAATGTTTATCTAATTCAAGATTTAATATGACTGATATGTTAGGATCGAGGAATGAATTTGAGTCTGATTCCTGTGTTTCCCAACGCTTAGGTTTGTGACGCGTTTTGACTGTTTGGTAACAGTAAAATAAAACAAATACACAAAAAAAACTTAACATAACATCTAACAACAAATTTAAATATGAAATAACAAGATCTAACACAAATACTAAGGAACTTGCACGCTCATAGTCACCAGTTGAAAGACATCACAAAGTCTAAGCACCTTAGCAATTTTAGGTTCTTTTTAAGTCACTATTTTCATCAGGTTATTTAAAATATTCGTAAAAATTAATACAAGGATTTAAAAAAAAAATTATATATTAAATAACTCCTAATTTATAATTTTTATTATTAGACATGTGTAAATGTTATTCGCTAATTAGATATCATTGAACACTGTGTTTGAAATACGGTAACGGTAGAATATATAAAATGTGCACATTTTCTCAAATAAACTTTATCTAGCTATCTATAGACATGTTAATAAAGTTTAATCCAAAACTAGAATTATACCTCTTTTTCATATAAGATTAGTTTGAAGTGGCTGCAATGCTGTCACATAGAATGATGATAATACTGTTGTGTCTCATTCAGTTCATAATAATTTCCGATGGCCTACATCACGCTACATAAAGGCCAGCACTGCACTTGTGCACATTTCGTATCTTCTCAGGTAGGCCAGTTTGTGAGTCGAGTATTAGCCCGTGTCTAATGAGGCGATGTAATTTTAAATATCCTCCGTATTTCCTTTATGAAGGGAATTCGGGATAAAGTTATTTAAGAAAATATAAATAAAGTGTTAATATTTATATTATTATCTATATTTAGTATAGACCAATTATGTGTGTGTGCGTGCGTGCGTGCGTGCGTGCGCGCGTGCGTGTGTGTGTTGAAAAACTAAATTTCATTTCATTTCATCTATTAATACGTGAAGAGAAAATTTTCGGTACCATTTACCCACGTAAATTACGCGGAAGGAGAAAAATATAAATGTTAGTAGTAAATAGAAGATGGTGAGCTAATACTAATATTTTTATAAAATATGCATAATCAATAATTAAATTATTAAAATAAAACCTCACGCATACCAGTGCCAAACGATTTACACACACATGTATATACTATACTATAAGATTGTGTCAAACCGTTATCACGACGAGCTTATTCATATCAATTGTTAACGATAACAATGCTGGTGATCAAAGAATTAAATTTTTTTATACAGTTGAGGATGAGTAGGTTGTGGCCTAATCAGTGGTCGGCATTTGAGTCGATCGCTAGGTTTAGTAGCCCGATCTACTTTTCATCTTTGTCCCCCTATAAATTAAAAAAAATGTGGAACTATAGACAGAGAATGAAACGATAAGAGAGGAAAGACAAAATAAAAGATAAATATATTATAACGATTGGCACGGGCCTCATGCCTGTGATGCATAAACTTACTGGCAAAAAAAAAAGAATATTATATAAACGACCATATCTTTTGATTGCGTAAACTTAGGGAGTTGATTTGAGTTTTTGAGGGACATTTAGACAAGTGATCGTATAAGGGTTCCTTTTTTGCTTTGGATATACAGAACTCGGGATAAATACTGCTTGGATAGGTAGTTTAATTATATATAATTTATATAGCTGAAGAATGGTGAAACATATGGTATCATTCATTACGTAACGTTGACTCCCAATGGCCTACAACGTCTATTTTATTTATCTTTGGTATGTCGAAGAGTACATTAAAAGGTATGTACCAACGTAAAAGTTAGAAGCAAAGGAGAGTAGAATCGTAACGAAGTAAATAACCTAATTCCTAGATTTGCAATGTCTACAACCGAGAGCGAGCGGCGACGGGTAATAATTAGCGAATACGCAAGATTATTTCACGACCCGATGGTTTTAATAGAGAAAGCAGCAATTCTACAGCAGGCAAAGGAAATTCGGATTCATTTTTATACATATATATCTGTTTTGGAGGTCCTTAACAATAAATAAAAAAATAATGTACTGTAATCCCCCTATAACACGGTAGGTTTAATCCACATTGTAGGAAATGCGTTGTAGGATTATTCTCGTACAAAGCGCCTGTCTATACAGGATGCAGAATATAATATAATTTTATATATTATAGAATAATGTTAATGCGTTATAAGAGTACCGTGTTATAGGGGGGGGCTACAGTATTTTCTTAATTCATAAAAAAGTAACAACTTGTAAATCGTTGTAAAATTTAACACTACCTTATAAATAAAACATATAAAAAGTTTTTATATTAGACTTTGAAGCGCGGCTGAATCTTGCGGCGCCTCTGCTACTAAATTGGCCCAAAACGTTCCGTAGTTCTTCAGAACGGTGCCCCTGCAATTTATTTAAGTGAAATAAATAAAATTTTTTGTATATATATGAATAATCTTTTAATTAGTGGTCGCCACTTGAGTCAATCGCTAGGTTAAGCAATTCTTACCGCGGCCGGTGATAGATGGGTGACCCTTTCCAACACTGGTTTTCAAATATCCGACCTCGATGTTTTGTAAGCCCAATAAAACAGTGGGTCCCACTGTCACCATAGACCGCATCTACACTTTATCAAGTGTGACTGCGGTCAAGCGCTTGCCTATCTCCAATAAAAAAAAAAAAAGATTCCGTTATAATATTATATTCGCAAAACATATTCCATCCCTTCAATAAAAACATATTCTTCTGCTTAGCGTCAGTTCCGTATTGTGACGGGGTCTACTTTCATAAATTTCTCTTTCAGTTTCTATCCCGGACATTCTTCTCTAAAAGATTTCTGTCCTCTATGACAGTTAAGGGTCAGCTTTCTTAACTTTCTCTTTCCATTTCACTCTATCCCAGATATTCTTCTCTATAAAATCGCAGCTCTTTATGTATTCAGTGGCAAAACCTATCCACTGTAATCTCGGTCTTCCCCTCCGCTGTTAGCCAAAATGTATTAAAAGGAACACATTTCGTCTAAAGTATTTAAACCTTTTTTTTACTTAGAAAACACACACATGGCCATCTAGGAGGTTCGTAGATGCTTTGTCGGCCTTTTAGAAATGGTATTCACATTTCTAGTAGGTCTCGGAGCTGTATCGTTATAAAATTGGCAACTAATTCCACAGAGATATTGTGATGATCGTTACAACTGCTCAGAAATTCTTTATTATTTAAACATGTCACCAGATCCTAGTAGAACTTACTCATTCGAAAGCGTGCGCGAAGTTCTCAGAATGCTGTCGTCACCTTGAAGGAATTTTAAGTAGACAAATATTATTTGAGTACAATAAGATAAGCAAGGGATTTATGGTTCAAACCCGAAATGATCAAACAATTCTTTGAGTACACATCCTTTCTTCATATATAAATATACAATCATTGTTGCGTAGATATGTTTTCTACAATGTTACTTAGTATAATTTATTTAACTCGATTATACGTATATTAGAAGTTGCCTATGAATTAGTGGCATTGACATGATAACGTCTTATAAATCGATGAACCCGGCTGCGCGCATGAAAAAGCATGACTCATTGTCACGTTCCGCATAAGCCGAGCGTGTAAGCTACAGCGCGGAACAAGCGATAAAGAAGCAAAATTGGCTTAAGCGTTCTGCGTTATCACGTAATATTATCGTCCGTAAAGTGACTTTACAGACAACTATTTCCACCCCCCCCCCCCATTTGTACCACCTCCTCCACCAGATGTGTCGTCGACCCATCTTTCTACTGAATCGCTAATATACCGCTTTTAAACTATAAAGAATCTACCTCTTAGCTTATCCTATTCTAAGACTCGCTGACGATACATGAGCGTCTTTTCCAGACCACATCAAGTAATTTAGTATAGAAAGTACCACAAAATGTCAGTGAAGGTAAAGTACTAGATTGTTAGAGCCAGGTGCACTCATACGTGTAATCATCGACTTTCAAACGACACCAGAACAATTTGTAGGTGCAACTAGCGGTTACTATTAATGATACTGCATTTTTATAAGCAATTGCTACTTGAATGTCTATTAAATGTCAAAGAAAAGTCAGTAGATTTACACTAATTTCGTGTTTTTATTTGTATCATTCGATAAAACTTTAATACGCGAAAGTGGCTGACAGCCGAATCCTGTTTGGTCGCTACCATTTCCAGAAGACGTAATTTTCCAAGATTGGCAGAATTAGTAGTTTTATGGCACACTCAAAAGAAAAATGCCAAAACTGTCAATAATATAGAATAGTGCTAAAAATGTATCCCTTAAAATTTTTGAAAGTATTTTTACTTTAAATTAAAACACATTCAAAGGTGTTAAGGGATACATAAAGCCCAGTCTATCTAATTTTTTTGGATAAGCCCGTAGTATCCCACAGTCGAGCAAAGCCCTTCCCGCTCTTGGACCACTATTTTCTCTCCTAGACTACTTAAATTCACGTCCTTTTTGCAAAGGCATCCAGGTCATCTCGCCACCTCTTCCTCAGCTTACCTGGTCATCGGAGGCTACTGGTGGGAGTCCAAAATAGATATTATATTATCTATACTAATATATAAAGCTGAAGAGTTTATTTATTTGCTTGAACTCGCTAATATTAGACTTGCAGGTCCGATTTGAAAAATTGTTTCAGTGTTAGATAGCCCATTTGTCGAGGAAGACTATAGGCTATTTATGATCACGCTAAAATTGCATTCATTTTTTTCACCTAATTTTTCGCGGATGAAGTCGCGAGTAACAGGTAGTCTATTATAAAAAGAATACTCTACATGTGCCTAATATCTCCAAGATTATCCTTAACGCTCAGTCAGAATCTAAGCGTTAAGCATGTCTTAGGAGTAATACATCACTAGCGGATATAGTCAGAGGTTAAACTGGGCACCTTGCGGATATTAGCATACCCTTTCTACACTACGCCATTAAGTTATTAAAGTTCTTGTGCTGGAAAAAATGCCCACATTGGCCCGTTAATATTTTCGCCTATTACTGTCTAATTTAACGCTTTAAAATAAAATTGTAATAGAATTATAAGCCTAAACTGTATTTGAAGTCGTGAATAAAAGCAATATCAAGATTAAAAAATAAAATTGTTAAAAAAGCTTTTTTAATTAAACGTCACTGTAAAGTACTAAAATATAGAAAATAATTAGGGAGATTCTAGGGGTATCTCAGATGAATGGCTAGAGTGATGTGATAACTGACAAGTTATTACATCTAGCCATTCATCCGAGGCACTAAACAAACGCAAAAAAAAATAAAAAAAAATTCTATCAAACGTCATATTATACTCATAAGTTCAACTATACTCCAAGCATTTTATTTTTTGTTTCAATGTCTCAGATCTCAACTTTGAATCCAACATCAGGAAGTGTTCTTTACTTCACTTCCAAGACCTGACACAAAAAACAAGCGCATCAAACCAAATAAATTGTTTAAAAATAATTTTGATGATATGAGACTACATGGGGCGGGAAATACTAGAGTGGCAACCGCGCACAGGACATAGAAGCATCGACAGACCACCAGCACGATGGCGCGACGACATGGTAAAGGCAGCGGGCAAGAAATGGATGGACTTGGCAAACAGCAGAAGTAAATGGCGTGCTCGTGAAGAGGCCTTGTCCAGCAGCGGACTGAATCGGGCTGAGGATGAACGAATGAATGAGACTAGATGACTAATGATATGAGACAATTAGTTATACATAATTACTTACGGAACAAAGATAATAAAAACATAAAATTGTGTCATCGCATTGTAATACTATCAACAATTTATACTGGCAAATAGTTTTTATGCACGGCTGTTACGCATAGGAAGCGGAACGTGTGCGCGCACGCGAAGTTTTGCACTCTGCTGGCTTCTTCGTTACGAGATAATTGCCGACGATGCAGATAATGACTGCGAATTAGCATTAGTGTATCGAACTCATTTGTAAATAAATAACTGGCACTTCGGGACTGCCGACAATAGTGATAAACTTGAATATTGCAATGTTGGTAATGGTCACAGCATAGCGATTTCAATGGTTTTCCCACCTCAAAACGTGCCCTGAGCGCCTAAAGTAGTTTTCACTTCAAAAATGTAAATTTGTAACAAAAAATAATACTTTTTAGGGTTATACCGTAACGCAAAAAACGGTACCCCTGTAGGGTCACTATGTTGGCCGTCTGTATGTCCGTCCGTCGGTCAAAAATGTTCTTCTCAGGTACACGTAGAGCTAGAAAGTTGAAATTAATATCAAATACTAACGACTATAGTCCCTTGCAACTAGGAAAAAAAACCACCCTCTAAGTATACGTAATCAAAAAATACGGTTATATAAGCATTTTTGTATTTTTGTCGTATTTCCCATACTAGTACATTCGAAAAGGGAATCAAAACCTATAGATTACTTTCTATTGACGATTCATGAAATTTGGTAAGAAACTGTACCTAGTACAAATATAGGAAAAAATTCGAAAACTGTAAATTTATAGTTCCATCGCACGAAAAAAATGCGGTAACTTTACAAAGGTAAAAGAAAACTTATGAAAAGTATAAATCTTAAAATAACGTGATGATAAGGAACCCTTGGTGCGCGAGTCTAACTCCCACTTGCCCTGTTTATTTTAAATTAATTTGAATGATTTTCCAAACCACTTTAAAATTATTTATATTTTTTAAGTTAAATCCAATATTGAAACGCATCATGCCTGTTGGCGTAAACAACCTTCTTCCTTTATCTTCTACTCTGCTACCTAGCCAGGAATATCAAAAGTATGTATGTATGTGTATTCTTTAATGTACAGCAGTATACAAAAACCAGTATAATGCTTATTAT
>JANCMC010014433.1:0-10550 GCA_024363005.1 Charaxes varanes
GAGAGAATAAGTTAAACAGGTACCCAGGAGTGAGAGATTATCAGTTTTTTTTTCTCTTTCGCACGCTGCCTCTTTGTTATCTGTGCGTCCTCTTTCAATATTTTACCTTAATAGTTATTTATAGTATACTCAATTTTAACCAAAAAAAAAAATCCAACAGTTTTGAAATAAATACCCTAGTGTGCTCAGAAAAAAATTCTGAACAACATAACAAAATGTGTCCATTCGAATGTGAACCTTATTTATGTACCTTGTTTTTTTTTTATGATGGAATATCCCTACAGTGCAAGTGTTTAAGAAGCCAGTACTGGAAATATCTTAATTTTTTTTTGATATACAAATTAAATTTATTTTGCACTATTATTATAGGTTCTAGAAAATTTTACCCCTTTTCTTTGAAGTTTAGCTAGCTTTCTATTGTACGAATTTTTTATTCGGGATTCGGAATTCGGGAATATATCGGGATGTTCATAATTCTTTTACCAAAGAAACAGTCGTAAATGAAAAGTCCGCAAATATCATTTGAGTACCTTTTTTAAATTGTATATAAAATGATTATAAGAGAAAATCATATTGAAAGAGGCCTCTAACAAAACTAACTCCTAGCACTTCGGCTATAGCTTCCTATTTCCTATATCTGAAATAATGATATCTCCTGATGATGCTTCGGTGTCGAAGCGAAACGTGCGTTGAGGCACATCGGAAAGTAGGTCCCAAAGCCGTATCGGTTCGGAAATACCGAAGCTGGTAATTGACTCCTCAGAGGAATTGTGCGAGGTAAGAAGTTTCTAGGGAATCTGAGATGAGGGTGAAATTTCAAGTTCTGACGAGATGTCCTGTGGTGAAAAGCAGCTGTTGGTATTAGTTCGAACATTTCCTCGGTAAAAGATATAGAGTGAAGTTTCATCTCTCCGCATAGCCAAAGCATCGAGCCTTCTCCCTTTGCCAGCCTCATTTTTTGGCTAATCAGGACATATTACATACGCGTAGATAAAGTTATGTGGCCCAAAAGTGTACTTTAAGTATAAATTTTTATAACAGACTTTCAGGACAGACAGGCAACTTTTACTTGGCAATGTAACTTGAAATATTTAAAGGAAGAATTTCTTGGTTAATATGATATACTTTCTTCGTGTAGAATGGAGATTACTTACAGCCATGCACTCTAGCCACCGTGCCCTTACGGCTTTCAATTATGTTGATTAGACTCGTAACTATGAAACTCAGTTACAGAGAAGTAGGCACGCATCCGCTTTCCGTCGTGCAATGCAATTTCAATCGTGCAACCACGATATTGTGCAACGTATCTTCCCGTACGCTAAATGTTATGGCCTCACCTTTACGATCTTATTATAAGTACTGATGATTAAGAAATGATAGCTCCATGAGAACCTAGTTAAAGTTTCGCAAAACGTTTTGCATAATATTTAATTATATAAATACTAGGGAACCGCCATGGCTTCGCACAGGTGTAATGTCAATATGCATTTTTTTCTCTAATTAATCATTGTTCACCACAGTTCTATGATACAAAATCCGGGTTCGTCTTCGGGGCAGCCATTCCTGCAATGAGATAATATGCACGTATTAAACATCTAAACCTTCCCCTTAGTTAACTCTATTTATTGGTGAAAACGCAATTAATATCCGTTGGATACTTTTAAAGACCTACCCGTACAATAACGAAAAGTGACTTTTTATTATACTGTGTAAAGATAAGATACTAGAACGGCTATTTCGTACATACAAAATTCACTTCAAATATTTGAACAAAGTCATTAAATTCTCTACCGGATTCCCTGTATGTAGACGTACTCGCATCGTAAACTTTGGGATTTTTTTGTGAATGCCCTGTATGTGGGATATTAACTATTACAATCATTAAGATATGCAAAAATTGTAAAAATTTGTATATATAAATTTGTTTCTAAATTTCAGAATTATAAGTATGTGAAATATTTCATTATATCAACATGCGAGACTTCTAGAATTAGATAAAAAAATTATGTCAAAAGTTCCGCACGCACCGAGATAACAAAAGGAAAATAAACGGTATACATACCAAAAGAGATTTAGATAATAAGCATAATATGACCTCATGCCAACAACGATCATAAACGGACGGATTGCCCCACTTGCGTAATGCTTTTAATTTCCTGCACAAACAATTATCTCCTTGACATTTGACCGCTTTCTCCGGACGGTAATGAGTGACTTGTTGCTTATCTACCGCCTGTAATTTGTCATTCGTCAAAGTGTTCATTTATAAAACAAAGAAATCTAATTTCTTGAAACGGTCGTTCGTTTGAGAGTTTAACTACTGAGGGCCTGTTGCGGTGCTGTCCAATAAACAGTTCAGATATTGAGATTTCTAATAGAACACTGGTAAATATTTGTATATTTGCTCCTTCTGTTCGCTTTGGTTCGAATGATTTTGTCTTATTTTAAAGTTTTTAGTTATTAAAGCCTTATTTTTTTATTTTGAAGTAGAACTAACTCCTTAATCATGTCTGCCAATAAAAAGGCAAGTTGAAATCGACAGGCAGATAAGCAAATGGTTGGCATTTGGAATATTTCTCGTTTCAATTGATTACATCTCATTATATAGACCGCTCATATAAATTTGAACAAAGGAATTCCACTTTTAAGGGTGGAAAAAGGGTTAAATTTGATTTCTTTGTTGAAACGTATTACATGGGTAGGGGTCAGCATTTTGTTTTAAGTAATGATTAAAACATTCTACCGAACAATGACTGTTTGAAAATATAGATTATAGAAAGTAATAATATATCTACGTATATGAAATGTTAGATCTTTTATTTGTAGATATGTTAAATAGATTAATAAATAACAATAACATAACCGCATTTTTGGCATTGGTGTGTTACGAATGTCATCTAATTTCTTTATAAAGACTGCTAATGGCACAATTTTAGTCCTTTATATAGAATTCATTATATATTATAACAATAATTATTTTATATAAAATAACAATTTAAGTTTGTAGCTTGTTATGAGAGCAGATCCCATAAATAAATTGTCGATGCAGTTCGACGGAATTGTTGTATAACATATTGCGAAGTTATTTTTGTAATAAATAAATACTTACTTACTGCGATGGGCCATCGACCCAGCCTATATCTTGGCCTCTGAGAATAATTGACGCCACTTCTTGCGGTCTTGTGCCGATAAATAAATAAAAAAAAATTGTTTCTTTTGAAATATGGCGCACTCGAATAATGGTCAGAATGTCGTTTGCGAACTGTGATTACCGCTCGCTCGCCCGTTCCCTTATTCCTTATCGTGTAGGAAAAAAGGTTTCTCGTGTCAAGAGCTGTCGATTCGCACGCGCCATTGTTCCTTCTAAGACGCGTCTACAAAGGAACAACGCAAGTCAACGTTTTCTGCACTACCTCTGAGATCGATTTGAATGCAATCTTACGGGACATTTAAACAAAACGGGCGGCGGACGTTTTAAAAGGTGTGATTTTAACTGTATTTTCATCCCCATTTTAAAACCAATTTATGTATGTAGTAAATTATATGTTTAGTTGTTTTGCAATTACTCATTATTCTGGATTATTTTGTAGAGATTACTACCTATTTATACGCAAAGGTAAACAGACTTATCTTTCAATATAAATAGATAGAACTGTAAATAATAGTAGATAAGAACCTACACATTTCCCTTACATCTAATATATACTAAAGAAACACTCGTATGAAAAACGATTTTTCAAAGTTTCACATAACGACTTACCAAATTACTTTGCATATCCGATATATTTCAAGTGACAGGTTTATACAAGTTTCTTTGATATTGAGGGCATTTGTATTTTTGTATTAAATTTATTACTCGCTTCAATTTTTCATTTATTCGTTAAAGTTAAATTATAAACAGTGATACTTTATGTCATAAAAATAGGGCTTTCCGATTATTTGATACACATCCATGTATTTCATCCAGAAAACAAATACCAGTCTGTAAAAAAATTTCTTTGCACTGCTACTACGGGCTTCATCGTAACGGCTTAATTGCTCAAGTTGAGGTCAAGAGATCTCATAAATCTTTTTAGGTCGAATAGTTTTACCCTTCGATTTTAACTTTTTTTTATGTTACAAGGGGCAAACGAGAAGGCAGCTTAGTGCCTACTGACGCCCATAGACAACTGCACGACCAGGACGCAAGCAGATGCGTTGCCGGCCTCTAATGACGAGTTTAGGCCACCGGGAAGTCTCACAAACCGAACAAACCGCGACAACAATACCTTCACTTGACGTGACAGCATTGCCGCCACTTCACGCCGATCTTGTGTAAGAAAGAGGTACTGGTACCCGCACACGCTGGCCCATTTCGGCTACAAGCATGGCGCTACCTCTAATTAACTAGTTTGAATATAGTATACGATGGTGATGATGATTATATAGCATATAATAGTATGATGATATAGTATATTTATTACTACAAAAGCACTCTTATAGTATCTACCATTGTGATTTTCTTTAAAGAAATCTCATTTAATTTATATTATTAATTTCAGCCACAATAGAGTATGCAGCGGCTATGAACCAAAACTCCACTGGCTTTAAATAGTAATATTTATGCTAAAAATATAACAGTAAGAAAAGTGGTCTTATCAGTTTAAGTACTTACGGTTTTAGACAATATATTGAGACAGTTAGTCTTAAATACAATATGAGGAGGTCGTGGCCTAATCAGTGGTCGGTATTTGAGTCGATCGCTAAGTTAAGTTGCTCTGGCTGCGATCGGGTGATAGATGGGTGACCCATTCCAGCACTGGTTTATATTTGATATCCGACCTCCTCCGTGTTTCGGAAGGCACGTAAAACAGTGGGACCCGATTAATGTCCGGACATACAACGTGACGCGTATTATATATATACATATGTTACTAGCGGACCTGACAGACGTTGCTTTGCTCAAATGTGAGCTATCCTATCTTTTAATTTGGATTACAATGCATACGCGTGTGTAAATTTGATTAAAATCGGTTCAGCGGTGTCGGAGTCCATCGCGAACAAACAACGTGCCATGTTCTATCAACATGGAAAATTTCAAGTCTATAATAGTTTGGAAATGCTAGGGGGGAGACCACCTTACGGGTAGACAGACGGACCTACGGACGGACAGAGCGAAATTATATGGGTTCCTTGTAGTACTACGGGACCCTTACAAACGATTTTGACTTTGACTAAAAACTCCATATCAATACAAATAATATTTCACAAAGTTACTTTCTCTAATTAGGCGAAGATTCTACTGTTCCCCGAATTATATTCGGAACTGGTTATTCGCAATCAACTTAGTCTGTTTCAAACTACAGCCGTCTCTTTGAACGCAGTACAGCAATACGACAGTATTTGCACACTAAACTTTGCATTATTCGGTGCACTAGTACTTAGTGACGTCTGAAATTTGCAGTAGATTTATTAGGTTTAACATATTAAATTAAACAAGAGATCGCCAGCTGGTCGAAATGCGTGTATATTAAATTACAAGCACTCAGTTTTGTCTAAGCAATGTATGTTATTACCGCTGCACAAAGCAGAAACGATTCGTAGTCATTCGTTATTTCTAATAATACGGGAATGGGAACGGGAACCAAGATGATATATGATAATAGAAGTAAATAGTAAGTAGCCCAACGTTCGGGCAGGACATCGTCTGCCGAGTCCGCTAGTTGTAATATAAATATATTAGCTTCCTAATAAATACTTACTGACTACGATAATTTCCTAATAAATGAAGTTTGAATATATTTTTATTATATTAAAAAAATGAAAGGTAGTTACAAATGGCAACTGACATCTTTACTGTTTGAGTATAAATAAAATATCAGAATGTATATTTACTCAATAACGCACAAAATATGTTTTTCTATTGGTAGATAGCCCAAGAGGGAATTTTGCGCAATACTCGAAAGCGTCAGAAAACCATTTAGGGAGAATCCTTGCATCCTGTTATGTACCCCCACCAAATATGAACTCTTAATATAGGGGGGTTTGTTACTATTGTACCCAGAAAAACTCGAGGGACTTGACTTTTAACTTCTCAACCTATCCTTGTTTTGACGTAGGTTGAATTTAATAATACGAGAGTAAGGTAACGTATGCCCCGGGGTCGCGTAAGTGTAGTGGATCTGACCAGTTATCGGACAGATATAGGGAGGTCCACCGCCTAGGAGAATGATGATATCCTTCTTTTAGTCTTCATCATGGTGATGGTGATCAATCTTATTTCTTCAAAGGTCTCTAAAGTTGGTAATAGATGACGCTTTATTTAATTACATTATCCTACATATCAATAAGTCCCGACAATTCATGTAAAATTACTTCTCATAAATGAAGCGCTAACCGTCACCTATATTCTATATTGTACCTATAAATCTATATTGTCTATAAATACACTTATTATACTTTTATCTATGGAGAAAAGGGATTTTCAAAGACGTCCCTAAGGTAAAACCTTTGTTACAACTTGTGTTTTTATGAAATTTGACGTCAGAAATAATTTGGTACAACGAACCTTATTTATAATATCGTGAAAAAACACACAACAAGGTACGTGTTAGGCGGGACCAAAGGTCGATATGCTCAGCCGCCTCAAAGAGAGGTCTTCAGTCCAGGATAGGTGGAATTTCGGATTTCGCCCGCAGTTTTTTTCTCCCTCGGCCTGTCAATATGAAAAAAACTTAAGGGTTCTTTAAATCTTCGTCTACCTAAACACTTTTTGCCTCGCACAATAACGTAAGGCATAACAAGCAAAAATAAGCGTTTTAACTAATGGACATGCAAACGACATTCGACCTTAGCGTGGCAAGCCAATTTCTTGATCGACTATAAAAAAAAATAAAAATTCATTTATTTCGATAGCATACATAGATCTAAGCTTATAGATATAACACTGGAGAACTCCTTTTAAGTAATTTATGTTACTTGTCCTAGGAGTCCCCGACTATACATTCACTCTAACATATACAATCTAACATCTAGTTTTTAAGAATGAAATTTATAAGTCTCATATACATTTCTATGTAAAGTCTTAGTAACAAACTATGTTTAGTTGGAAAATTGTTTTAGTTCTAAGTTTCTGGAGGCGGGCGTGACAACGCAGTCTTAACTTTTTCATTTTTCATCGTTATTCTTCTTTTAAGTTACATTTGTTCCTGTAAATTCGTTTTAAAGCAAAATTACAATTTTCAATATGCGAATGAAATATGTTAAATTTGTGTTTTGGTGGCGATAATGTCTTTTAGTTGCGGATTTATTCAGGTTTATTTAATTTTTCCTGCTTACACTATAACTGGTCTTGTTGATTAGGTGCATACACAACTCACAACTTGGTTTGCCGCATGGCGTTGACCTCATATGACCTTGCGATCGCTTATTGGAACGCACTTATAATATACGGTAGCTTACATACGCTCTGCTGAGGGTCTTGGCTATCATGGAGGATTGTTGTATTTTTAATTTCCTTTTTTTGTTAATCCCTATTAATCTCGCTCGCAATATAAAAATAAATACGTTTGTTAATCTTTATGTATTTTATTTTATCAGGTAAATACATAATTTAAATGATTTTTGATGACTGTCGTCATGCCTATTTGTACGCGTCTAATTTCTTTGGAATCTTTCGAAAGTACAAAGTAAACAATGAATAACAATTATTTTTTAAGTAATCAACAATAAAGAACATTTTTCTCTGGTATAGTCGGCCAAGAAAGTGCTTTACCATTTTGGGTGGCAGCTCTTAGTTAAAGAAAACTTTTCTAAGAGTTATTGCTAGAAATTAACGTAATGCATGACAAGCAAAAATAAGCCTTTTCACTAATTGGCGTGCAAACGACATTCGACCTTAGCGTGGCTAACCAATTTCTTGGTCGACTATACAACATCATTTAAATCCATTCTTGTTCTCGTTTATTCTTGAGTTCTCCTAAATTTGTATTTGTTTCAGGCTGGCAGGTACTGTCACCCAATATTCTCTAAAGAAGGTGGTTGGCCTGGAAAAAGAGAATCTAAAAGTTAATTTATTACAATATAAACAGCGCGATCCGTACTATTGTGCAATATAATTGATCGCTTGGGTTCAAAGCGCCGTTCAATCTTATTGTGGGTTCTAGGGGTCGCCTAAGCAATGTTTTTATCGTGCCAATCAGTCATTGCTCAGGATTCCGGAGATCTTTAAAGAATTAATAATAATTAAATGCAGTGCAATGCATTTGTCACAATGCCGTAGTTATTAGTATATTTAAAGAAAATTCTGATCAGTTTCTGAGTTTTGGCGAGACTAAAGATCAACTATTGATTTGTGTATGTGGGTGACATGTTGAGGAAAAAGCGACAAATATATTAAAAAAATTGTCTATAATAATTGAAGCAATGTGCCCCAATAGGCAACTACGTTTAATACAATGCAAACAACACAATACATATCTTAAACTGACGAGAATAAACGTATGAAACGGCGATTATCAAATAAAAGCTGTCACACGTATAATTATATTTATTTCACATTTTAACACTTCACAGCAATCGTATTTGGCACTAATCGAGCATAGCTTCGGCTTAACTTGTTATACAAATTATTAATATCTCCCAAGTGCTAGGATTTATAATTGTGGCCGGGGGGGGGGAAAGTTCGACAGTCGGAGATGCCCAGGAGTTTGCCGAAACTAAGACATCTGAATATCAATCTGGTAATTCACAATTATTTCATTTAATATGAATAAATTGAATATGTTTAAATGAAAATATTATAATATTTTTTTATATTTAAGAATGAAGTGAAATGGAATTTAAAGAACTTTAAATTCAAATTTTAGAATTCGAAGTTTAAAATGCTTTAAACATGGGTATAAATAGTTAGAATAAATTATAATTTTACAACTAGAGCAGAATGGGTTTGAGCCCTGATCTCCTAGATGTAGATCTTTGCCCAGAAAATAATGTAAATATTTGAGTTATCTGCGCACTCTTTGAATTCTTATTGTAGATCCCCCATTTCGATAATTGTATAATGAACACCCCTTTCAGTATCTTGCAGTAAATCCTTCTACATATATAAGTGATAAAGTAAAAAGACACGATATTTGATATTAAATCAGCCGCAATTCTTAAACAAGAGATCACCAAATGGTCGAAATTTGGCCATAAACCAATAGTGGACCAAGAAAGTGACAGCTAGTTAAAGAAAGTTAGCCTAGTTAAAGAAAATTTTGCTAAGGGTCATTGTTAGAACTTAACTTAATGCATAACAAGCAAAAATAATGACCAATGCATTATTGTATACAATAATGTATTAAAAGGTCACTGTTATATTAAAATTTTGTAACGCTCTACTGTAAAGATAGGCATTTGGGGTTACAACAACTTACGTGGGAGGTATAGTACGCAAATCTTAAGATTTGTGGTCTAATTTCGATCACTACGTCATCTCTACTCTCTATAAAAACGTGTCACGTTTAGTAAGATTTGGTGTCACGTTTTTAATGAACGACCCCAAAAAACTTATAGGCATGTTTAAAAATCCACTAAAAATAAGTAACTTATATCCATTCACGTACAACGTACAAATAATGGGACATCACAAAACGTCTGTAATATGATACTTGGAGTCGTGTCTCCTAAATTATATTGTGTGTAATACAGACCAGTTTACTTAGACCCATGGGAGAGGCGAACATTTTTTGGTGGTTAATGCAACAATTTTTTTTTTATTTGTGTTGAAAGAGTACTGTTTGTACAAAAACTTCTTGCAAACGTAAGAAGAAGAAGAAACAACAAAAATACATACATACATAGGACTATATGACACACGAACGTCTGTTCCTAAGGTAGACAACTTAATGCCTGTGTTATAGGTAACAACCGCCTGTTATACACAAATATTTTTTTATTGTCTTGCCCGACTCACGATAAGACAAAAGGTTCAGTACTAACCTGACTAACGCCATCTATTGGATGTATTCCAAACATGCGACCAACTCTGCATCTTTTGGTATTTTTTTATATTCTTTTGAGTTTTTCTTTCTTTTTTTTTCTTAAACCTTTCCAGAAATATTGCGGATAAAACAAAACATACAGGAGTCAAAAAAGCGAGCCGTTTTTGAGATATAGCGAGAAACATGTCTAATTTAGGTTACATACCGACAGCAGCGCCATCTGCTGGATCTAATTATATTTTCAAACTACGAACCCCTGGGAATATATACAGAAAAGTTCATCCTATATAATTATAACAGAAATTATTTCTTTAAAAATATTTTAAAAGCTAACACGGCAAAACCGAATTTTCTCCTTAAGTGACTTACCACGTGTAGGGCCAGTTTTGGGGACCGAAATTTTTAAAACATTAAATTCCGTACTTCCGCAAGAGTGTAGATCTGGGCGGTTCGGAGCGTCAAAGGTTTAAATTAAGCAATTCGACTAAAAACATAATTGCCATGTTCCCTTCTAAATTTTATTGGTACAAATATTAATAAAAAAAAGAGATATTACTCCTTTATGCAGTCTCCGTACATGTGATA
>JANCMC010014457.1:0-10467 GCA_024363005.1 Charaxes varanes
ACCATTTTTAAACCCCTAAGTGATAAGAGAGGCAGACGCGGACGATGTCGTGAGGGCATCTGCTAGCCATTCGGTCGTGCGGATGTCAATGGACGTCGGTAGGCACTTAGGTGCCTGCTGCCTGCTTGTTTGCCCCTTGTAACGTAAAAAAAATGGGTCACCTAATTCAAAATCTCGAAAACCGCGGGACGTATAAAGACGAAATTTGGCAGAGATACATTGTTGGTTAGTTAGTTGTTTGGAGAGAGGGAATAGTTAGTAGAAATCCACTAAGAACGTATTATTCGATGGGGGATCAGAATAAGGGGGTGTAACCTTAATTTTACGCGCTCAAAGTCGTGAGACACAGTTAGTTTAGTATGTTTTACGTACATAAAGTATTACTAGTGTTCTTAAACAGAAAAGAATGGATTAAACAATGAATAAATAAAATTAGGGCCTACAAATGGCTGTATGTATACCTGCGCCCTTAAAAAGTAGCAATCGTAACAATTTCAAAGCTCTGACCTTTGTAAAGAATTCCGCCGTAGCCAATAAAAGGCCATAGGAAGGAAATAACTATCGATACACACGGACACCGCGGTTAAATGTTAGAATTATATATGTCTTTTTTATCCGTTGATAAGTTCACAATTTGTTGTTTCATTATTTTTAGTATACAGGACTATTGGCTTGCCTCGGCTTTGCACTGATGTTTACATTGACGAAGATATTATACGGATCCCTAATTTAAAAAAAAGCCATATATTTTATCGCCTATTTTCATTATATTTTTTTTGCATAATATGTACAGAAATATGTTAAAAAATGACTTTCACGAGTGTTTGCAAAAATTTGAATTCGGTTTTGAATTTGAATTTGAATTTAAGTGATAATGTAGAATTGTAACTGAAAGAATACTTTAAATCGGTCCTGTGGTTTCAGAAGTTTTTCAATGCGAACTAACAATCAAATTTGTATGTTCTCTTTCATTTCTCTTATTTCAGGGAAGGTTTAAAGGATTGATTGATTGATTTCTTTATTGTACACATGAAACAGGTAAAATACACAAACTAAACTATTACAAAAATATAAATTAACTAAAATGTGTATAAAGGCGAGCTTATTCCATAGAGGAATCTCTTCCACCCAACCTTTATAGCACAAAAGGACATTTACTTAAAGAAAAACTTGTGGGCTAAGTAAAAAAAGTACGTAACAAAGAAAAAAAATCATTAAAATATTGTATACAAATATAGAAAACAAGGAAGGAAGGAAGTCCAAAGAATATTTAAATATACAAAAAAATACAGATTTGGTTGCTGCTAGAATACTTAAAATGGATGAAGTTTTTGACGTTCCACGTGAAATTATTATTTCTTAAACATTCGGCCAGTGTCACTTTTTATAGAAAAAAGGTAAAGGAAATTGGTTTTTTGCCCAATAAGAGACGAGCCTAAATTCAGAGATGAAAGAAAATCCACTAGTTTTGAATAGAAATCGTCACGTCCATCTTTATCTCTTTCACTTTGAATCTTCTAGAATCTTCATCGGATTGAAAGTTTTTTGTAGGCTGGAGTGATTCCTCAAAGGAGTCTTTCTGGATGGGGTAGTTCCTGAAGCGGATCATTCCTGATGAAGGTCAGATAGAAAATTAAAAAAAAACTAAATGGTTTAGGTTAGCAGCTCTTCTTCTTCTTAACATTATCCCAGTCTAGTAACAGGGTCCGCTTAAATTGCAGAGGGTGTGACTCTGGGGTGAGTTAAGACGACTGACTGCCGTCAAACATCATCCTCGGAACCCCCACAGTCCCTGCGACTGCGTCACTCAGTGACATATTAATCGGGACCCACTGTTTTACGTGCCTTCCAAAACACGGAGGTCAAAGTTTGAATAGCAGTATTAGGATAGGTCATCCATCTATAACCTGGCTACAGTAAGTATTTAGCCTAGCCATCGATTAGGCTGCCGGCCATTGATTAGGCTACGAACTCTACGTCAGTGTGTCACGGAAATTCGACTTGCGCGTTCAACATCGCTACTGTAACGCTACCTGTAGTCGGGAATTAATCACGCGGCGCGTGTAAGTTGCCGATCGTCACGCGATCACTGATTTTCTTTATGGGCCATAAGCTATTATTCATGGGAATCGAAATAAGCTCTGATGACTGTCGAAATTTTAACCGAAAGGCCACTAAAACATTCAGCACTAATGGCGTTTTGTATGCTTTCTGAAGGACGTTGGGAATCAAAATAGACTCTTCGAAGAATAAGGCCTTTTCAAATAATACGAGTAAGGTGGTAAACATGAATAGAATATCCATTGTAGCATTTAGAAACATACAAATAACCTGTATTAGGGTTTGTCCAAAACAAAATGTCTACACCACCGAAATGGAAATACAGAGGTGGGCGACGGGTGTCACTAGACTTGATAAAGCTTTAGCCTTTGTTCAGACAAGGCGGGAACCACGCGGTTTTAAAATCATGTGAAAACCGCACGATGTGCAATCGTGCGGTTCCCGCCGTGTCTGAACAAAGGCTTAAAGAGGCACCTGTAATAGAGAATTTGAAAGAAAACGGACATAGATGGTATGAACATATTAAAAGATGCCCTGAACGTAATGTAGTACAAGTTTCCTTAAATTAAGAAGAATAAAGAAGAGGTCGAGGACGACCTCCTAGCAGTTGGTGGACTAACATACAAAGACACCTTAAGCAAGCCGAATTGCCCGAACCGACAACCCAAGATCTTTTACCTTGGGACAGGAAAATTGGGAGACCCCAAATAATGGGATAAGGTTAGAATGAAGAAGTAGAAGAAGAAAGCTTTGGCAAACCTAGTCGGCAAGGATACTACTTCGTATATCTAATTAGAGGTAGCGCCATGCTTGCAATCCTTTTGGTCTGCAGTTGAATTGGGTCGGAGCGTCCGGGTACCAGTACCTCTTTCTCAAATAAGATCTGCATGAAGCGCGGTAATGCTGTCATGTCAAGTGATGCTATTTGCTAGTTGCCACGGTTTGTTCGGTTTGTGAGAGATCCCACTGGCCTTTACCTGTATTAAAAGGTGGCGCAGACCTTTCTGGGCATCGGTAGTCTCTTACTCCGTAGTCGTTTGTCCCTTGTAACATAAAAATATAAAAAATTGCACAACATCAAACACAACATCAAAATTGCAGTCCACCCTAATATTTAACTCCACAACCGTGTGAAAATTCTTGCCCAATCCAATATTTTTGAGGAACTACTATTTCTTCCAGACCTATTCTAGTATTTCCAAACCGATATGACATTAGAACCTTCAAGAATATCTATTTTTCAAAGGCCAGCAACGCATTTAGCAGCAGCCTCCTGATGTTGCATGTACGTCGACAGTTATACTCAAGTAAACCGCCCGTCCCTTCAATTCGAACGTTTAACTTAATGGAATAAAATCTTGCCATGATTTTAGTTTAACACTGAGTGTCAAAATATTTGGCGATTTACACAACCCGACCGAAGTGTTTGCGAATGTGCTAACCGGCGTTGCACATTAATTTTGTAATTAACTCTCGAGGTATTTGCAAAACAACGCTTCCCGTAATTTGGCTTCGAATCATTTTGATATTCCACTAATTTGAGGAAAATTATTCCAATTCCCTGGAGAATTAATAGCCGGTGATTCCCAACCGATACGCCTTTGGGACCTTCAAGAAAAGAGCAACGCATCTACGAGTTCTACGGTCCCTATGTATAAAGCACTATGTCAAAAACCGTAGGCTTATAAGAAACCGAAATAAAGATTCAAATCAATTTATAAAACATTCTATCGCATAATGACATGCATATCCAATACTGCTTTGATTAAGTGTAACGTATATTTTGGACAAAAAATACTTTATTTATTTATGTAAGAAAAAAGTTTATAATTTCATAATAAACTAGCCGTTTCCCGCGATATTATTGCAAATATATGGATTAATAATATAACAATTCGTTAACGTTACTGCCATTCGTGGATACGGGAGGCAGCCTCTGAAAATCAGCTAGGAATGGGAAAAGATCACCTTACAGAGGATGAGAGGTAACACCCTTTTTGGGGCATTACGCTGCACACACCAGAATTATATAAATTAGCTAATGTTATTACTTTGTTATTTATTAGTTAATCTTATTGTATGTATAGTGTAATGCTCAATAATAAACGATTTTCATTCATTCCTAATTATTCTACTCGAAATAAAACCAAAGTAAGCATAACAACAGATTTTGTAATACTTACAAAATTACTTAAATTGACTAAATTGACGCCTCCGTCGAACATTTTGTGACGTCAGACGAGAACAGCATATTATCTCAAAATATGCTTTAAAGGAAAAAACCGTACTGTACCATTAACATATATTTTAGAGCCTCAATAGCTCAACAGTATAAGGTATGTACTGAAATCCGCAAGGTACCCGGTTCAAACCCTACCGCCGTTGGGGTATTGTCGTACCCACTCCTAATACAAGCTTTTAATTTAAGCTTACTAGGAGGGGAAAAGAGACTATTAGACATACCTAATAAGTATTCCTGATATTCTTTTAAAAAAAAAATATTGAAGTGTTGTCATTACATACGGGTACATCAAATTTGGACTATTTCTAAATTAAAACAACGACTTTAAAGCTACATATAACATATACAACAGCGAAATACAATATTTCACGCGCATTGGATTTTGGCCTGTCGATTTATGATGAATCTCTTGTAATAATATATTCCGTGCGTTTTGGTTAATACATTGTTATCGAACCGCTAATCGGTGATATCAAATGCACCACTAATCCTCTTTGCAGAGGTCGTTTTGGCCTCGGCCAACAAATTAGCGAATGGATTCCCTTCAAATCCCGATTCAAATTAGGCACGAAATCATTTTGGAGCCGAATTAGCTCCTGATTTGTATTAGAGTAAATTTCTAATTTGCTGTTTAGTTTCTGCATTATTGTTTTAGTATATTAGCCAAACCAACGCATATTGTTTGGCCTGCAGCTTTTCGATTGCTTTAGATGATTGGTTTTGTTGGATTTCAAATTAGATTTTATAATCTCTATGCATTTGGCGATGGTCTCCTCCCCTTACTACTTCCACATACCTACGCACTGCCGCTCTGTGGCTACCTTTGAGAGTTAGTTGTCAAGTCAGCGTATCGATGCATTCAGAACGTATCGACCCATTTCGCTCTGGACACTACCGCAGTCAGCCGCACGTGGAATCCCACGTGCCTGGACTACAGCCTCGTAGATCAATGCGTACTATTTTTTACCTATTACCGTCTTCTTATTCCCTTTCCTCGTGGTAGCTATATTTCCCGTCGCGTCTACCGACAAGACATTTAGGGGAGTTATAGGGCCCAGAAAAACCGATTTTTTTTATACAGTCCACTTAAAATTGAAGTCGCTAAATATATTGGATGGGAACTCCCCACAAAAAACCCACCAGGTTTGATAAAAAGATAGAAAATGTTATTGATTACGTGAGTAAAGGGGAATGAGTTTAAAAAGCCGTTTTCATAATTAATATGAATTCCATTTTCGAAAGTCTACTATATAGGTAAATAGCTTTTAACGAGACATACAGAATAATCACTGGGTATATCAAACCTACTCCTCTACAATACTGTATCCGCTAGCAGGAATTGCGTCACCGCAAACTCTCTTGAGATAAAAAAAAAGTAGAGAGATACAAATGCTGTCACGTCAAGGGATGGTATTGCCGCATTCTTCCCGGTGGTCTAACCTCGTCATTAAAGGCCGGCAACGCATCTGCTTACCTTCTGGTCGTGCTGATGTCTATGAGTGTCGGTAGGTACTTAGCTGCCTGCTCGTTTGCCTCTTGTAACATAAAAAAAATGTATAAATGTAATATATATTGCAATAGAGTTCAAAATAGTTCGAAATTACACATTCACGTAGAGTCGCAAGAAGTTCGACACCACAATGCGAAAGTTTGCCGCAAAACGAAATGTACTATGAACAATCGAGCATTGTTTTTTGCGAAACAATATACAATCAAGTTTCGCGAACTGAAAACTCGGAGCCGGCTTAGACAAATGAATTTCATAACACCTACTCCTTCGTTCTGTCATCTCGTCATGTATATGAATGAGTGAACTGACTCATTTCAAATTACTTCAGACCTTAATCGAGAGTCTGTCTATGTATGTGAATACTTAATAAAAAGAATCGTTTATTTTCTGTTGTCATTACATTGTTAGATATATATAGTGTTCCATTCGCACGAGAGTTAAAAAAGCGTTGCGTTAAGTCTCGGTGTTGGCGTTTGTTGTTGGCGTTGTCATTACGAAAATATACCGTACACGTATGTGTAAAGCGTTGAAAATAGAACATCGGTCGATAAAAAAACGTCGCGTTATAAAAGCGCTGTCGTGTGAACATAAACTTGGAAATCCATAAGGTCTATTTGAACGCTTTTTTAACGTGCGGTAAAAAAGCTCTCGTGCGAATGAGGGCTAAGGGCTTCCTAGTAAGCATCGAAATACCTGTGACAGGAGATCCCCCTCTTCATACAAACGTTTATAATAAAGGAAATGAGTAATAGTAGATTATTGCATCGAGCGGAAAGTGAGTGATTAATAATTACTCACTTAAACAAGGTGCGTAACATACTTTTCTTTCAAGTACATCGCTGTCTAATTTCAATTTTTTAGACTTTACTTGCTAAATGTATAGTATCAAAGTTTTACAGTGGTATAGAATGGGTGCCGTTTGTATTTTTTTTTTTGAATTTATTCGGTCGATTTTTATTTTCAACCAGTACTTTTTTCATCCAGTACACACATTTTATATGACACTAGGTAACCACAGAGGTTTAATGTATCCTATACTATACTATAGGATACATTAAACCTCTGTGGTAAATTTATATGAAAATAAAACAGGGCAGTAATGAAATGTCATTCAACGCTCCTGCACTGTTTTGGTTCTACGTAGAAAAGGCGTTCTTTCTGATGGGTTATGTAGTGATTAATGATAACATTACTTTATAGTTGAAAGAGAAAATATATATACCTTAATTATTTAACGTGCCTATTAAAACACATAGACATAAACTATTACAAGTTATTTATTAAGATGTCATGCGACTCTACGTGGATATATAATTTCAAACTATTTTAAACTCTATAAGTTTATAACCTTAACAATCCAAATTCATAAATTTGTTTATTTGTTGCAAAGATAATTTTGCTTTGAAATGCAATTATTATAAATAGCTTTAATATTTAAAATACTGTTTATGTTTTATTCATTACAAGCAATTTGTTATTCCATCGTCTAGTCTTAGACGATCTTACAAATTTTAATTAACGCCTATTTAACTTGTAATTGTTTTTCTACATATTAATTTAAAAAGCTATTAAAAGCTTCTTAACTGTGTCTCAATCTAATTGTAATATAAAACGAACGAATCCTATGTTGAAGATTATTGTCTTCCAAATATAAGGACTTATATAGATAAACGATTTGTAAGCGTCATTTATTGTAATTAAGCGAATAGTGTCTTTTACATAGTTAATTTTGACAAATAACCAGTGTTTACTCGGCTTTATAAATCAAAAGCAATAAAATATATTGTATATTTTTTTTATATTTCTAAGTTTCATAGTTTATCATATTTGCCTCATTGATATATAAAATTATCTTAGCAAATAGTTACGCTTGCCACCTCCTAACTGGGATACGTCGAATTACAAATACTCCTGTACATTAATGCCTTATTTGAATACATAAGGTATGTATTTATATATTTCTAAAAAAATATTCGTGTAGAACAGGTGACCTATAACACAGACATTAAGTTGTCTACCTTAGGAACAGACGTACGTGTGTCATATGGTCCTGTATATATTTATTTATTTACCTCTTCACCGTTTGAAACCAAGCTCGACACGCTCGAGAAACGTCGGTCTGTAGACGCCCTAAGGGATAATAGCACGTTTAACGCCATCTTCGTTATCTATCCAATAAATATTAAAATCCTTTAGACCTTAAGAAAACAATTAACATTATGCGGGGCACACAGTCACACGTATCCTAGCTTAGGAGGCAGCCATTCCGGAGATTCAACATGTGTCGCGCGAAATGTGTGCCCCGATTACTGGATTAGGGACAATGGAGGGTCCCGATTAAAGGAAAATGGATCCTTTGCAATTAACCCTAGAGTATAAATTGGCGGTGATGTGAAAAGGCATCCAGATTATCTACCGAAGCCCGTTTATACGCTTTGAAAGTATTACTAAATAATAATGCTGATTAAGCCACTGCTTTTAATGTCTTTATAATGATGTAATGGAGAAAGCGTGTTTAAAGGTGTTATTATTTCGTGTGATATGTTCATATATTCTGGGTGTCTCGTGAGACACTTAGAACACTTAAGGAGAGTACTCGATTCTCATTTTAAATATCTAATTAAAGTATGTACTTAATATTACATCAAAAGTTCTTAAAATTAGACGAAGGTCACACTTATGTTGTGTGATTAATTTGCTGTTCGAAAAGTTAGTCCGTAAATGGATTTCCCAGCGTAAAAACTGGTCAATTATAAAAAAGATTGATTTTATGACGGCTGTCAGTCGGAATTAAACGCAATATTAGAAATAATTAAAATTATAATTAATTTCATATTGATTTATGTTTGGCTATACTTATTAAGCAAATTAGTGATTCGAATGACTGAAATTGGTGCCTTGGTATTTTTGCCTATTTAATACAGGCTAGGACTAAAGTGTAAAGGGAAAACGGATCATCATCGTGCGTTCACGCTAGTATATCCATCCATTACTTTTTTTTTTCGCCTTATATGATCATCAAATGTCAGGTTCTCGAGTGTCGTAAGTGTCTCACCAGTCACTCTGTATAATAAAAGCGACACCTAACACCAT
Source organism: Charaxes varanes (assembly GCA_024363005.1). Taxonomy (NCBI): domain Eukaryota; kingdom Metazoa; phylum Arthropoda; class Insecta; order Lepidoptera; family Nymphalidae; genus Charaxes; species Charaxes varanes. The sequence continues at coordinate 8,907 of JANCMC010014457.1, forward strand.
ATCACCTAACACGAAATCTTGAAAACCCCGTTACGTACAAAAACAATTTACCAGTTTTTAGATAGGGTAAGATTAAGGAGGCCTTTTATACATAAATTTATTAAAACTCAAGCAAAACTGGGCGTTAGAAGTATACACCTGTGTCATATGAATGAATGAGAATTTTCTGCCTTTTACATTAAACTTTACAAATAACCTTTGTAGAGTCTATCTCCTGATGATGCTTCGGCGTCGAAGCGAAACCTGCGTTGAGGCACATCGGAAAGTCAGTGTAGTGCTGTGCTTTGGTGGCGGATTCGGTGGTGTATCTATATGAACCCCAACGTTTTAGCGACAGTGATAAGAGATAAGGATGTTATTCAATGAACGATTTGTAATTAATAATGTGCTATCGATCGGACATTAATATTTACGAGCACGATCTATGAAGCTATTCTGGAAATGTGGCAAGTACTTAATTATATAAAAACTAGATGTGCCCGTGACATCGGCCGCGTAAAATTAGGTAAAAAATATATATACAATTTTAACGTGATGACATGCAGACTATAGCCTTCCTCGATAAATGGGCTATCTTACACAGAGATAATTTTTATATACTAGTAGTTCCTGAGATTAGTGCATTCAAGCAAAAAAACTCTTCAGTTTTATATTAATATATATATCTATACTAATGTATAGATATAGATTGTTTATCAATATTTTTCAAAGCTGCATCGTTTAAGAAACCAGTTTATAATTTGATATTTGTTTACTTATATTCTGTATAGTTTGCTTATCTTATTTCTAATAGATCAAGAATAAACTCTAATATTTGTAAATTTACAGCATTTTTACAGAACATATTTATGATTACTACCTACCGGGTTGTTTATGCTCATTATGCTTACAAACTATAATTATATATTATTGTATTAAAGTAATACTAGCTGCTTATAATATCATAGCACAATACTGGCCACTTATAAAAAAGGAGTCAACCTGATGCCGGCGCCAGACAAATGTTCCTTGAATAAACATTTAATGATCATGTAGTTTGGCCGGGGACCTTGCATAGCTGCGCAAAGTTTCGTAGTACTTTGTAGTTTTTGAGGACAAAAATGTACAAACACTTTGAGCTATGTCTGGCGCCGGCATAACGCACTATGTTAGCTTCGATTTGATATCATTAGGTCTTATTTTTATAAAGATAGCGGTCCGCGAGCGACATTCACTGGTCATATGGCAATGTATGAACGCCAGTTCGCGAGCGAGACAGGAGACTGCGTTTATACATAAAGTGTCGCGGTCTCCGTCTCACTTGCGAACTTTAAGGTTTAAATTGCTAAAATAAAATATTTATGACTTATTTATTTTATTTGACACATAAAAAGTATCTTAAAGTAATTACACTAGTATTTGATAAACTTTTTTACATTTTCACCGTTTGCTCAAATGTATTAAGTGCATAGTGCAAAAAGCAAAAAATATTAAAAACAAAAATGCATACGGGCTGATATCTCACCAATTATTATTTTTTAATACTTTAATTATTATCTTTAACACGTATTTAACGCTAATT
>JANCMC010014468.1:0-10550 GCA_024363005.1 Charaxes varanes
AGTGAATACAAATTGCGCATATTGTTTATTGATTGAGCGTTCGAAACTTACTAATTATAAAGATTCAACCAAAATAAATCGACTGCAAAGTGTCAAAACTGTATCAAATTGAAAGGGGATCGCACGATAAGCACTAGGTTTCAAATAAAAAAGAATTATCAAAACCAATCCACCCAGTCGAAAGTTTTTTTTTATTTTCTGATTCATTTAAGGGTCTTAAATCTATTTAAAAAAAAACATATACTTCTTACATAAGATTTAAATACATATCTATATTAATTACCAAAAGCGACAAACGAAATGCACTACCTATCATTTTTCATATTTGTAAATGAATACAACCACTCCTAATACAAGCTTTTAATTTAAGCTTAGAAGGAGGGGAAAAAGGGAATATTAGACATACCTAAAAAGTATTCCTAATATACTTTTTACAAAAAAAAAATCAAACAAAGTTATAGCCACTACTAGCTAGTTGTTAGGTAAAAACATAAAAACATAAAAAATATGCACTCAAATTGAAAACTTCCTCCTTTTTTTGAAGTCTGTCGATGAAATAGTATTATTTTCAACATTAAGTTAATGGTTCTGTTTACAATAACAATAACAATCATTACGCTAAGCCCTTAACCAGGGTGAAATGGCGCGATTTGGAGGAGGTCTATGTCCAGCAGTGGACTGCAATAGGCCGATGATGACGATGATGAACCATAAAAGCGAACGATCACCTAGTATGAAATTTCGGAAACCGCGGGACGTATAGAGATGCTATGAAACATTTTATTGTTTGTAAACATCCACTAAGACTAGATTTCATAGGACTACATTAAAGAGATCTAAGGACGCTCGCATGTTTAATTTTGACCGGTCGCGGTCGCAGAAGTCGCGGGAAATAGATAGTTGACCATAATATATATTATAATGAAAAAATATTATCTTCTTGAAAACTGACAGAATGTTTTGCGACAAAGGTCGAGCAATCTGTTCAGCATAAAGCTACTTACAATATGAGTCAGATTTAGGCGTTGCCCAGGCCAACAATGATATTGAATGGCGCTTTGATTCCAAACGATCAATTATATTGCACACTAATACGAACAGCGCCATTCTTATATTATAATAAACTGACTGTTAGATTATCTCGTACTGCCATTTTTGCACGCGCACGTGTATAAAACAAACACAGACTGAAAACATTACACAATCTTAAATGTAGATACGGTCTTTTTACTCAACATAATATAGTTGACCGTTTAGGTAACGGCGGTGGGGTTTGAACCGGGTACCTTGCGGATTTCAGTCCATACCTTATACCGTTGAGCTATTGAGGCTCTAATTTCATTCTGTCCTTTTACTGCTCAGCCTGACTACTTAAATAAATCTTAATTATTGTTTATCCATATATTTATACGTGAAGTAAACTTTCGGTACCGTTTTACGAAAATGGCGCGGACGGAGGAGTACGAAATTTGGGACAGTTATAGTTTATATGAGGGTGAGTGTGAAAATGCAAATATTTTTTGTAATATGCATTATTAATATATTAAATTATTAAAATAAAGCCACACGCACACCAATGTCTGTAGATTTACGTGATTTACACACACACGTAGTATGCCTTTAACTATTATATTGTGTCAAAGCATAGACATGACGTGGATGAACATATTAAGTGTCAAATATTACAATATTGTTGTACAAAGAAACGAAATTTTGTATAAAGCTTTAAATAAGCATATAGTACGCAAATATTAAGGTTTGTGGCCGCATTTTGACCACCAGGTAATCTCCAGTTATAATATAGGAGCAGAGGAAATTTTGAGGAGGTCGTGGCCTAATCAGTGGTCGGCATTTCAGTCGATCGCTAAGTTAAGTTGCTCTGGCTGCGACCGGTTGAAATTAAAACCTCACATTAAGTAAAATCTGCTGCTATCTTATAATTTTAGTCGCAAGCATTTGACCCCGTTGTAGTTATACCTATTACTTGTATTAAATGCCTGTATTTCGGTCGTTGACTTTTATTTCGGTCGCTATCAAACAACAGTCTGAGACATCTATTTATCCTAATGTTAGCTGAGATTGCTTCGCAGCGCTTTATCTCCTGACATTTCGACGTATAAACCTGTATACGTTCACAAGTATTATACACATAATATATATGTACATATTCATAAAATTAAACTGAATATTTGTGTAAACTTAAATTGCTTTTTGAGTCTTTACCGTTATGTTGTCAAAGAACAATTTTTGTATAGTTGGTATAATTAGGGTCCTCGAGAAAAAAAAATTGAAGAAAATAAATTGGTAAATGGATAAACAGTAGTAAATTAGATGTTCAATTAATGTATCATGAATAAAAATTTGCACTAACACGGTATTTATTCTGAAAACAAGCATATGATACTGGCGTAAATAAGAAGAGAGAAGAGTTTCCTCTTTATTATGAATTTGTTTACCTGTTTTGCCGGTTGATGTTTATCATTTATCATTTATTCATAAGTTTGCTTACACATAATGGTACATGTTTTAGTGTCCCCACAAGTGAGTCCCACACTTCCGGTCACAAGAACGGGATTCGTAAATGTATTTCCCAGCAATAAAAAAGTATTAATTAACAGTAATAATATATGTATTTGACATTCCTTCTTCGTCTCTATCTTTCCCCTTCTTCTTCTTTTAGTTTCAATGACAAAACTACATTTTGGGTTTAAGGGCCTATATTTTCAAAGCCCAAGAAGTAGCGACATCAAATGCTCGACCTGAGGCGGCCATTAAGTTCTCCCGCGTGCAGATATTGGGACACGCAGGATCTTTCCCCTTTCAAACAGCCTTTACGAGAAGCTTTTCTGAAGTGACTTATCGTTAGTAAATAACTCATAAATATGATAGAAAATTATTACAGGGAGTACAAGCTTCATAATTAAATTACAATAAATACCCAAATCGGCGGGCATCTGGTATGCCGCATATAATTCAATTAGTTCTGGTCAACAAATTAATTATTCCATCAGTGGCACGTATTAATTAAAATATTCAATTATAGTTTACATCATTTTAAATCGTAGAAACAATATGAGCCTACTTTCTCCGCGGTAAATTAGGTAAAAAAATAGATCCAATTTTAGCGTGACAATATATAGCCTATTGCCTTACTCGTCCTCTATTATTAAATTACGGGACTTACAGAATTCGGCTTCTAGAAGTTCGGGGAATTCTACTTACAATTTGACGTTGACATTTATCTTTTTCTGTGTCGTATAGGCAAAAGGTATTACACTATACAGCTTTATCTTTAATCTATGCTCTGCTATTTACGCCTAGAAAATATTTGTTATTAATTATGACATATTTTTAATGAATTTGAAAATATTTTGTTCTTTAATGTTTCAATATTTCGATCCAATTCAATGGATCCACAGAACACGGATCGTAGTCGCGACGGGATTTGATCAAAATAAATTATTTGAATACATATCTTATCAATAAAGTGAAAAGTTATTATATTATTATGGAGAGTTATAACAATTTCTTTTACATGAGATAAAGTACATAAATTGAAAGTCTAAAGAATAAAGTCAACAATAATTGTTACCGGAGCCAGACATTTGTACATTATTGTCCTTCCTAAGTCCACAAAGTACTACAAAACTTTGTACAGATACACAAACTCCGGCCACACTACATGATCATTCAAATGAAGTTATACCTGGCTCCGTCATACAAACTTCAAAGAATGTAGATGCCTTTACCCCAATATTATAATATAGATTTTATTGCATGATTTATGACGCTGTATTAGCGCTCTTATATTTGTACTTACCGCGTCTTTTGTCTTCATAATACATCTTGATATACTTGCACAGATAAGTAACAACACAATTTATTTTGTTATTTACATATTATTTGTAATAAATACCTGATAGTTAAGAGTGTTTAATGCATATAGTATGAGTATGGTATTCGCCCAAGATACCGTATCTGCGTTCTTATATTTATACCGCGTCGTTTGTCTTCGTGTATATCTGGATATCGAATTAAGACGACCGACTGTCGCCTGATGCTATCACCGGATCTCTCAAAATCTCTACAATCTCACGACTAATATCACCCAGTGCTTAAACTGTTTTACATTCCTTCCACAACACGGGTTGGATATTTAAAAAACGAGTATTAGAATGGGTCAACCATCTCTCACCCGGCTGCGTTATAAGCCGCTTTACCTACCGATTGACTCAAATGTCAGCCACAGATTAAGCTACAACCTTTTTAATTCACAAAGAAGTGTATTTTAATAATAATAATAAATTTGTTTATTAAAGGTAAACATCCAATACAAAAGTCAAAGTTACAATAGATTTAAATAATATTAAAAAAAAACTTTACCACTAAAAATACGCCTGTCTATGTATAAATAGAAATTCAGCTATTTATTCAATATCACTTTAGATGACATAGAATTCTGAAATTTGGTTCCAGTTTCGTAATCAAACTTTCAAAAAAATGACTTCAGTCAAATATGGCAAGTCGTTAATGTTATTCGCTTATAATTCAATTCCCATTTAAGCTTCCACTCTCAAGTTTCGTAAGCGATAGCCGAAACCCGCCGACCAATCAAATCCTGGTGCTGCCAACATTACTAATAATCTTACGGATCCTAATTTATCATCTAACCATTTTTTTATATATTTTAAACAACAGCGCCGTGTTGATTCTTTTTAATTCCCGCCAATTCTTACAATTTTTCACTATCTTAACCACAACATAATAAGGCAACAATCGTGCAGCATACAGCCTATGACCTAATGTACTTATTATTTTACGATATTAGGATGTATGCTGACGCTCACCGTACCAATTTGAATTATGAACAATAATAAAAATTATACGCATATTTCCACAAGATCTCTATGAGTATTTTAAAATTCTTTACATAATTAGATGCAGGTCTATTATATACATATATTTACTCAATATCATCTTGAATTCTGAAGTTTTTTCCAGTTTCGTAATTAAACTCGGTGTATGCTTAACAACAAATATGAAATTTACTCAAATACTCAAAATTACTCAAATATGGCAAGTCGTTAATGTTAATCGCTTATAATTTAGTTCCCATATAAACATCCACTCTCCAAGTTTCGACACTTAACTTCATTAAAGTTATTGTGGTTGTTTGTCAAATGTAATAAGACGAATGACTGTACAGTTTGGCGTGTTTCATAACATTTGACAGTTCAAACAGTAATCTAAGTTGAGATTGCTTTGAAGAAAGATTTATGGTTGTAAACGATGTTAGTAGAGGCGGTATGGTAAGGTTGGTTTGGGAAATTGATGCAGTGTATTAAACCATTTTGTTGTAACGCATACATGAATACAGTCTTGGGTCAAATGGAGTGACTAACTTTGGTGATATTAACAGCTTTAAAATAAATATATACAGGACTATATGACACACGGACTTCTGTTCCTAAGGTATAAAACTTAATACCTGTGGTAATAGGCGCCTGTTATACTCAAATATTTTTTTAGAAATATATTAATACATACGTATAGATAATACATCCAGACTCGAGGCGAGAATCGAACCCACGCCTCCGGAGCGGAAGGCAGGGTCACTACCCACTGCGCCAACGGGCTAGTCAAGTTTGAATTATAATAATATTTATAGTAATTTGAAAATTTGACTAAATTGATTAAATATACTTTCATTTATTGCTTGTATTTTTATGACTACTTTTGGTAACCACATTTATGACCGTGTTATGTTAATAGTAAACCTAAATTGGTTAAATACTGCAAAAAAACCTTCGCATCGATGGAGATTACGATAGGTAATTTACAAATTGCGATAATCTGGTAATTTAAAAAGCAGGTTAAGATAACGAATTAAGTATAGATAGTTAAACAATGGAAATTTAAACATGTTTTGAATTAAAAATGAATATACTTTCCTTGCCTCACTTTGAAACAAATTTACAATAGACACCGTCAAAAAACGACAAAATGTTAAAGCCCCCAAAACTTTGCCGCACTAGAACCGGGCATTCTCGGCTTAGTGGGAAATCCACCCTTTAGGCAACCAATATGAGTTAAATGCTTCAAAAAGAAAAAAAAATCTTATTAATCGATGGTGGTTTTGATAGGCAATATACAAACTGCAATTCTGCGAATGCGAATTCAACATTCGAACGTTACAATACTAAATTGAGACCTATACTCAAACAATCGAAATATAAACATTTTTAAAATTAAAAATAAATATTATTTTTCATGCCTCATTATAAAACAGATCTACAATAGACTTCGTGTTATTATTTTTAGTATATTAATAAAAAAACTGTTAAAGCGATAGCACACTATAAGGCAGTAGACTCAAGAATCGACTATCTTTTATACGATTTATTTCTAAATTTGATTTGTTCGAGAGCAATTTTCCGTCGAACGGTACAAAGGACGAGGGAAATGGAAATTATAAGAGAAATAAAACAGACAAACGGCAATAAAGAACAACAAAGTGAAATCCCTATAATGATTTCTGCCTTTTGTGTGGAAGCATAAATATTTTTGAGACACTCAGTATAACAATAAGGAAAAAAATGATACCAAATTCTGAAATGTGACTGATTTACTACGACTTTACAAGTTAAACGTATTATATACATAGTCAGTTTTACGAATATACACTTTATCAAGTGTAGCTGCCTATCTCCAATAAAAGAAAGTATTACGACGGAAGTAAATCACAAATTGATCTTTACTAAAACCCTCAATACGGTTTGGGTCATTCTGATCGGAACCTTTCCCCAACAAAAAGTATAATTTCTACTTCAAATTTTGTATAATGTTTTATGGTCATATTTCGACCGCAAGGCGAACACTGTATGTGCATTCGATGTAAGTGGTTATTCGACATGACCGCACACGTCCAGAACAAGAATCGGGACTGTCATGGCAGATGTTTCGATTATGCTTTCACAAATGGACAGCATAGCTGCTTTGAATATGGAAATGTCGAGGTTTGGATAGAACACACTACCTATAGTATAGTCCAGTTGAATCAAGTTGATGTATTGTACGTTTTAAGACAAAAGATAAAGGGGCGGGTGGTTTATCTAATCGTAAATGACTACGGACGTCCAAGGCCAATTGCATTCAAGTTTATATCGTGATAGATATAGCTAAAAGAAACCTATCCACTCGTGTGTGTTATTTGAAGAATGGTTAAGTTTTAAATAATATTATTACAAAAATCATCGTTTACATCTTATATTTGACGGTATTTATTCGTAATTTCAAACTCATTTTGTGTTAATCACCTAGTCTGCGATGTTAATAGGCGAATCTGAAAATTAGTACTGATGTTTTAAATCTCTTAAGTGCGTGGTTTTATCGGAGTAGTTATATTTTCCCGTGCATAATTGATTTTTTTTTTAAAGATTCTTTGATACTAGAAATCCTATGTTGAAATTACAATAATAATTCAGTTTAACAGTCTCTCGTACATTAGCGAATTAGATATTGAATGAAATCTGCGTTGAAATCTATGAATATATTTCAATCTACGCGGGAATTGTATTGGGAGGCCTGTGTCTAAGGAAAGATTTATCAAATTGTTTCATTTTTATAGTATGTTATATAGGCCCTTACACCCAAAATACAGTTTTGCTATTGAAACGAAAAGAAGAAGAATTTTATAGTTATCAGACTATCCAGTCCACTGTTGGACACAGGCCATCTTTAAATCACGCCATTACACCCTGTTTTAGACTTGACGCATTCAGTATCTACCTTCGACCTTTCACGTGTCGTTGCTTCAATTAACTGGAAGGCACCCTATATTTATCGCTTAGTAAAGCCGCTTTTAGACGCTAATTTTAAAGACAATTTTCAACAGATATATTTAAGGAATGAAAACTCACAAAATTGTCGCAACACAGAAATGTACACTTGCAGTGAAACAAACGTTTTTATTTCACAATGCCGCAAACAGCGAATACCCAAGCACTTCGCTGCATTTTCCAGCGAAAAGAATTATACCACAAAACAACAAGAGACTTGCTAATTATATAGCCGAAAATATTTTTACTTGTTTTTTCAAATCTTCCTAACACGTACTAAGCCAAGTACGTAAATAGCACTGTTTGGTTTTCAGCAGGACGAAGGTACTGTTTACCTATTTTTGGCTGGCCCGTTGGCCCAGTGGGCAGTAACCTTGCCTTCCACTTCGGAGGTCATGGGTTCGATTCTTGCCTCTAGTCTGGGTGTATTATCCGTATGTATTTATATATTTCCAAAAAAAAAAAATATTTTTGTATAACAGGCGCTTGTTACCTATAACACAGGCATTAAGTTATCTACCTTAGGAACACACGTCCGTGTGTCATATAGTACTATAAATTTATTTTATTTATTTACGAATCTCGGATATATAATACATTCTCATAACATACACATCCTTTACAACCTTTGATTGATTATCTATTGGATTTAATAATATTCTTCAACTTTGACGGTTTCAAATTGCAACCAGCTAAATATATATCACAGGAACGCAACGTTTAACAGATAAATTCTTTAAAGCGTTAACATAACAAAAATTAATTATTTTTAACATTCTTCCTAGAGGAGATCTTAATAATGTTTTAATTAATTATTTTTACAAAGGAAGTGCCGTCATGACTCGCAACTTTATAATTAAGGTCAAAATTCGAGAATGTAGTGGTAGAACCGGTCCCCCATGCGACGTTGAAGGCTTTATTGTCTTTATAGAATATCTTGAACTCATCTGAATGCAGGTGCCCGTTGAATTCTGCGGTGATAGTGGACGAAAAGCTAAAACGGCAAGAAACAATTACTTAATGAAAAACATATAGTCATTTCAGGAATACAATTTATGAATGTGAATACGTTACATTTGCATGTGTATGTTCGCTTTTTAATGAAATTATTGGCATAATGCTATCTATTAGAAAAAAAAAACATTTAAACGATGAAGAATGTTCAAAAAAATAGATATTGTTATTAAGATAATGTGAAAAAATCAAGTTACCACTGTTTTTCTATAAAGTTTCTGGTTAATTGCATCTCTCAAAAGCAAATAATTAAGATTACGTCAATCTCAAGTCCAATCTTAGCGATCGTTTAATTAAAGGGTAGGAGCGATATAAAGCGGCTTTTAAAAAAACGTCAAATAGAAGACATTTTCTGATTAAAAAATACAAAAGATATGTACCGTTTAATTATCCTGTGATATTCTCGAGTCCATGTGTAAATAAGATCTTGGTCGCCTGTAGCTGCGCAAAGTTTTTTAGTACTTTGTAGTCTACAAAGATAAAAATGTACAAACACTTGAGCTATGTCTTGCTCCGGCATGAAGGTTGTAATATACCAGTGTGAGAATGCGTGTAAACACATCGCGCCAGTTGCTGACGCAAATCCGTTGCATGCCTTCATATTTTTTATTGGAATTGCAAGAAAATTTAATAAGGACGAAACATTAAAAATTATCTCATTCTTACTCTCTTTCTCTGAAGTCGGTTCCACTATTAGACCAGATGGATCAGGCTCTTGTTCCACGAATTCGGTATTTTCAGGAGACGTGAAAGTTACCGATTTCGATGATTTTCTGCTTTCTACTGCTATCGAGTTACCTGTGAGCAAAATATAAAGTTATTTTTCCAAGTACTATACTGGTTTTTCTGATTGTATGTGCGTGCTCAAATATGTTCCAGTGAAACGATCACTATGATGACCTGTTATTGATATCCGTTTACGTCTAGGAATGTTCTGGGCCTACTTAAAATATACTTTAAATTGACTCCCAGGGGGTGGATATTCCTTTATCTGTCCGATAAATGGTCAGATCTACTACGGATACGCGACGCCGGAGTACCCTAGCTGGTATTGTCACTCCCCCTATGGCATGCCAAAATAAACTATAAAAATACACTCGAAAAACATAATCCTCCTTTTTACTCAGTAAAGTAAAACAACATTAACTGGGACTTGCATCAGAAAGAAGGAGAAATTCCCGATAAAAACCTACATTTTAACTTAGGTACGCTAATAACAAACCTGTATAAATTATTCTAAGGATTAAATTTTAGTTTTAATAATATGAAGCTACCCGATTACAAGCTGTGTAATCTCACTTGATAAGAAATTACAGCATAATCCTTCACGCTCCACGTGATAACGTTTAATTCTCGGAAATGTTTGCGAGATACATTGGATGCTGTGGACTTACAACTGCCTTTGAAACTAAATGTTTACCAAAACATTTAGTTTCAAAGGCACTCCTTAGGTTACTGCTTCTCATCCTATTTTATGAAGATGTACGGTAATATACTGGCCCGTTTGCTTGAATGGTGTACATTGCCGGTTTATTTATCGGCATTTAAAGTTAATTGCCAAGTTACTGGGAGAGCTACACAATCAGGGCTGGCTCTACCATAGGGCGAACGAAGCAGCTGGTACAGGCGCCAAGTCCCACGGGGCGCCTAAGCTGGGGGCCTACAAAACTTTGCGCAGCTACACAAAGTCCCCGGCCA
>JANCMC010014475.1:0-10550 GCA_024363005.1 Charaxes varanes
CATGATCACTTGTTTGCAATACATTTACATATGTGAACCCTTTTTTTCGATGGGAAATGCTTTTACGCACTGTCCCGCGAAAATATATATTTTACGTACCCTAAAAAACGTTAATAATAACAGGCACAACAGAAATGGTAGATGAAATTAAAAAAAAAAAGAAAACTTTTGGAAGTTTTTTTTTCAGCTCAGCTCGGTTCGGGCAATTTAAGTAAAACGTTACCGAAAGTTTGTACTTCATGTATTAATATACAAATTATTTAAATCCTTCAACCAATATGATTAACTTGTAACCCAGTTTACACACATAGAGTTCATTTAAACAAGAATGAAATTTTGTTATATCCTTTACTTGCGACACATTTATTAAAGTCTACTTACATACATAAACTCAGTAAAAAGCTCCGGATTCATTGTCCTATGCGTTCTAGAAATTGAAAAAACGATAAGACTGGTCTGCAAGCATATTATGGGTACATTAGTTGTATACTAGGGTACTGTATTATTTAACCATGTAGAAGAACTGAGTTGAACAATGTCCTTCGTGTTCTGGCTCGCTCCATGGAGTTAGGGTGAAGCACCCTAGGAATTGAGGCTGTAAAGGACGTCACTGATGTAGATGTAGTAGGCTGTTGAGCATATCGACCTTCGCTCCCACCTTTTATTCCTCGCCGAACCTTTCCACCTTGGTGTGCTTTTCCCACAACCGGAAACAATATGCCTTAGGGATTCCCCAAGCATATGGCATGCCGGATACATGTCGATAGTGCCATCTTTTATTATATGTTTCCGGCAGTTCTTCGCCTTGATAACTTTATCCATAATCGCACAGACAAAACCCTCGGTTCCTCAAAAGAGGTCACCAAATTGTAGCCAGGATAATATATTATACAAAAATTATTGCACGAACGAAACGGGCAAGCCATTTTATGATATTTTAATGTGGGACCCCCCGGGTTACAGGTTTTTGCAAATCTTAGACGAGATAAACTAAAACAACACTGTACTGTCGTTACATTTATTAAAATATTTTGTACAGAAAATATATTTTATACACGTTTAATAACTAAAACGGCGCTTCGACACCGAAAACTAGAACGAATTAAAGCTCGTCGGTAAAACGATTTCCAGCCGAGTTACAGCTCGGCGTCGGCGTCGGCGTCGGCGTCGTGGCGCACCAGCAGCAGCGCGCGCTGCGCGTCCCCCAAGGCGCAGTCGGGCGCCACGGCCAGCGCGGCGGGCGCGCTCTGTCCGGCGCGCAGAACAGAGTCATATTGTTATCGAGTATAGAGAGGGGCTATATTGTAAGTGGCTAGCAAAGTTTTCTTTTCTTTTTTTTCTTTTTTTTTAAATATAACAAGAGGCAAATGAGCAGCTGGTACTCACCTCAGTGACTACCGACGCCCATGGACAACTGCAACACCGGAGGGCTCGCAGATGCGTTGCCAAAAGTTTTTAGCATTCAATGTTTTTCGTAATATATATGAGCAAAACTTTTTTGGCACATCTTTTTTGGGCGCACGCTATTTTTTTTATAAAGTAGTTAGTTCAAATTACTCCCTCCCACCCTTGCCATTGTGTTTATATTTTGAAATAAATATAACTTTAATCGAGTGGACAGAGTTCTATGTGCCATCAAATGTTCAAATTCCTTCGTGTTTTTTTTCAGTTTTAACGGTAATTTTTCGATACTTTTGAAATTTCCTTAGGAGCACTGAGTGCCCCAGAGTGCCCCCACAAATTAAGCCCTGTCTCTGATTAACTTTTTAGTTCACTAGACTTCTTCTACCTAGCATTATCCCGGTCTAATACCAGAGCCTGCTAAAATTGCAGAGGATGTGGCTGTGCGGCGAGTTAAGATAACTGGTTGCCGTCTGACGTCATCCTCGAAACCATACTCAATTAGATATTCGGGCGTGGATGGTGGATTTCATAGCCGATTATTCGACAAACATTATCTCACCATAATGATACATTTGAGACGCTGCGACAGAATATCTGTTACGTTTGATATTCGATACTTATTAACATTTTCGCGAAGGTAATTCACGTCGCCAGTGAGAATTTATACATTACCTAATACGTGGAGCCAAAACTTTAGGTACCATTTTACGAAAAATGCGCGGACGGAGGAGTATGAAATTTGGCACCATTGTAGTTCATATAGACGGTGTGCAAATGCTAATATTTTTTATAATATACAATGTTATTCTATTAAATTGGTAAAATAAAACCACACGCACACCAATGCCAAACGATTTATACACACATGTATAGATTTTACTATAAGATTGTGTCAAAGCAAAATCGTGACAACCGTATGTTATACTAATTGTCAATTTTGACAATCGAATAGATATGTGGGCAATAACGCAAATGATAAATAGAGTTTGTTTCTCGAACGCACTCTTTTCAAGAAATACTGATCCGATTTGAAAATTCTTTCAGCGTTAGATATCCCATATATCGAGGAAGGCTACAGGCTTTATATCACGCTAAAATTGAATCTATTTTTCACCTAATGTATACATTGTTATGTTGGGAACACTGGGTGATTTGTGATTGGTCGGTGCGTTTTTCCTTTGCCTAAGGAAGTTCCCGGCCACCAAAAAGTTACTAAGACTACCAAAAATATATACTTTGCATGTAATACTTTTTCAGACTATATAATTACATACTATTTGTTAAAGGGTACCAAAAGCGTTTTTAAGGCTTTTAAAAATTTATATTATTCGTAGCCAATAATACTATGTACTTTATAAGTGTTTTTAAGGTTATATTGTTAAATTTAACTTAACCCAACCGGTCTTTTTTGGCTATCCAAATTTATTGGGACTTTCACCCAGTCAGAGAAAATAATGAAGCTTTATTTACATTTCCTTTATAAAAACTAAACAAACTTAGACATATATTTTCAGTAAGGTAGGTATATAATATTAGAAAAATATTTTTTTTTATGTTACAAAGGGCAAACGAGCAGGTAGTTCACATAAGTGACTACAGACGCCTATGGACATCTGCAACACGAGGAGACTAGAAGATGCATAGCCGGCCTTTAATGACGCGATTAGGCCACCAGGAAGTCTCACTAACCGAACGAAACGCGACAACAATATCATCACTTGACGTGACAGCAATGCTGCCACTTCACGCCGGACCCGCAAAGGTGGGCCAATGTTGCGACTATATGGACTCCCACCAATGGCCATCGTAGACCAGGTAGACCGAGGAAGAGGTGGCGCGACGACTTGGAGGCCTTCGCGGGAAAGGGGTGGATTGGTTTAGCTCTGGATAGAGGAGAGTGGTCTAAGAGTGGGGGGGCCTTTGCCCAGCAGTGCGACATTATGGGCTAATTAAAAAAAAAATAGAATGTAGTAAATAGTAAGTAACCCAACGTTCGGGCAGGACAGCGTCTGCGGGGTCCGCTAGCCCTTATATGTATGGAAGAGAAAATGACGTCACAGTTTTCAAAGTATATGCCTGCCAGGCTTAGTTTAGCATTGCCTTTCATCATACAAACGAGCGTTTCATCTATGATGTTCAACAATAGAACAATTATACTTACTACGTAGTGGTCGGCGTACCCATGATATTGGCATCAATATTTGTATGCGAAACAATGTTCAGCTCGTCCTTTAGGTATAATTTCGACACACCGAGAATTTAACGAGCGACGTCCTCAAGTGCCAAATAAAAGTAAATCACTTGTGACAAGCGTCAGGCGTGTGTTTAATTCCTTCTTTTAAGTTTTGGACAATTTTGTAGAGAGCACAATCCACGAAGAATTGGCTGTACCACGCAAAATCGATCTCAGTGGATATCAATTGAGGAAGTCTGTGCGCGTGCGCGCGAGCGTGTGCGATTGTTTGTTCCTGCGCGTGTGTGTGTGTGTGCAGTGGACGACATCGGTAGGACTGAAGGAAGGAAGGGAGAAGTTGACTCTACTAAAAGAAAGGCCTCAAAGAGGGTGTAAATGTAAACGTGTATCGGAATTTGAAATCCGCATTTTGTAGGAATAACGCGATCATTCAATCAGTAATAAGAAATCGCGGGATATGGAGAAAGGAATGGTATCCTATCCGATGAGGGAGAGAAGACTCTACCCAACAGAGTGTCGATATAGGTTGAAAGCCACGATGTAGTCAAGGGTGACAGCTACTATTGTTACTAGTAAATAACAAATAGCTATATTCCTGCAATACGAAACACGCAGGTCATTGTCGTAAATAAACATATCAAGTTCAATTTGAGGACTTGATTAAAAAGAATTGATGTGCAACTTGATACGACATTTCAACACCTGCAATTATTGCACTATAAATTTCAATTTAAATTCATGAACATTTTTTTTTTTTTTTTTTTTTTTATGTTACAAGGGGGCAGACGAGCAGGCAGTAGGCACCGAAGTGCCTACCGTGGCACTTGCCAAATCTAAAATTATTTCACGGTGAAGTGGTGAAAATAATAATGTCTATTCAAATCACGACCACTGCAATATCCTGATTGTTCTCATTACTGCGCGAAGATTGTGGCAAGAAATATAAAACATGAAAATATTCAGGTCTAAAAAGACATGTATCCAGGACCGTTAAAATATTAATAAAAAAATAAAAAAATGAAAATATTCTACATACTGCTCCATACAGAAGTGCAATGGTTATCTTCCGGTAAAGTTTTAAGTACAAACTTTTTTACAGATATTTCATTCTATCTGAAAGACCGTTTGTTTTGTAAAATTTGATTGTTCCGACTGTCTTTTAGGGCGGATACCTTAAAAAAGTTGAACGGATTAAATTTATCATTATAACGCAGAGACAACTTTATTCCAGACATCACTTCCTCAAAAATATATATTTGGATTATTTGCGTCGTTTAGAAAGAAAGAAATAGAAAAAATTGCGAAACCCAATGGCCTTGTTAGCAATAGCGATTCGGAATTGATTGGAATAAATTCTAATCTATGGAACTAAAGGAAAATTGGCCGCAGGGGTTTTGTTGCACCCATTCTTGATAAACGTTTAATTTAAGCTTAGTAGGAGGGGAAACGGCAGATAGAATTGGAATAGAACTGCGGTGGATGGGATGTCGCAACGAGCGGTAGCCCGCAGCACTCTAAGCGCGTTGTAGCTCTAAGAAGACGTGGACATCACAGTAACACATAAAAGCCGCAGCACATTACAGGCAACGCACTGTAAAGTTAGCGAAACTAGTGTCGGAAATGATCGGACGTGGGTTTCCAGTATAGTCTGGACAGAACAGTGGCAGCGTGCGGCCGACCCCCATTTCCTAGGCACGATGGAGGTCTAAGAATTCGTGAAGGGTGCGCGGCAAGGATTCGGGGGGCACGGGGCGGCCCGAGGCTAGCACGACGCGCGCGGCGAGGCACGCCAGCGACACGTGGCTCAGCACCTTGACCCGAGAGCCGCGATTAAGTGCCACCAACTCGGCGGCGGAGTCCCCAAACTTATTGGGCTGGTCCAGGTGAGCTCCGCCAGCCAGCAAGACCTCCACCAGCTGCGAACAATATTTTTTCCCTTACTACAGTCTATATAATTTCAGCGATCTGAAAAAAGAACTTTCATGCGAATCATGTTTGTCAAATGAGACAGCCATATTAGGTTTACAATTTGGCGATATTGATCGCTCTCTTTAGTCGAATCGAATACTCTCGACGCGAAGAGAATGGGTCACCCATCTATCACCCGGTTGCAGCCAGAGCAACTTAACTTAGCGATCGACTCAAATGCCGACCACTGTCACAGTATAATTTAATATTTAAGTTAAATATTTTATTTGCTGACGGTACAATTTGGAGTTCGTTGAATAAATATTGACATACGTGTAGAGAAATAGCGGGTACAATATCGAAAATGTAGAGCGTTCTCGTGGTGATATGGAACAATTGCTAAAAGGATTTCTGCCCCTAAGATAACTATCAGGGTCAATAATACGGCTTAAATGTTATTTATTGTGGTTGTAGTGTATTTTGTTACTATTTAAAACAACTATGGTACTTCTAGAAACGCTTTGATAACCTTCTTATTAAAAGAAATAATAAATAAACATATAGGACTATGTGACACATGGACGTCTGTTCCTAAGGTAGAGTAGTAAGGAACTTAAAGCCTCTGTTGTAGGTAACAGCTGCCTGTTATACACAAATATTTCATTTTTGGAAATATATAAATACATACACATAGATAATACATCCAGACTCGAGGCGGAAATCGAACACACGCCCCCCGGAGGAAGGGCAGGGTCACTACCCACAGCGCCAACGGACCAGTCAAAAGCTTTTATTTAATTTGCAACCTATGTCTGTTTGTTCGGGTGGAATTTTACAACTTAATTTTGGAGTGGATGTCTATAACCGATGGAGCTAAAATTTTGCACACACATGTATATCGGATGACACTGCAATATTATGATGACATGGAACTGCTATGATGATGGAGCTGGTAGGTGGCTATAGGAACTCCGTTATAAAACGATATAATCACATTGAGTTTGGGCTTGTTTGATTTGTTTTGACGAGTACTTTGTGATTACAAATACGTATTGGATACATAATTAGTAAGTAATTTAGGTAATTTTTTTTCCTATATTCCTTAAGGTAGATGGAGAGGTGATTGTTTTTTGTTGGTGGTTTTCTGGCTTCGCAAAGGCCTGAATGGAAGTTAATGAAGGTAAAGAAAATTGTAACAAAAAGGATCGTCAACATAGTAGACAAAACAGGGAAGTTTTATTATAAAATTACTAGCGGACTTTGCAGACTTTGTCCTGCCAGAAGGTTGGGTTACTTATTATTTACTACATTCTATTATCCTATTACATTATTTTTTATACCCGTTCCCGTTCCCATTGCCGTTCCCGTTCCCATTGCCGTTCCCGTTCCCGTTCCCGTTCCGATCTCGTTCCCGTTCCGTATAGTAGTATAAATAAATAAGCTAGACAACGACTGCAGTGCCAACTGAAGAGCTGATTTGTGAATCTAAACTAAACGCAAATATAAACGCAAACGGTTCATTCAAATCGGTCCAGCCGTTTAGGAGGAGTTCAGTGACATACACACCTACAGTGAAATTATTTATATAAAGATGAAAACTTTTAAGTCTTTTAGATTTCCCATAATTTAGGTATTATTTAGTGTCCAGGCACACAATGTTCCCATTATACAGTCTGTATATTCCTACTATAACGTCTCACCGGCTTACGTGCCAGTAGCAGCCTACAAAACTAAAAAGAAATATGAATTTACGATCCGAATAGGGGCGTAAATATATCAGACTTTTCTCATAAAAGTGAAACGGCCCAAAATAAAAATCCACTCTGTAGGCGTGCTCGACACCGCGTCGCATTTTCGCGGGCCATTTTTGTGTTTTTTGCATGGCAACACCGAATAGAGTTTATTGCTGAAGTTATTTACATCAAAATGATTTTCATTTTTCGGCGCTCTCCAATTTATACTGGAAATGTTGTTGCCAAAATAAATAAAAATATAATTAAATAAAAGGAAATTTTCGAAAATTTTTGTCATCGCACACTTTGAATCTGAGCACTCTAAAGAACTTAAGATTTTGACCAAATTATACAGTTTTACAAAAATACATATTTTTGTTTTTTCCTATTTTTTTTCCTTTGCAAAGTCGTTGTTTGCACTTAAATGAGTGGTATTCCGTGGGGGGAGGCTGACATTCTGCGCAAAACGTAAAAATGTTGCGGATAGGTTACAAGTGGACGTGCGATCGCACAGCGATCGTCTTAGCCGCTTCACGGTTATTATTTCTGTTTTAACACAACGATCACGCAGCGATCGCCTTGGTAGCTTCACGGTTATTTTTTTAAATTTTTAACACAGAAATACATGTATATGTGTTAACATTAACGTCAAAATGCGCTTTAATGCACTATTCATTCATAACTCGAAAAAAAGTTAGCCTCCCCCGACGGAATATCAATCATTATAGTTGCAAACGAGAACTTCGAGGAAGAAAAAAAATATAAGCACTTTTGTGAAACGTAGCCAAACTGCATAATTACCGAACTTACCAATAAACCGGGTGAACACGAGTTAGACTCGTGCACTAAGGGTTCCGTACCATCATGTAATACTTTAGGTTAACGACAGGGATAACGTTATGAAGAAGAATTAGTTTTGATCAAACTTAAAATATATTATTTTGCAGCTGCAACAAACCAAAAACGCTGAGCAATGACGCTATTCATATCCGTGAATTTTAAGCAGGTAATTTTAAATTTTAAATTTTCCATCTCTGAAACACAAATGCGTAATACATTTCCGTTTCCGCATGTGAGCTGGCATCGGTTCGGAATTTAAATTCTGGCGGGCTTTAAGTTTTAAGTCATGTCTGCCTGCTTCCACTTGAATTTAGTTAGATTTGAATTTTTATAAACCTCACGATATATCGTTATATATTCTACTAGCTGATACCAGCGACTTTGCCCGCGTGAATTCAGTGGTTTTGTTATAATTGAAAATCAATCAATTATAATTGATAATCAATCAATTATAATTGATAAGCAATCAATTATAATTGGTAACCAGTCAGTTATAATTGATAACCAATCAATTATAACACTGGCTTATAATTCATTGGTTATCGATTATAACACTACCCGGCCGGAGTAAAAGCTACTTAACTTGGCGATCTACTCAAATGGCGACCACTGATTAATCTACGACGTCCTACCCAGCAAGTAGTACATACATAAATAAAAATACTGAACTGGTATTAAACCTGAAATAAATCGTATAAAACTTGAAGATGGAGGTAAAAGCTTTTAAGATGAACTCCTTGTTCAAAGGAATTGATAAATTAGAATTCTTTTGAGATCTAAATCTAGGTCTTCGTTTGTGAACCTTATAAAGCGTGTCTTGAGTGATAGTGTTAGTACCTCAAGCTATAGCAGTAGTAAGAAAACTAAGGCGATCCCTGAACGATCAATTATATTGCCCAATATCGTGTATTGTGCAATATAATTGACCGTACGGGGTTAATATTTAAAATTATGTATTAATTGAACGAAATTTTTAATTTTTATTGCACCGTATTTTGTCATTGCATCGTGCAAGGTCATTTTGTGCAATATTTTTCAGTCTGTGCTAATGTCTTGACGAGGAGTATACATGCACGTGCAGAAATGGCGGAAAATGAAAACCTAAAAGTTAGTTTATTATATATTATACTATATGCTAGTTATTAGCCGTGACTTCATCCGCGTAAAATGAGGTGAAGAGTTTTAGTGTGATCATATTATAGCCTTCCTCGATAAATGGTCTATCTTTCGTTGAAAGAATTTAGCGCGTTCAAGGAAACAAACAAACTCTTCAGCTTTATATATTAGTATAGATTTTTTTTTGTGAAATGAGTTCAAAAGAGCTTGTAAAAGTCTACTTGAATAAAATATTATTTGAATTTGAATTTAATTTGAAATCGTGTTACTCATATTTTTTAAGTCAATTTCTAAATTTAATTCCATCAATTTTATAATTCACGCCTGTATTAAATGTAATAATGCTTCTTATACCTAGATATAAGTTATTTTTCAAATTTATTGGAATCTGTTTTGGTTTATGTTTGTTCTATATATGTTAATTGTGACTGTTTATAGTACTGTATGTTTCCAAAATATAAATAAAAATAAAAAATAGATATAGATAAACATTGCGCTGTCCGTATTATTGTGCAATGTAATTGATCGTTTCGCTTCAAAGCGCCATTACAATAAAATATACTGACAATGTTATTGTGGGTTTAGGAGACGCCTAATAGCTAACGATTAGTGCTTTATTAATTGGATCCACAATAAAGTATAACCGTATATATGTTTTACCAAACACCCCTTGGATATACTGGAGGTGTCACGAAATAATTAAAAAAAATAAATTGCCAAACGCTTCAGACTATATTTGTCAGAAAACACTGACGGAAGAGTCAAAGCGGTTCGTGCGAGTTGGTGGGAAATCAACGACATAAGGGTGGAGGCCCTCGCGGCGTCGAGTGGTCCGGTGGTAGAATGTGAATATGTCTATATTTATATAAAAGCGAAAGGTTAAAAACCACAGGACCTACAATGATGCACTTTGTCAAGAAGGGATGGTAGATTGCATGACTATTCTCAAGTCTCCTCCCCGTAGTGGTAAGGAGGAATCAAAGTAGGGTTTTAGTTAGTTGGAGCCCTATATAACCCACTGTCGGTCCTTGTGGGGTATAGGTACCCTATACCGGATGGAAAAATTGGAAAACAGGCCCTCTTAGACGTCCTCGTCTAAGGGGTCCTGCAAGTTTAGTTTTCCGTGGACAAAGTCGCGGGAAACCTTAAAGAAAAAAACCTACAAATACTTTTAAGTACGCCGAACATTCTCGTCCTCACTTAAGTTGCAAAAGAAGTTGACTGCGAGGCGAGTTAAGATGAGCGAGTGCCATCTGACGTCTTCCCCGGAACCCCCACAATCTCGACAATCTCACGACTATTATCACTCGGTGACATTAATCGGGACTCACTGTTTTACGTGCCTTCCGAAACAC
>JANCMC010014482.1:0-10540 GCA_024363005.1 Charaxes varanes
AAGATAAAGACTTGCCTCCTTAGGGCCTAGCAAGAATATTTTCATCCTAAATACAGTCGAATCTTCGAATTCGAACGGTTCTCAATGTACGTGCTAGGGCCTCTACGCTACCAAGAGGCTTGCAGATGCATTGTCAGCCTATAAGAAGTTGTTTGAGTCATCGGGAACTCTCACAAACCGAACGAAATGCAACAACGATACTATCATTTGACGAGACAGCATTACCGCCACTTCACGCCGAATTTATGTGGGAAAGAGGTACTGGTACCGGGACACCTCAAATCAATTCGGCAGCAGACTAAGAGGACTGCAAGCGCGACGCTACCTGTAATTAAAATCAGGTGCTTATAGCTAGACCATTAACGGGTTTGTTTCGAGTTTTCCATCTCTGAGAGAGGAGTAAAGGAATAAAGAATGGAGTAAAAGGATATAAAGGTAGATGGAAAGGAGAAAAACGATGCGGATACTACGTTTACAGACGATAAGGGGAAGTGACAATAGTAGCTAGGGTGGTCCAGAGTCGCGTCCCCGTAGTTGATCCGACCAGATATCGGACAGATAAAAAGGAAAATTCACACCCTGGACGTAAATAATCAAATATAACAAAAATTTGTACTACCAGAACAGTATGAAATTACTCAGCTCAAGTATGAATTTCTTTATATTAGAGTGTTGAGAAAGAATTCTAAAATTTTTGTTCAAATTTAGTGTGAGTGTATTAGTTAGTGTTTTGGAAAATAAGATTATTAAGTGAAAGGTTGGTTTGGTACAAAAGGATGTCGATATGTTTTTGTATGGAGAAAGCAAAATGGTTACCATACAATTCATTAAATCGGTGAATTCTTAAACAGTAATGCATAAATTGCATGACATTAAGCAATATACATGACGAAATTAGTTTACATTAATGTTTTGTGATTTCTGAGAAACTTCTCAGTTAAATAGTAATTCTAAGGTACTTTTATAATAGCCTTGGAGGACATGAACGCCATAACCGAACACGCCACTTCATAGCAATTTTAGGAAAGGTTTCCTATCAAAACTTTCCTTTAAAGGAATTAAGAAAGAATTAAGGGAAATAAGTATATTGTGGATAAAGAAAAAATGAAGAACTACGAATATACCTCTGTTGATTTTTTAAGGTACTTAAATAGCTACAAGGTTTCTTTTTAATTGCGTGATATGTCATTTTTCTTCTTGGTCTCAACACATAGTGGCATTTGAGTGTTGTACAGTCATACCAGATGCCGACTCAGAGCCCTATCTCACCGAGACGCCATGGCGACGTCGCCAGTTACGTAGCCATGGATACTTGCGGGTGCCAATGGAACAGTCAGTAGTAATCGTGGTTACGCTTCTAACTTGACTGCATCGCCAAACCGTCAAGTGAGTTACCTGTCCTAAATTTTAATTGAATTGTTTAGATAAGTGTAGCCGGCGACGTGGCCAGAGCGTCTCGGTGAGGTAGGGCTCTAACCGTTGCGAAGAACGTCAGACGCGACCCCAACAAACGTCTTAACACATTTTCAATTTTGTTAGAAACAAATTAAGTATATTTGCGGGATCGTGTTACATAAGCGACTTAAGAATTTGTATTACATTACGTTACAATATCGGATGCTTTCCAATAGATTTGTCGAAATCACTGACGCAAAGTATCTGTTAATTTATTATCAACACGTGGGCATGGATTTGGACTAAATTGGTTACACGCTTGATTAGAGCTTGTACAAATCTCTTCAGGTGATTGATTTCGTTGGTTACAGGGAATTTAATTCACAGATATTTAATTTAATTTGTTGCGCGTTTTTCAATCGCGTTTGATTAATATAACAGTATATTTACGAACACGACTCGGCAAAAGCCTTTATTGTCTTTGGCCACGTTTCTTCATTGCTTGGTGATTAACCAAACCCATTTCACTGTCAGTTTTAAATTCCTTACTCTATGCTTCCATCCAGGTAGTAACTTAGGTAAATAAATACGCTGTTTCATCGTTTTTACGATTCCGTTCCTCCAAAAGAAAAAAAGGAAATCTTATACGATCCTTTCGTTGTCCGCCTATCTGTCAAGATCCTTTTCTCAGAAATGAGTAGAGATACAAATCTGTTATTAGCTGTGAAGAAATCAACCCTCTTAGTTTATCCAATCAGAAGATATGATCATTTCTGTTGCGTTTCCCATACTAGTATATTCTCAACGGGAAACAAAACCTATAGAATACTCCCCGTTGACCCTAAAATCATGAAATTTCGCAAGAAGCTATCTTAATAATAATAAAAGAAAAAATTCCGGAAACTGTAAATTTGTGAAAAAAAAACGCAGTGACTTTGTCGATTGTAATTTTTTTAAAAGAAATCTCATGAAAAGTATTAATCTTAAAAGAAAGTATTACGCGACGCTACGGAACCCTTAGCGCACGACTCTGACTCACACACGCCCAGTTTTTTCAGATAACATGTTTCACAGCAACGAATAGCTGTAGCTACAATAAATATTTTACACAAATCCTTGCATTGGTTCGTAATAGCCGCTACACACGTATCGATAAATCGTTGCGATTTAACTGTGCAGTTAAATCAAACGTTAAAGCAAGCTCCGTGAAGAACTGCCGAAATAAACGATCGCCATCCTAACGAAACGATAAAACTGTGCACTTTAATATAATGGAAAAATAATTTATTTCGTGAGATTAAATCTCAACATTATGGTTACTCAATGTCCACAACAGGCTATACGCCCGCGCCATTTTTAAAGCAGTATAAAATGTTGAACTCTTTCTTTTCTTTCACTTTTCATTTCTTATTATTCTTCTAGTTCCAGTATACAAAATTCGGGTTCGTCTTTGGGGCAATGAACTGCTGGAATCGTATAGTCCCCAGAAGTGAGACAGGTAAGGACAGTCTAGTCTACGTGAATCATTTTTAGAATACTTTTAGCACTGTCACGCACACGCCGAACAAGCGAGACATCACTTAGTCTCATATTTCGAAAGAAAAAAATGGAAAGTGATACACGGCACCCCCTTTATTATCATACAACCGTGCCCCAAAGACTAAAAAGTCGCAAAAATTTTATTAAGTGTGTCCCTCCACTAACTTCTGATCCATCAACTGCGAGAGTGAAGAAAATGGAGCATCATTTATCGTGTCCTTCTTGCCCTGCCACCTGTACGCAGGAGGACCTGATGCGAGCCACAGAGGATGTTGTTCGCGTGGCTGAGTTCTGGAACGGAACTGTCTGATGCACCATCGACACGACAAGAAGGAGAAGAAGAAGTATCATATTGGCCCAGAAACAGTGCACATGTTAATTGACAACTATTCTTCATACATATCGATAAAAAAGCGCAGTTAAATCGCAACGACTTATTGATACGTGTGTAGCGGACATTATGCGCGCTGCGTGCATACGATTTCTACCTTCCTGTGTATTAAACAAATGAAATTAAATTCAGAATATATTTGTGCTGTAGGATTATGCAACCTTCATACCATGTTACTAGTACAATGGAAAAGCATGTTATACCCAAACATGTTTAAAACGTCATTGTTACTTTTGATGAACAATTTGAATGGGCTGTTTAATACCTATTTGGAACCAATTCGATCTGTGAATCGTACAGAGAGGTACAGATTCGATTGGATTTATTGAACTGGAAAGCTGTATATGTGGTTTGAGATAGAATGGTTTCAAATTTCGAAAACTAACCCGACGAGAGGAGGTCACTAGTGGTTTTATAGCGTTATAGTTGATTGCTTTTGACGTTTAAAATTTGAAAAGCCAAATTCCGGTGTTACGCAATATTCACTGAGAGAAACACCTTTCTTTGGTTTTTTTTGCCAAATGGGAAATAACAAAAATTGATCACGCTATCGGTATATAAGAAATAGGTCATTGTGTGAAGATTAATGACGGTTATGTTTTTCCATTTTGTTTTTCGTTGGTATTGAACCTTTTTTCGTTGGTGCACCGTAATTTTTATGTTATTATTTTTTTTTAATATACTTAAACTAAGTACTTATCTGTAATAACTTTTCATCGAAAGAGCACTAGTAACTTTTGAACATTTTTACGACATTTGGTCTAAATAATAATTTAAAATCTGCACTAAGTTTAAGTTTCTTTCACTTTGCATAAAGGAATCCTTATTGACGTTAAATGCATAGAATAACATGAAAATCGGATAAACGATTAATCCTTTAGCCAAATAAAAAGTCAGACATTGATCTAAGAATATCCCTAAAGGTTTACGCTGAATATAGTCCTTATGAATTTTAAGTACTCGCGAACGACAAATATTTTCATATAAATAACGTGGGATTTTAAGGATCCCTTGTTCGGCTTATTACAATGCTAAACATTTTTTTTTCATTTTCGAGGTTAATGTTTTGGTATATAAAGCTGTGGTGCCTTTTAATTTATTGACTAAAATACAAGATAAATTTAAATTAATGTCAGAGCATTGAGACGGATAAAGACTTAATAAATTTAAGATAAAAAGTATTACATTATTAAAAGAAAAAAACGTCAGAATAATTTACACTCTTTTTATACTATCTATCTATTGTTCAAAAATTGTTAATAATTGGAAAAAAGCAATAGAGCAATACTTTTAACGAATCATATCTAAGGTTTCTGCTTTTTTTTATTACATTTTTCCTTAAGCAAAACTGTAATAAAATTTAGATGAAAATCTACGATCTCCCAGATCATCTGCTCCAACCCAGAACTTTTCTTAAGTTCCAGCCTATTCTTTAAGACGGAATTAATATTTGGGCATTTGCTTTCGTCGTCACGTCGCATTGAAATTGCCCCAATATTCCCTTATTTGAACACGCACAAGTGTCATGTTTGTATTGATAAAATACCTACATAGATTTACTTGTAGGAAATTCCTGCCCACATAGAAAATTTTATCTATAATTTTACAATGTTTTTTTTAAATTATTTATACTGATAGTAATTATCTATACTGAAGAGTTTGTTTGTTTGTTTATTTGCTTGAACGCGCTAATATCGGAAATTACTGACCTGATTTGAAAAATTCTTTCAGTGTTAGATATCGAGGATCGCTATAGGCTATACATCGTCACGCTAAAATTGAATCTCTTATTTTACCTAATTTTACGCCGATGAAGTCGCGGGCACAGCCTGTAATCAAACAAAGTAATAATATTTGTCACCATTTCTAAACAAATGACATAAAATTCCATCGCCATGTAAACGTTCCTTGAAATTGCGCATTTAATTTTAATAAATAAAGTCATTCAAACGATAATCGCAATTTCTCGCTCTGTCCAGCCATTTGTGAATTTCTACAAACGTAATAATGCATTTTTCATCTCCTTATATTTATGGGCATAAAGTTCAATTTGGGATAGAGATGGCAATTGAGTTGTTTGTAAAGGATTTTTGATCCGTTCGGTTATCACGTATCTTAGTAACATAAACGCTTGAATATATATTGTTTGCACTTTTAAATGATAATAAAGTGCTTAACATTCTTGAACTAAAAAAAAAGACAAATAAAAAAAACACGATTTTTCGCTTTTACACTAATAATTCTCCTTGACCATGGTACAAAAATTATAAGAAGCTAATCTCAGCAATGATCATGATATCAAATTTATTTGTAAACAATTGGTGACAACCCTAATGCAGACAGACGTTACACGACAACTACAAGCGGCTGTACAAATCTTATTAATATTCACGATTCACTTCGATGTACTAGAGCATTTTCAACTTACAGTATTCCTTACATAGTAATGTATTTACTTCCGTGTACAATAAATAATAAAATATTTAACTAAAACAAATGAAATAATAAAAAAAAGCAATAAGACAAGCCTAAGCGAGTACAGTGAGACAATAGAGGACAGTATTAATGCACTTGCCCATAACCTAGTTCATATCGATTATAACACCAACTTCAATATTTTCAAAATAAAGTCACAACAGTATATAACTTAATGCGTATCTCTACTGGAACCGAGTTAAAGCTTTGACAGACATCCATAATTTAAACAACAAAATGTACGCAATAATGAGATAAAGAAAAATAAACAGTAATAAATATTTGATCATATTGTGTATTTATATGTCCTTATATAAGAGGAAGCGACGTCTTAATGCTTTCAGCATTAAGTCTACTTTGTACAACATTTTGTTTAATACTAATAAAAAAAGAAAACATAATTATCGCAAGCGGTTTCAGTAACGACGTTTAGTAATAAGATCAGTACAACTTTCAAACGACTTAATAAACTCCAACCTTTTTTTGAAAATCGGTTAAAAATTTAAAGAAAAATACGACATAATTATATTCAAAAAGTGCCACTTAAAAATCTAAATAAACTTGCGTTGAAAAGGAAGGCGAGAGACGAAATGAAAGAAACACAATCATCTCATGCCCATTGTTTCTGACAATTGATGTCAACAGCCATCCAGCGTTACTGTAGGCATTGTGCGAATACTATTCTCGGACTCGAAACGAAACTGGATAAGGGCAAATACTTTATTGTATATGGTTCAGTATAAACTAAACAATGAATTAAGATTTTTTTTATTTATCAATATAAAATACACTTTTAAACAATAAATAAAAGCATTACAATAACTACGAAAGATTGTCCGTAATGGTAATGTAGGTAGGGTAATGTTATTAATATGATGGTGCATGACCAAAAAAAAACAATAGTTTTTAGAAAAGTCAACTCTGTTACGGATAGGTTAGTTGAGTTTGCTTGCCCTTTTTCGGTAGCGATAATAAAACTTACACAAACGAGTGTGAATTAGGATGTGAAAGCAGAAGGCGAGTTCGAAATGGACTGAAGCCTATCAAAGTTGTAAGTCAAGGTGCATGTACTGAACCTTGTATCTGCACCGCTGAATACCAACCAGTCTGTGCAAGCGGTGGAAAGACGTACTCTAATGCATGTCAACTGGATTGCGAAAACAAAAAACGAGTAAAACAAGGTGAAAAGCCCTTGACCGTAGTGAATAATGGAGAATGTACGGAGCCTTGCATCTGCACCGCTGATTACAAACCAGTATGTGCTAGCGACGGAAAGACCTATTCTAATAAAAGCAAACTGGATTGCGAAAACAAAAAACGAGTAAAACAAGGTGAAAAGCCTTTGACCGTAGTGAATAATGGAGAATGTAAAGAGCCTTGTATCTGCACCGCTGATTACAAACCAGTCTGTGCAAGCGATGGAAAGACCTACTCTAATAAATGCAAACTAGATTGCGAAAACAAAAAACGAGTAAAACAAGGTGAAAAACCCTTGACCGTAATTAACAAAGGCGAATGTGCCGATTCATGCATATGCAATGCCGTTATTCTTCGAGTTTGCGGTAGCGATAATAAAACTTACACAAACGAAGCCTTAAGAAACCGTAGATCTCAATATTTACTACAAATTTTAACTTTATATTTCAACGCGTTCCTCAGAAATAGGGTCTTGACGTACAAACAGACAGATAGACAAACAGACTTTTATGCAAGAATAAATTTGCAGTTTTCGGATTTTTTCCTACATTTGTGTTATAGGATTTAACTTCTTGCCAAATTTCGTGGTTCTGGGACATAGGATAGTACCCTATAGGTTTTGATTTTCGTTTCGAATGTACTGGTATAGGGATTGCGACATAAATGGTCATATCTTTTGATTGCGTATATTTAGAGAGTTGATATTTTCACAGCTTCAAGGGATTATAGACCTCAATATTTGGTATTAATTTCAACTTTGTACCTGTTTGTCTTTCCGAGAAAAAGAGTACTATCAGACAGACACAAAGATAGACAAACAGACACTGTTGCAAGGACAAATTCACAATTTTCGGATTTTTTCCTTTACTTGTGCTACAAGATGTAGCTTATTGCCAAATTTCATGATTCTAGGTCAACTGGAAGTACCCTATAGGTTTTAGGTCTCCTTGCAAATGTATGGGAAAAGTGACATAAACGCCCATATCTTTTGATTGTGTTCACTTGGAGGGTTGATTTTTTCACAGCCCTCCGGTGTTGCAGTTGTCCATGGGCGTCGGTAGTCACTTAGATGAGTACCAGCTGCTCGTTTGCCCCTTGTTATATTAAAAAAATATATATATATCATCCATGGTCCAAATCGGAAATTATTAAAACTACAATGCCTCTCAATTAAACGTTACAAAGGAAATGAAAGAAGATAAAGAAAGAATATTCTCTTTATCATGTTTCACTAAAATAATCTTACCTTAAAGCATACAACTTTTAAGTAATAAGAAAATTCAACCCGTGGTCGAAACTGGAAAATATATTGGCACCAAAGGCTCTTAATTCAAAACCAATGAGTAGGAATTTCAACAGGTTATAAAGAATATAAAAGTAGAAAAGAAAGTCTCTAATTTACACATCTGCAAAATAAACTTACTAGCATCCACACGTTCGTCTGTCAATAAATAAAAAATTCAACCCATTGCCGAAATTGGAAATCATTATAACAACAAAGCCGTTTGATTAAAAACCAATAAAAAGCGCGAATAATGTTTGCACTGTCGGCTTAATTAAATTCATTGCTTTACTGATATTCCCGTCACGATACGTTCGGGAAACGCTTTAGATCGTTTTAAAGAATTTAAGGCATAGGAAATTGGCGATTACAAGATCTGCAACATAAAAAGAAAAATAGCAAATAAATCCATCCGTCTGTCTCTTTATACAAAAAAAGTTACATTCTCAGTTAGGTTTATTTAAAAACACGTTAAAATATTAGTTGTTTTTAAGACATCTTCTAGAAGAGATTCCGAAGAAAAAATATTAGTTGTTTTTAAGACATCTTCTAGAAGAGATTCCGAAGACAAAATATTAGTTGTTTTTAAGATATCTTCTAGAAGAGATTCTGAATATAAAATATTAGTTGTTTTTAAGACATCTTCTAGAAGAGATTCCGAAGATAAAATATTATTTGTTTTTAAGACATCTTCTAGAAAAGATTCCGAAGATAAAATATTATTTGTTTTTAAGATATCTTCTAGAAGAGATTCCGAAGATAAAATATTAGTTGTTTTTAAGATATCTTCTAGAAGAGATTCTGAATATAAAATATTAGTTGTTTTTAAGACATCTTCTAGAAGAGATTCCGAAGATAAAATATTATTTGTTTTTAAGACATCTTCTAGAAAAGATTCCGAAGATAAAATATTATTTGTTTTTAAGATATCTTCTAGAAGAGATTCCGAAGATAAAATATTAGTTGTTTTTAAGATATCTTCTAGAAGAGATTCCGAAGATGTGAAACCCACTTTGATCTGCTAAAAGTAAAGTTGCCTGTGTTAGTCCTTGTAGAACCAGCCATTTGTAGAGTTGTAGAGTCCTATTGAAATTGATCCAGCTGTTACGTTCAAATCACCCATAACAATGATTTCTTCATTACCAGGAGATTTTTTACTATGCAATAAAAAAAGAATTATCTAATTTGATCCATTTAGAAATTATGCATGTACAAACATTTTGGCAATTCATTTATATTTATACTTAACATTTAATGTATTAACCACTAAAATTGCTGAATGATGGTGACCTGGATCTTCATATCACTTTAGATTTATAGATTACAGATGGCTGAGAATCCTAATTTTTCATTTCAATTATTATTTTGTTTATAAATAACCTGTTTTTAATGTGATAACATCTTATAAATCAATGAAAGTTGGCTGCACGTAAGAAAAAGCATGATCATATTTCACGTGATCCAGACATGCAACAAGAGTCGCAACAAGCGATAGGGAGGAACGATTGGCCTGAACGTTCGGCGTTATCACGTAAAATTATTGTCTGTAAACCGATTTTACAGACCACCAATTTTTTTTAATTTTATTTTTAAAACAATGATATTTGGCTCGTTTTTATATATTTCATGTACTTTTATCGGTTTAGAATTCGATATTTCTATTTGTTAAGTTGTCTTGGTATATTTTCAATAAATCTTTCAGCTTTTCGTTGCTATAAATTTTAAAATGAAAAAAAAAGTTAAAGCATCTACTAGAAGCATCGGTCTCCCTGCGTAACACCCTTCCAGGGTGGTTAACACAATTGAATAAATAAATAAAAACGTTTATACAGCAAATTTGTTCTCGATCACGATCTCGATCGGTGTATTACAATACAACCGACGCGTAAGTAACTTTCAATAGTTTTAGTTCGGAGTTCCTTAGTCCGCGAGATTCAGAGGGTTCAGGTTAGCACCTCTGCAGTAATATCACAGATTAGTGGACCGACCGTGGACTCTACACTCGCGGTCATTTAAATCCAAGGCTCAGGCGCCCAGACTTTATTAATATCCGAGAAATGTATACTACAAAGACATTATCTATTGTTCAATTTACGATACTAGAGTCACGCTCAAAGTTACTGCGATTTAGGGATATTTAGCTTTGAGATTCAGTAGCGCTAGTTCTTAAAGTATATTTAAAGGTCTAAGTTGTTTAAGTGCTGCAATAGGCTACTTAGACCTTAATCTAATAAATAAGCATAACCTTTTGCTGAACCTAA
>JANCMC010014503.1:0-88893 GCA_024363005.1 Charaxes varanes
GGGACAAAGGGACAGGTCAAATTTGTAATGGATATACAAAGCTGAAGAGTTTGTTTGTTTGCTTGAACGCGTTAATCTCACTAAATACTAGTCCGATTACAAAAATTATTTCGGTGTTAGATAGCATTTATCGAGGAAGGCTATAGGCTATAATATCATCACGCTAAAATTTAATCTATTTTTTTACCTAATTTTACGCAGATGAAGTGACGGGAACAGCTAGTTACATATACGAGATATTACATACAAGACGAGAAAAGTTTTCGGTAAATAGAAAAGGGAACCTAACGACCCTAAGGCCGTAGGTTAACTCACCGTTTCTTAGAGAAGCGATTTATTAAGGTACGTTTTGTATTATTCAATATATGTAGATTCGCCGTTCTTTACCTGAAAAAAAAACACAAATAAACTTAGTACAAAAGTAGAACATTATTTATCTATATAAATAAAATTAAATTGACTGTCTGTAAGCTCGGAATACAGTTTTTATACTAAATGCATATGACGATCATATCGAACGCTTAATATAAATTGACCAATTACGTTTTAGGTCATTTTTATCATTTGCATCATGCGAACAATACACACATGAACCCACTTCTGTACGCAGCAAAGTAATAAAAGAAAAAAATAGTGCTCTAAAAGTCAAATTATGCTAAAACCAATTGTTTAATTATGTAAATGATATTTAATTTTTTTCAAGAGTTTCAACATTAGCATGGCTAGGAATTATTAGCTGTGTTGTTGTAATTTAAATATTTTACGGCCCAACGGGCAAATGGGCAGGCAAGACACGTTTTTATAGACACTGGCTATCCCGACAACCCGTTTGGCCCTTGTAATGTTAAAACTGTAACGTAAACGTATGGGTTAATCTTATTGGTAATTTTTTTTTAGAACTTAGACTTTCGTGAGCGGAATTCATACTAATTATAAAAACGGCTTTCAAACTCACGCGTATGTTATATCGGGATTGACCGACTAGTTTCGAACCCCTCCGGGGTCCTTCCTCGTGAGCTCGCTACGAAGCGGTGTCGCGGCGGAAGCTGTAAATTTTTTTCACAAATTTCACCTTTCAATACATAAACGCAACCATAGTTTTCTTTTCTCTTATTATTACATTATTTTATTTTACTTTTACACCATTTACCTAAGCTGTAATTTGATTTTACGTCACTATTCTAAACCTGTCTTTTAACAATAGGACTATCAAAATACTGTTTCGAAAACGGCTCCGGTTTGTTGAGTCCATTTTTTTTTTCAAAATTATGGATCATTCGTCAAACAAGATAATTCTAAATTGATTAACAAAAACCTTTGAATCTTTAAATTAACTTCAAGGCGTATCTGGATACGAAGCATTGTTTTAAATAACCTCCGGTAAAATTATGAATGACGTAATAATACAGTGGGGCAAAGTTATAAGTCGATATTTCTGCACGTTTCGGCGGCCATGTTTGTTGATGGAACACGCGAAGTTATCCAGATTTCGCGCGCATTTGTTTATCGCCTGACAAAAATACATTTACCGACCCAATATCGTAATATACACTAAGGATGTTGGCAATACCTATTTTTTTAGACCAGAACGTTGGCTACATCTGGACAGCTCGGCTAGAGCGTACGAGAATAAATAAATAATAGGGGAGTTGCTGTTCTTGGTTAGTACCCACCTACTTAAATAATGAATAATTAAACTATTTCTGTAAAACTTTGATGTAAGCATAATGTAAATTTTTATATAGTTTTTTTTCTGCAACAGGCCTAAAATATAACTCTGTAAAATTAATACTTTGTACTCAACTACAAAATTTCTATGTAAGCTAAGCCCGTTAGTTTTATTTTCAACCGAATTCGACTGCATTTTTTTAACGTTGTTACCTCAGAACTGTGTTGATGTTATGCTGTCGTACTTCATATTTTTCTTTCAGAATCCATCGCACAAACTCCTTTATGTCTTCAGCATATAAAGTGACACAGGCAAATTGTTTTATGAAATAACAAGTTGACATGGCAAAAAAAAAAAAGTCAAAAAGTCTAGTACAAACGTCATCTGTTAGAAGTATTCGTAAGTAGCGATCATTGCATTTTTTAGTATTTTCTAATTTTCTTTTAAATAAGGGAAATGAAACTGTGGAAATAGAATTTAAAACGGTAAAGCAGTTTTTATAATTTAGCGAGACTAACGAACAACCATTGAGTTTCATATTATACTAGCTGTGCCCGTTACCTCGTTCGCGTAAATATAGCCTTCCTAGTAGTTCCTGAGATTAGCGCGTTCAAGCAAATAAACAAACAAACTCTTCAGCTTTATATATTAGTATGGAGTATAGAAGTATATATAGATTGATGATCGTAGAACATAGGCGTAACCTTAATTCATTTCGTAATTCATCATTCGTTTAATGTTTAAGAAGATACATGTGTATCCATTGTCTACTGGTTAGATATTTATGTTATATTTGAAAATATATAATATTTTATTTATCATATAATTAATAAATTTTCTGGCTCATAGAATCATGCGTGAAATACTAAACTACTTGACTTAAATCCACGAATGAAACGGATTCATTCATTCATTAATCAAAAGAAGGGAGTACCACGAGAACTACAGAGATCTAGACATGAAACAGAGCGAGCCGATGATCAAACAGAACATTCTGGAGAACGACATGTTCGACGCCTCCTACTCTAGTTCGAACGAGAACGACGACGACGACAGTGACAACAAATTTAGCACCATCAAAAGATCGCCCTACAGCAAACACACGGAGGAGAGGGAACTGAGCCGACAGAACACGGTCATAGAGAACGTCAATTACAAGAAGGAAAACGGCACCACGACGCTGGAGGGTAAGTTTTTCGCATGGAGAGTAACATAAGGAGGACCATACGATGGGATTGGCATGTCCTGAAGAAACTCTAAATTAAAGTAGATTAAAAAAAAGGAGGACCATCTCAAAATCAAAAATGTTTAATTAGGGTTCCGCAGTACTACATGGAACCGTGTCCGTCGAAATCGAAAAATGTTTTTTTTTTCGTTTTTAAAGGTCAATTCATTGCTACATTCACACCATACTGGAACGTTATGTAAATTGGTCAATTCGGTGAATCTTCGCACGAGTGACAGATGGGTGACCCATTCTTATATCGGGGCCAGACATAGCTCAAAGTGTTTGTACATTTTCGACCTTGAAGTTTAAAAAGTCTAAAAAGCTAAGGGAAGTTTCACAAAAGTCCCCGGCCATACTATGTACATCATAATGGAAATTATCATTCAAATGAAGCTATGTCTGGCTCCGGCATTACACTAGCGCCTCCCGAATGGACTATGAACTGATGTCATGTTGGCCTTTGAGACAATAAGTATGATTTTTCTTGAAGGTCAGTCCTGAATTTTCGCAAAGCGACGCTGTAATAAATGAATAAAATAAATTAATTCATTAAAAACAATTATTGTTTTTATAGACGTGTCGCCCGAAGGTATGGAGGAAGAGGGCATTATATACGAAGACCTGGACGACGATCCCGGACTCACGGCGCGAGCGTTATATGACTACCAAGCAGGTATGTATCATTATCATCTGAATTGATCTGAGGATGATGAACCTTCATCATCTGAATTGATCTGAGGGTGATGAACCTTCATCATCTGAATAGAGCTGAGGATGATGATCACCATCATCAGTGCAATTCAGTCCTCTGCTGGACTAGGGCTTAATCAGCACACTGTGTACTACTGTTGACTTCTTCCTTGCTTTATCCTGGTCTAGTACCAGGTTCCGCTTAAATTGCGGATAGAGGATGTGGCAGTGAGGCGAGTTAGAGTTAAGATCCCCAGAACCCCCCACAAAGTATACAATCTCACGACTAACATTATTCTGTGACATTAATCGGGGCCCGCTGTTTTACGTGCCTTCCGAAATACGGAGGAGGTGGAATATTTGTTAACCATTCCACCAAGTAACCTAAGACCTGCTTAATCAGGCTCTATCGAAATATCTTAATTCCTTGATTAATTTTATCTTTGTATGTCCCGCGGTTTTCGAAATTCCGCGTGAGGTGAACTTTCGCTTTTATATAATATATAGTTGATTAAGTAAATAAATATTGAAAGGGACGGCCTCAAGAAACCTCGCAAGCCCGGTGATACTAACAATATATCGGTGGGAGATGATTTCGCGTCGAGCTCGCCATGCATACTGACTCAATCGATCGAAAACACCTATGTAGGTACGCAGATACAACTACCTGCATCCGAGCAGATACCGCCCCCGCGCCCACGCGTGAGCACCTTTGTATAACTTATGAACGCGGCGCCAGCGGTCAGCGGGCACGTCTCGTCGCGCTGCCCGATTAGACCGCACCGCAATTAAAGGTGTTTCATTCCATCTCTTGCATAAATCCATTAAATGTAGTCGAGCGCCTTGGTGTCAATTGTTTTATTTTTCATGTTTTAATCAGTAATAGGTTTATCAAACGGTCGGCAGAAATCAAGCCAAAGACCGCAGTGGTTTTATTCTGACCGTAGATCCGTATCTAGGTTCAGAATAAAGCCACTGAGGTCTTCGATTTTAAATTTACGTTTATTTATTTATTTTATAAGTTTACAAAGTAAAAGTTATATATCTAATATAACTTTACATTTAGGATGCAATAAATATACATGATTCTATATCAAAGCTTCACAGTTGATAGGTTTCTGTTTGGCGTCCTAACTAGATAATCTAGTAACCTGTATTTAGGAACGTCAGCCCTGAAGACCCATGGTTAAATTATTTATAGGAATAATAATATAACTATATATGCGTGTTGTATGTGTGAATGTGACTGTATTGTGAGTGTAATGTGAGTGAGTGAGTGCATTTAAGTGTATTTTGTCGGTTTTTGCTGATATGTTGAATGATTATCCAATCACATCGCCTATTTCATTAGTTTTTCTGATTCCTCGTAAGCTTTCTCTGAAAGAAAACCAACCATGCATAATTTGTTTATATTTTGTATAGGTACAATGACCTATATAAACGCTTCCATTAATTTTATTACATAAGTATGGCCCTAAGTATTTATATATATAACAAAGAAACTTTTTGTAATTATAAATTGTAGAATAAATAGTTTTACAGATTTAATTTTTGCGCCGTTTTGTAATAGGAGTGTAAAGTGTATTGGAGTGTTGTTTTAAGACACTTTGTAAAATAAATAACTGTCTAACAGTGAGAACATTAATTCACGTAGAACTCGGTGGTTGGAAAGAAGAGAGGGCGGAGAGCTGCTGCTTTAATGATGTGCTATTTCAATTGGTTTTAAGCTACTTTTGGGAACACCACCCCTAACTATGATGCACGAACATTTCGATACTAAGTCACATAAACGTTTCGGCTTGAATTTTGTATGAAAATTTGAGTAGCGCCCCCATGTTCCGTATTCGGAACTAAAACTAGCATATTGGAAGGCGGAGGTTCTGAGGTGTCGAAGGCGTCGATACTGTCTATTGATACGGCCAAGCAAAGTATCGACTTCAAGGAAAAACGGTAGCACGAACCTTAATTTGACATCGACAGATAGGTTACACTATCGACAAGCGACTCATTGTTTGTTACTGAACTTTTTCAAGTGAGAAGTATTTTCGTTGTGATTTAATAAATATTTAACAAGTGGTTCAAATATTTTAGGACACTTAAGCTATTTAGAAGATATTAAGACTACATAATAATTCAATGATGATGTACAGACATCATTTTATTATTTCGATGGTGTTTTCAAGTGCCTAAATACGAGAAACGTGAAACAACGGTTGGAATGATAATTTTACGTATTTCTATATTTTGTTTCGTTAATTTACACTATATATTGAAGCAAATAAAGAAAAGTAGTGTAGTATTTTTATAACAAAGTTTAACTAGAAAATAACTTTTATTTACATGAAATCATATAGTACAAATTTTACCACTTTGATATATCCATGTTTTTCCAAACACACGCCTTTCTACTACTGTCTTTTTAATAAATTCTAGTCATAGACCTTGCATTTGGAGTTCAGTGCCCCCCTGTCGAATCTTTTTTCTTTCTAAATCTATCAACATTTTTAGCCTTTCCCTAATATCTTCTTTATTATCTCACATTTTTAAAAAAGATTATTTTTATTTTTTTTTATTTGGGAAACAATTAATAATAAATCTACAAAGTGATTAACGTAAAATAAAAATGAGTAAAGTTCTTACACACAATAATAAACTTTTTTTTGAAATTAAGAATTTCTCCTTGTGCTGAGCTTATAAAAAAAATTACCGACGAGAAATCTAGTTACCTATGTTATGTAAAAATATAATAATAGTACAAATTATTAGTGGTATCAAATAAAGATTAGAATAACCAATCCTGAAACTCATGTCTGAAAAGTTTATTTTCAATTTTATATTTGTAAGAGTTATAAACAAAAAATAAGTACAGAATTTCTTATACAAGCTCACCTACTCTCATAATAAATCTGAGGATACAATAAGCCTTTCAATTTATCTAAACAACATCGCAATTGACAACGCATATAGTCCAAAGAAACCAAAATCTTTATATCAGACGTTTTAGTTAAAATGTTATTATGTAATGCAATACATACTTGAAAAGGATAAGGTTATTTTTTATAATAAAATACAATAATTGTATAATTTATTAAGATCACTTGAAGCATTAATTGACATCATCATTATTAGCAAATCTCTTCCTTTTGGGCTTTGGGCTTCTGCTGACTGACTGTTTTTTTTTTTGTATTCCACTTTTAATCTTTCAATATTTTTATTACCTTTTATTTGCACTGTACATTAATGTCCGTATTATCGTCCAGTATAATTGATCGACTATATAAGACAATAGTAAGGACAGTGCATTGTTTATATTATAATAACCTAAATTATAGGATTCTCTTTTTCCGTGAATAATGACCTTACACATGCAAAGGTAAAATATGGTGCAATAAAAAAACTATACGGTCGATAATATTTGACCTTTTACATAACACCTTATAAAATAGAGTCAATTGTCATTTTTTCAGACTACAAGGTTAAATGAAATAGAAGACGATAAAGACCAGTCGACAGGTTCAAAACGTCACCGACCAATCACATTTGACAATGGCGAAAAGAAGGAGTCGCCAGAAAAACGCTCGCGCAGCGGTGATAGAAATCTTAAAATGTATACACCACCTTCAGGGAAATACAGCTCCAGGTTGAATAACTCTGGTGGACGTTTCACTGGTCCTAGTTATGGGCGAGGTCGGGGCGGTTATGGCAGACGGGACTTCCGTAACAATGGAGCCCCATTTCGGAAGCGCAACAACTATTAAAATGAAGAAAACTGCAACTTCTGTTTAGCGCACGACAATTTTGACCTCTGTGTAAAGACCGGTAACGCAACTGTGAGCCTCCTGGTGGAGCAGATGGCCATGGGCGTCGGTGGACGGTGAATTGCTTGCTCGTTTGTCCCTTGTACTATAAAAAAAATGGAGCGTGTCAAGGCACGTTTATATAGAAGGGTTTCGTATCTGATACGTTATAAACGTATTTGTTAAATAACTTCAAAAGGTATTGTCCGATTTCGTACAAAATAATTTTCCTAATATATAATTAATACCTAATATACCTATAAATATTTAATAACAAATAACTTTCGCGGCAGTGTACGTGAATTCACTCCGAGAATAGAATTCCAATCATATTCAAGACGTACAAATGCTTGTGTATGATTGAACATCTTTTCTGCTTAGGACCAAATAATGAGTGCATTAATGTCGTATTAAATTTCATTACTGCAGTGATTTTTTATTTTCATATAATTTTAACACATAGGTTTAATGTTTCCCATAAGGTTCCATATCAACTGTATGTATTGCATCAAGTAACAATCACTGACTGAAAATAAAAATCAAGCGAATAAATTCGAAAAATTTGAGGAGGTCGTGGCCTAATCAGTGGTCGGCATTTGAGTTGATCGCTAAGTTAAGTTGCTCTGGCTGCGACCTATCACATTTTTCATGTACCCTTCGATGGCTTTTCGGTGTCACACCCCAGGGACACCATTAGTCTCCGTCCGAACAAAGCCGACATGGAAAAGGACTATTAGAACAAGCCTTGCTTGTGATCTTTTAGAAATCCGCATGAATTCAAAAAAATATCATGAATTTTTATTATTATAACTATTGCTGGCAACACTTTAATTTGCGGAAGTGAAGATTGCACGGAATATTAGAGATTAGGATAGTCAGTTGTTTTATAATGTTTGTGCAGAAGAGTGCTTGTCTTAAATGTTAAAGATTAAATTAGTTTTAAAGATGACTGAAGATTGTACACATAAAATAAGGTAAATTTTACCACCGCAATCGATTGATTCTATTGCTCTCAAAAAAAACTTCAGTACTAATTTCTTTAAGGTCCTTAGATTTGACGAATTAGGGAACTTTCTGGTTCAATGACGAGTTTCTAATAACTGTAATGTTTAGCGTCGTCCGAGAGTCGCCAGGACGGATAGCTAGTTCGAAATAAACAAAATACTTTAATTCTGCTGATTCATGCGGTAAATGGACAAGACAAATGACGTTTCGAAATTGATGAAAAACATAGGGCGTCTAATGACGAGGGTCAGCTCTATGACCGACACTGCAGTGCAAAGTGTCCAGTGATCCGAACGTCAAATACAACATCGACTGGTTCCACAACAAACAGTAAGATTTACAGTTCGAATTCAAATGATAGTTCATTCAAGTAGACTTTTACAATCCTAACCCGATACCAAATGGTGATCTAAGTGTCAATTTTAAATGTTAAAGTTTCACTGTTAAACTTTTATTTCACTTTTAGGGTTCCGTAGTACTACAAGGAACCTTTATAATTTCACTCTGTCCGTCCGTTTGTCTGTTTGCCCGTAAGGTTGTTCCCCCCCTAGCATTTTCAAACTATTAGATGTAGAGACTTTAAAATTTCCATATTTGATAGAACACGCTAAAAACTCGTTAGGAAAATTATTTTGAACGAAATCGGACAACAACTTTTGAAGTTACTTAACAAATATGTTTATAGCCTATCAGATACGGAACCCTCCTATATAGGCGAGTCTTAACACGCCCTTGACTTTTTTTTTTTAATTTAAATTTACATTTATTTTTTTATTACAAATGCGTGTTTTGAGCATTAAGACATATTATATTGCACGCTTTAAGCGAGATTTGGCTGTACTTTTCAGTTCGAAGATATTTTTTAATAAGCCAAATTCGGAACAAAGAAAAACAAGAGAAAAAAATCTGGATTGTAACTCTATTTTGTTTTCATAAAGACACATTTTCTTATCAAATATTGAATATCAAATGTCGCATTATTCCTTGACCATCTTCATATATGTAAATTACGTGTCACGTTGTTTGTCCGCTATGAACTCCTAAACTACTTGACCGATTTTAATCAAATTTGCACACCGTGTGCAGTTTGATCCAACATGAAAGATAGGATAGCTTATATTTAAATTTACAGTCACAAATAAAAATAAGTCGCTGAAATGCATGCACGTGCATAACTTCCAAACAACTGCACTAAATTGGATAATTTCCTTTTGTTGTGTTCGTTACTGTTAGGATAAGGTTTATATAATAAAAAAGGAATGGTAAAGCGAAAGCGAAAAGGAAATGGAACGGGATCGGAAACAGAACGGGACCGGAAACAGAACGGGAACTGGAAAAGGAACGGGGACGGAAACGGGGTATAATGTTATAGGGTAATAGAATGTAGTTTCTCAACGTTCGGGCAGAACAACGTCTGCCGGGTTGTTCATTCTGTCAACTCCTTGCAAATACCTTTATTTGCAAGACGTTTGGATTGGTTTGGATTGTTCTATAAAGGAGGATGACATCACCTTGACCATTTTAGATAGAAGTGCTGAATTGAAATGACGAAATGCTGTACTCGCTTATTAAACTGTTACCCCCTAATTTAGGACGAATTAAATGTCTATCATATAGTTTAGGGGTAAAACTATGTACGATATAGTTAGGTCTTTTATTTTTAAGTAATAGTAGATATCTATACTATATGTACTTCATAAATAAAGCTGAAGAGTTTGTTTGTTTGTTTGCTTGAACGCGCTAATCTCAGGAAATACTAAAATTCTTTTAGTGTTAGATAGCTTATTTATCGAGGAACGATACAGGCTATTAATCATCACACTAAAATTTAATTTATTTTTTTCACTTAATATGAGGCAAACGAAGATGCGGGTAACAGCTAGTATTAAATATTCTGATTTTCATTTTACATTATAAATCATTTAACTTTAATTTGCTTATTTGAATCAAATTTGAAATTTAGTGTTAAAAAATTGTTACTTAAAAGGAATTCTCCAGCTGTAATTTGCTGTAATTGATAGATCTAAGTTTATTAAATAAATCAATTTAATTATTATTTTTTTTAAATTCCTCAACTGCAAATTACCCAAATTTTTAAACCCGTGCAATTTTCTTACAAAATGTTAACATATTCTTAAACCGAGTTCGGAAATTGTACTAGCATTAAGGACAAACTTTTGTAGTTTTTATAATGCTATTATTTATTGTTAATTGTGTATTTTATGTTAATAAATAAAAAAAAATAAAAAAAAATTTGCCCTTCTTTATATATAAGGCCGGAGCAAAATATAGCTTCATTTGAATGATCATGTAGTGTGGCCGGGGACTTTGTGTAGCTGCGCAAAGTTTTACAGTTCTTTGCAGTTTGAAAGGACAAAAATTTACAAACACTTTGAGCTATGTCTGGCTCCAGCATAAAAAAAATGCAGGACAAAGAAAAAACCTCTAGGCGTGACTTTATAATCACCTCTGATAGGTCAACTGGTGTGGCTTCTTTCTAGACTAACACTGTCGAAACAGCGGCATAGACTCGTCTATGTTTTTAATTACGTTGATATGAAAGCTAGAAATAATGGTCTATTATTTCAAGTTCTGAAATTATTAATCATTTAGTAAAACCTTGAAATAACTCCTTAAAAATATTCAGTGAGAACAATTCTTGCGGACATTTGCGAAGTGCCATGAATATCGGCAATGCATTATACAGACAAATGTGTCCCCATAACGGGAATTTATGCGGAGCTCGCGATACTAGTGCTATTTATTTGTACCGCATTTGTGCCTAACTGTATAGTTTGTAGTGATATATATATATATATCACTACAAACTATACAGTTAGGCATTTATAACCACGCAGCATTATTAAAATCATTGTCCTTTGTCCGTTTATGATTACATATTAATTTATCAAAATTGTGTTTACCAAATATAACCATATTAAAGTTATATTAAATACAAATATGGGCCGCCAAAAGTCAATACAAAACAGATACAATGTATCTGCGAATAATGTCTACACCAGTAGGAAGCAAAGGCAAACATCCTACAGCCATGTTTACGGCTAATATTGATGCTTGTAAGAAATAACCACGTAAACGATTTTTAAAATGAAAATT
This sequence comes from Charaxes varanes, assembly GCA_024363005.1. Classification (NCBI taxonomy): domain Eukaryota; kingdom Metazoa; phylum Arthropoda; class Insecta; order Lepidoptera; family Nymphalidae; genus Charaxes; species Charaxes varanes. Next base: position 11,507 of record JANCMC010014503.1, read on the forward strand.
TCATTTAATTTTTTTATTTAATTTGAACGCACTTGTGACGAATAGATAACGAAATCTCCATTCAGCAATTGTAAAATTTCTTTTTGTATAAATGCTTTTGAAAAAACTGCTGTAGAGTTACAAATACATATTTAATGCTATCTGAAAAATTATATATTTTTTCCGTAACAATCTGTTTGTCTCAATCGTTGCAATGAATAAAAAGAATATAAAGGGTTATCATATAACTATTAGTCATACAATGTATGAATATTAACAAGAGATCGCCTGATGGTCGAAATAGCCAACAAATCTCTACATGTATGCATTGTTGTTGATAAAATTTATAGCATCTGTTTTTTAAACTTGCACTTGGAATGATGGCCGGTTAAGCTTAATGCAGGTAAATTTTTAATCTAGCTAGCAGTCCATTCACATGAATTTTGGATGTAAAATATAATCATTAAACCAACTGTCAATTAATTTTCATTTAATTTAAATAATTTTTTTATTAATAACAATAAAGAGGGCATGACTTGACGTGATGACATGAGTTTGAAAACACGGGAATTGAGATAATGTTTGAAACTGTTTTTCTTATTTCAAAAACATATGCTATTGCAGTCTTTACTGTAAATATTAACATGATACTTGTATTACACCATATGGTTCAAAACAACCGATAATTTGGATTTATTTATTATATATCGCTTCGCATTTGAACAAATAATTTTTTTAAAGAAATAAAACGAAGTAAGCAAAACCTATTTGAAATTAAAAACATTCAAAGAAATTGAATAAACTAGAACTAGAAAATTAGAACTTGCTGTTCGTTCTTTTAATGAATTTTAATAAACTAAAAAAAATTCACACTATTGCAATATGTAAAAGTCTATTGTCATTGGTGTATGAGTTTTGTGAATAGACTAATGATGTGAGGACAACCGCTAGTAGTAAATAAATTAAATGTACACGCAACGTAAATATGAAAAAGCAATTTTTTTTGTTCCGCTTTATTGTCTATTTATGGACTCTTAAATACTTGAATCAAAGAGAAGAAGGGTTTGACGGGCGGTCAATGAATTATAAGCAATTTAATTGGAACAAATTTTCTAATTTTTTATATGTACTCTTTTGTGTAATAAAAGCCTTTTTATGTGCAAACTGTTATTTATTAATAAAAGTATATCAATAAAAGTTTGGAAGCGAGCTAGCATTAGTTTGTATTGAGTTTGTCATAGTTGAAGTAAAGTCTGGAGAACTTGATTTGGTTTTGAGAAGGGAGATTTTGTATACTCGGCGATCGAGTAGGTTACTAAATTTAAAAAAAAAGTACAGTTTGATGAACAGTAAAAGTGTTAGTTGTGAAAAGTATAAATATATAAAAATGACTGAATAATTATTGGCATCGAAAATAAACAATTTTTTAAATAAATTCAATAAGAATGTTATTCTAATATTTAATAATTAATTTTAAAACAACTTATCGAAAATATTACAGAAAATGTATTATGTTGTCTATATCCATAGAAAAATAGGATACATCACTAGTTTCCTCTGTAGTCTTTAGTGTGTGTCTGAATTAACCCGGATATAGAAGTTTACAAACAAACCAAACTATTATGATTAAAGTACGGCCCTTTTTAATGAACCTTCATACTTATATAAGGTCTTGTTGTGATCAAATCAGTCTACATGTTTGCAGCATTTATCACGCGGAGAGTTCCGCTGAATAGTTTATTTAATTTATCCTTAATACGATTTATTTGGCCTTAGGAATTATTTATTAACAATTTCAAGTTATAACGACGTTTATGAGTTAATAATAAGATAGTATTTATTTATTTATATAAGTAACTGTTACATTTGGTACAATTGATTTAAAGCTCTAATTCATGTGCTTGTTAAAGAACTGTGATACAGGAAAAATTGTAATCCACTAGATTGATATACACAATAGAAGTATGTAGTATACAAATTATCAATAAAGAATACAAACATCAAGTATTTAATTAATAACAAACAAAATAAAATCACTATCTCGTTTTAACAACTTCGTTAATTTGCTAAGTTATTCACTATGTTATTTGAACCTTCAAGAGACTTTTGTAAAGCAATAAATGTATAAAAAATCACTAGTATAATAAAATCACAGGTAAAATTAATTGAAATTAACAATAATTTCGTAAAAATAAAAACTAAGAGTAAGTAGAAACTTCGCTTGCGTGAGTTAGTTCTTGTACTGCGGTCGTCGTAATCCGTACAGCGCCATCTAGTTTTTTGCTTTGGTGTAACCTTTTCCACTTGACATCATTGCCATCTTGCTATGTAGCAGCCGCTACACATGTAGTAGAATCAATTTGCCTTACACCGCATAGCCGAAACATCGTCGATTTAAGAATATTATTTTGATCAGAAACAATCCTTCTTTTGAAACGGAAGTGCTCTACTTCTGGGCGGATGAAAGTCCCAATAAAAATATTTTTTTAGCATTATAGACATTTTTTTAATATCGATTTTTTTTAAGACAAATATTTTTTAAAAATCCGTAAAACTCCGACGGAAAATCTATCTGTCTAGTGGCAAATTTCAAACGGCAGTTGTGTGTGGGTGGAAAACCACTACTTTAAAAGTTCATTTTTTCAGTGTTGCCAATTATATCGCTGCTTCCAACATTTATAACTATTAGCAGTATGACGTCTAACATTTTACTCTTCCTACGCGAATACCCACGTACATTCAACTAAAGGTTATTTGATATTTCCCCCAGCAATTTTCGTCTGCAATAGTTTGTACCTTTATGTATATTTATACAGACTATGTCACAATGACTTCTTTACAGCGAATATTGGGGGGGGGGGGGTTCTTTCTAGGGCCTACAGCGGCCAAAGTATCAAATTCGCCTCTGATTAAAAGTGTGAATATTTAAATGCGCCTCATAATTTATTATAGCGGTTATTATAAATACGTTACTTTTGCATCTTTCTTATCTTGTAGATTAATCTTTAATCTTTTTTTGCAGACTAAATTCGGTCAATGCATTTGATTTCCTTGGAACAACTATTAAAAATTATTTGACGACGGTGCCTCAGAGACTGGCCTCACGCACTATCGAAAGGTTACGTGGTAAGGCATTTCATTGCCTAAATATATGTTATATCTATACTAATATATAAAGCTGAAGAGTTTGTTTGTTTGAACGCGCTTATCTCAGGAAATACACATCCGATTTGAAAATTTCTTTCAGTGATAGATAGGTCATTTATCGAGGAAGGCTATAGACTATATATCATCACGCTAACTCCAATAGGAGCGGAGCACTAATAAATAACGTTTCAAAATCGGGGGTTCTTTTTCCCATTTGAGAGCTTCCGCTGCGCGCGCTGCGTAATTGGTTAAAGTTTCGCAAAAGTCACGTATGACAAAATTGTTCTCCTTTAAAAGTTCTAAATAAAAGTCCGCGAGTCTATAACAAAACCAAAATAACATATATTGTATAAAAGAGTAACGTGACGTAACACGAATCTCGAAAACTATGGGAATTTCGCAAGGAGGTAGTTTTATATCGAGTGGACAACCGCCAAAAACATATTTTTTGATAGTACCAGATCGGTCTAAGGCCTCCCGCAAATTTAATTTTACGTTGACAAAAGTCGTGGAAAACAGCTTATATATTATAAAATAAATAAAAAAATACATTTGCCCAATTTTCTCCATAGTTTTAAATGTGTAATATAACAAAAACGACTAAAACACTTTATAATACATAAAAATAATTTAAGGGTGATGAGAAACGACTCAAGTCTGAACTCCAAAAGAAGGGTCTTTAAACAAATTGTGCTGTTCGAAGCAGTGCTGTCTTTCGTTTTCTATCCAACTTTTAAAGTAAGAACCTTTTACAACGACGATTACGATGACTTTTAACCGAAATGACTATCGATAAGTGATTGTTAAAAACTTGCTCATTTGAGACGCATTTAAAAAACATTTGGTAGTCGTTTGCGATTATATAAGAAGAGGATTTTAATTAGAGGTAGCGCCATGCTTGTAGCCGAATTGGGCCGGCGCGTCCGGGTACCAGTACCTCTTTCTCATGTTTTTAATTAAAACTTATCCTAGAGGTGACTTATTATCTTAGCGTAAGTAAGGACCTAAAGTGGTAGAGTTTTGTTATGTTAGCAGCTATATTTTTAGTTAGGACATTGAAGATTAATTTATAGATGTATTTTGTAAAACAGTTAATATGATTTGGCGTTACTTTGCGATCATTTATGAAGCGGAAGCGGGATTTACGCAGTTTCCTATATTGTTTTAAGAAACTACTTTAAACATATATGATCTACATTTTATATCAAAAAAATCTCCAATGGAAGTCTTCATAATTTCATTACTTAGTAAAGAAGAAACATAAATCGGACGTTAGATTGTTCTAAGTTACGATTCGCACGAGAGATTTTTTTACCGCTCGTTAAAAAAGCGTTCAAAGAGAACAACGCTTTTTTAACGCGCGGTAAAAATCTCTCGTGCGAATGAGAGGTTAGAACAATCTAACGTCTGATTTATGTTTCTTTTTTACTAAGTAATGAAGTATAAAAAAACTTTGATGATTTTATCTTGTACAAGTAAGTTTAAACAAGTCATCTTTTGAATTTTAATTTGCTGGTGTAATGTATGTATGGAACTGAAAAAGAAGAAGAGATTGAGAAAAATGTGCTATTTCTTGAGCTGGTGAATGCGTGACAAGAGCGTTACAAAAAGTGTGATCACAAGAGGCGAACGGAAGTTGAGATCGTGATATAAGGTAGTAAAGATAGATAGAGAGAGAGTTACGTATCTTATTGTTCATATCATAAGCCTATTGACCTCGGCCTTACAATCAACCACAGTAATTAGTGATGTATCCTGTAATGAATAAGAATAAAAAAATATATTCTATAATATTGACATATATTATACATATCGTTATTCTAATTCAAAAGAGCTTTTAAAAGTGTACTTGAATAAAATACCATTAGAATTTGAATTTAATTTTAAGTTACATTTGTCCCTGTAAAGTAGATTTAAATAAATTTTCATTTTTTATTTATATTTTCATATATGTAGATTGACATATTTAATGTTTCTTTTGAAGTTGTTAGGAAAGAAGTGATTAGAATTCTATACAACAAATAGTAGCGATTAATTAATTAATTAATTGTATTAATGTAGGTACATGAATTAATGTTGCTTATTTGCTTTTATGTAGCATCAATGTAGATGCTCCGTCTGCAGTAGAGATTTTTGTTCAAATCGTATTTTTCCTTTTATTTTCTCAATTTTTTTTTTTTATTACAAGGGGGCAGACGAGCAGGCAGAATACGACAAAAGTTTGCACTTGTGTAATGTAATTAACTACTATTTGTTTATAACAAATGGATTGCCAATTAGCCACTGGCCTCTTAGAGAGGGTTCGCAGGCCACCTGTGACCTGCGGGACACGCGTTGCCGACCGCTGGTTTAGCCTATAGTGGTGAGTGTTGAAAAGAACGTAGACAATCCTTGTGGAAATAATTCTCAGTACGAAATCTTCCAACTAGTATGACTTCCTTAGAAGAGATTTCAGATAAAGAGTTTCTCAGAAATTTCATAATTTAAAAAACAAAATACTGTTTACATTAATTAATAATAATTAAAGTTTTCTTTATTTATATCAAAATCTATAAAGGTCTTACAAACCCTTTATCTGACTAAAGCAATCAGGTTACTTGGAAGATGTCAGACTATGAAATTTTTCCAAAAGATTTTAACCGTTACTCGGTTACCCGTTAAACCGAGTAAACGGTTTAAAGGACTTCAGCATTCGTTTCCATGTAAAATTATTACCTAAATAAATCATTGTACAATTATATTTTCCGAAACATAGCATTTTACTGACCTCGGTTACGTCGGCTCATATTAACTTTATAGTCCTCCAAATTTCTGTCGGCTGTATGCTTTGAGGCCAATTGTCAACTCCAGTTGACTCTAAAGGTCAGCCCTTTTTGTCGATGCCTGTCAAAGTTGAAAAGCTAAAATGCAATACTTTGATTTTATTCATTTGCAATATCATCCAAAATATTGTGAGCTTCAATTATGATCGTTCTGACTTTATTGTCAACTCCATTTAGCTCTAAAGGGCAGCCCTGTTTGTCGATGGCTGTCAAAGTTAAATCCTAGCTCCCAGCCCTAATCCTGCTCGTTGAAATTTCCCGCACCGACTGGAGCGCGGCTAGTCTACATTTGCATAACTATTTTATCTGTATCTAGTATTCGTTGGTTGCAAGCTACATGCAATCTTGATAATTAAAGATTTATACGCCTGTCCCGGAGCTGAGCAAACGCTTTTCCAATGAGGTCTCTATTGTAATAGAAATTACGTGCCTAAAACAGTTCAATGTAACGAAGTATTATTTCTTTAATTGCAAATATACTACTGTGCGGAATATATTTATTCTTATTTGGTACTGTTGCCTTAATTTCAAATTCTTGTGCTTAATCAAAGATTTAAATTTGAGGAAGGTGGTTAAATGGACCAAACTCCTATTGCCTTTGTTGTATCAACTCTCGATTTAATTTATAGTTAACTAAGCTCGGCCTTTTTTGCTGACTTAAAAACTGTTATGCTTCTTAAATTCGTATTTATTATAAGACGGCTTTTAAACTCGCGGGTATGTTATATCGGCTTTGCTCGACCGGGAACAATTCCCGCCGCGGCGTCGCTTCGTAGTTAGCTCATGAGGAAGGACCGCGGATGGGTTCGAAACTAGTCAATCCCGATATAACATAAGCGTGAGGTCAAAAGCAGTCTTATAATAAGTGTGAATTCCGCTCACGAAACTCTAAGTTCCAAAATTCTTTAATTCGATTTGATAAATAGATAGATATAATTTTATTTATTGAGGTATTACTACAATGAATATTATACTCGATGAGTAGAACTAAACTACTTACTTTTAAAAAGTTAATTGTTGTCTAAATTAAAATCAAAATTTATTTACAATCAAATTGGTTTTTATAATTAAGCACTTACAAACGATCTTATTCGTCGCATGTATTTTGACCCATACATAAACATTCGTATTTCACTTCAAATATCGCAGGTCAAAACTTATTCACAGAGAAATTTTAACTTCTTACAAAAATAGCTGATCAAAAAGGCTTTAAAGCCACTTCCCCATTACTACGTGTTTCCTCCGCAGAGCGTCGGTCGTTTGTTAAATGGCAAACTTAATGACGAGTTTAGGCCACCGGGAAGTCTCACAAACCGAACGAAACGCGACAACAATACCATCACTAGACGTGATGGCAATCGATCATCCTAGTTCACCCCACAGCTACATCCTCTGTAGTCTAAGCGGACCCTAGTACTAAACCGGGATAGCGGTAGGAAGAAGAAGATACAGGAGTATAGTTTTCAAGAAAATGTATAATAATTTCAAACAATATAAAACATTAATTTTTATAAATAGGGTAAACGGGCAGACCGTTAAAAGGGACGAGAGTTGGGACTTTTAGATCACTTTTTAATGCACTATCGCTTAACATATGGATAATTGTTAATTTTTTAATTGATATTTTAAAAAAACCTTAAAATCAAGACAAGATTATATTCATTACCTTGTAAAATTTAATCATTAGAAATATGCTTTGGAAAATTTCACGAACTATCCAGTTTAATCTTACTTGACATCTTAATAACTTAAATTATATTAATCGGTGGCTCAGATATTCACAATTATTTTCTTCAGTACTTAGTTTTTTTTTTATGTTACAAGGGGTCAGACGAGCAGGCAGCAGGCACCGAAGTGCTTACCGACGCCCATGGACATCTGCACGACCAGAAGGCCAGCAGATGCTCGTGCTATTAAATTATGAAGGCTTTGCGTTCATTCCTCTATTTAATATTTCTTTTTAATTGTACGACCAGAAGGTTGACATATGTGTTGCTTATGTTTAAGAAATCATTATGTGATGAAATGAGTTCTTAAGATATGGTTAAAAATGGATTAAAAAAGATTTTTTTTTTATCTGACACAAAATTCTAAATTTAATAGTATACACTCAACTTTTTGAACGGAGTTGTAAGTTAAATAGATTCCTTATAAGGTTAATATTTTTCAAGTAGAAGACAGCAAAACGGATTAACTACGAAAGGCAAAAATGGCTGACCATTATGTTAAACGCAACCACCTGTCCTCGCAATCACAACGAGCGACGATGGCCCGCGTAATCGCTGTAATTCGTTGTAATTCGCTGTAATCAGAGTGGGGTAGTTGAGTGCTGTGGCCAATAGTGTGCTAATGGTTACCGCCTACGTGACAGGTGAATCTGAAGACTTCCCGTAATTGAAAATATATTACAGTAAATAATTGCATAGTTTGACGTGAATTTCAAAAATATCTCCTCAATAACTCAACGAAGGCCTATATAATATAGGATAGGTATATAGGATTATTAAATATTTAAATTTGTATGAAAAAAGACAGCCTATAAATATATTTTATGTATTATTTAGCTGTTTTTATCATATTTTTACCTGACCCAACGATCTCAAAGCTAGATAGATAGGTAGGTTAAAGTAATTAAAACAAAAATCATCATTCTAAAAGAAAATAAATAAGTTACAAAGCCCTCGTCATGAGCTCCTGAGAAGTTTTTACAACTATATATCGATGCCTCCTACGTAAGTTGTTGTAACCCCAAATTCCCAAGTTTACGGTAGAGCGTTACAAACAACTAAATAGTAATATAACAGTCACATTTTAATACATTATTTATACAATAATGTCATCGTTATTATTGAACATATATACATTGCACAAATGTGTCATAATATAAGGGTTCTATTTCAATTTACGTGTTTGTAATGCTCTACTATGAAGTTGGCAATTTGGGGTTGCAACAATTTACGTGGGAAGTATCGATATACCATTTTACTAGGACCTATGAGGTCTAAGATGTCATTCATCTTCTCTTCTCTTCAATAGGACCACCCGTTACTAATTCTAGTAACAGGATCTCATGAATTATTGCGAGAAGATTATCGGAATCAATGAAATTAACTTCAATATTTTCAGTACCAGGGCCGCATTAGCGTCGTAGAGGTAATCCATCAAGCCATTCAAAATCTCAATTACAGTTCTCATAATAGAAACCAATTACAACACGATTTGACAATTCACACGACGCTGTAATAGCAAAAGCGTGGTAATTACAAGTCGTAATCAATGCAATCGAGGCAATTACTGTAATATATCCGAGCCAGGATCTAGGTGAGGCTAACTACCTAATTTGCTATCATCTGGCAAATTATACGTAGATTATTCCAAGTGTATAGAAAATTACGTTTATAATGACTATCTGTTCTTTTGTATACAGGCAAATTATATTCATGTATGTCAAATATTTGTGCATATTTTAATGACAGTATAAAATTCGAATGATGTCAAACATAATAGTAATTGTCATGTCAGTAATATGCCAATTTTTTGCTGCAGGGATATGGTTTAAACATTTTTATTTACAATTATTTAATACTTAGATATTTAGGGAAGATAAAACCTCTTAAGAAACTAAATCAACTGCGCTTTAAGGTGAAAATGGTGGACTGAGAATTTGGTTTAAACACTAGCTCCAGACAACAGATTTTTTGTGGAAAGGGTAACAGAATTATTTGGCCAAATATTCTTCGTTAATCAAATAAAAATAAATTGGGAAGATTTAGTAATACGTACATGATGTCCCGAATCATGGGTGTTATCATGATTTTAAATTTGATAATTATAAAATTTTTACATAAAAAAAACCGACTGCAAATTGATAGAGCTGAAAAAAATTGAAATGGAAGCACACGGAAAGCACCAGCTTAAGAAAAGAATCATCAAAATCGGTTCACCCAGTTGAAATTTTTGAGGTGACAAACATATAAAAAATGCAGTCAGCAACCGATAATTGCTTCTTGAAAACAAAAGACTAAAATTGCAGCCGTAGATTCGATTGTAATCTGTGCTATCTACATTACCCTATATCGATACCTCTTACCGATACCGGCCGTAATAGCAGAACAAAGGTTTGTCGCAATTTGCAAACGCAGCGGGCCGGCCCTTTTAGGGAGCGCGGTTGAATCGACCAAGAATTGCCGTGTTTCTACAACTGTTGTTATCATAGCCAATTTACATAGACAACAGGGTACTAAATATATGAGCTTTTTTGGATCTTTTGCGCTTACATTATCAGTAAAAGCCTTTCACATTGGCAACATTAAAACGCGGCGTTGAGCGGTTCGAAAACAATTAAGGAAATATTTATACACTTAAAGTAGAATCTTATTTAAGGTTAAAGGAAAATTTGAACTCAACCGTTAAAGATGAAGTTAAATTCATAAGGTACTCAATACTCGGACCCTGTCAGGTTATTAGTATCGCTGGACTATTGCGAGGCAACTATACCTGATACCATAAAAAAAATCTACGATATTAAAATTGTAAGCAACTGGAAAAATAAATTAGCGAATTAAAATTCAAAACTCAAAATTAAGACTGTTTACGAAACCGTGCTAATGGTCTCATGTTGATTAAATATATATCTAAAAAGCATCTCATAAATATTATCTAATCTATAAAATAATCACTTCTAATCAAATATTATCTAAGTCTATAAAAATAGCGATAGCTTATGATAGACGATCAATCTAAAATTAATTGAAAGTTTTATTTAAATCAACAGATAATAAAAGTATTCGTGTAACGAGACAAAACTTTATAAGGAGCATTATACTAAATAAATTATAACAGTTTATTACGGCTCATTCACGCTGCGATAAAATTAAACGCGTCAGTCAGCGTTTATTGCACGCCATTAAGATTTATTAACTGGACTTTTAGCTGGCAGATTAAAAAATAATAAAATCCTTTCAAATCAAAGAGATCCAGCCCTAAATCACCGCGGTCGGTAGTAAATAAATATTTTCACAACTGATATAGGATTAGTTTTTTAAAGTATTCCATCGTTGTAAATCATTGCGCCTGTGAAAACAAGGAATCCTTTGTAATCGTATAGGCAATTAAATTTCTGAACGTAAAAACGTCTCGTTTGACGTGTTATTTCGGGTAGCCATCTTGGGCTAGGCGCCGTTCGGATATAATTTAAAAGTGATTTATGGTTTTCGAGTTAATAGATTTTATTTGCGCTGCGACTCTTTTAAGTGAGTCTAATTTATTCGTGTCTGCGTTGAGTTTGTCCATATGAGTCAGTCAGTATGTTCAGACACATTGTAGTAAGTTATTCTTAATAATACTAAGAATTTAAGAGCAAATGGCAGCACCACTAATTATGAGGATGACACTGAAACTTAAAGGACGGCACGGTATGCAATATCTCTTATTTGATTTTTTCTTAATAAATCTTAACTTATATTATTATTTTATGAAGCCGTATAGTTTTTTATCCATTCTGAGGTATAAAAAAACGAGATAAAACCACGTTCATATTTTTGTAGAAATAATAAAGCAGAGTAGATGAGGAAGTGTTGGCTTAATCAGCGGTCGGCATTTAAGTCGATCGCTAGGTTAAGTAGCTTTTGCTGCGATCGGGTGATAGATAGGTGACCCATTCTAACACTAGTGGATATTTGTTATCCGACCTCCTCCGTGTTTAGGAAGGTATGTAAAACAGTTGAACCCGATTAATGTCACTGGGTGATATTCATTGTGACGTTGCAGAGGTCGTGGAGGTTCCGAGGATGACGTCAGATGGCAATCGGTCATCTTAATTCGCCCCACAGCTAGAACCTCTGCAATCTAATCAGACTCCGATACTAGGCCGGAATAACGCTAGGAAGAAGAGGAATATAGCTTGAGTAGATCTCCACTGCTCGATATGGAATTAGTGATTTTTTTTACTACAAAAAAAGGTTTCCTTGGAACAAAAATAGTTTAATGGTCGATGATACCTTAGCTTAGTAAATCAACATACACACAAACTTACAGAGAATTAAGTGCACGATAGAGAAAGATCACGGCTAAAAGTTAAATATAATATTAATAATAATAATAAAATATTCATTAAAAATAAATTATAATAAAATCTACTTTTAAGGGTTGCAGCATTACACCGATTTTCCCTCGTATTCATTCGCGGATTAAAGCAAAGTAGTTTAGCTTCTCATGCATAATCCTATAGATTTGACATTATACATTACAATAGTTGCGAATTTCTTAGAATATGTTCAATAAATCTGTCTTAAGTCTAGCATTTGTCAGCCTTTAAAAAATTGCCTGCCAATACGTATAGATATATAAGATGTTGAATCCAAAGGATACTAGGTCTAAATTTTGGTCAGACCAGACGAGGATGTACAGTGAGGAGCCCGGTGGGCATGCCCACCACCCTAATAGACTTGTGACGTCAAACTTTCATTGTCTATTGAGCCGAAAGCCTAATAATATTATATCCAAGACCTCACAAAAAACAATGTATTAAAGTCATATATTTTATAGATATACCCTTTATAGGAAATCACTAGGTGTATTAAATAATATACTAAACAAGTTGACTCGCATTTGATCGAAAATCGGCCCAAAATTGAGTGGCTGTGCCCACCACCCTTTTTTGAAGGCTGGTTCCGCGCCTGTACTAGGGATAGTTTGGGTTAAGTCAGGAATCCATCTTACCTTCTCATTATCAATGTACCAAGTGAGACGCGGTACGGGCGCGGCGGGTGCACTGACAATTGAGTGTTATCTAAATGCTATGAATAAAGTATACAATTACAACAAAAGAAGCAACAATCAAAACAAGGAAAGAGTAACTTGACTCAATGAGTTTATTGTGTATGTATGTTTGCGTATATTGAATGTTAAAGTGTGTGTCTGTATTTGAAAAAGTGTGAGTGCGTGTGTTTGAGGAAAAATGAAATTTACTATTATATCGGACGCATCAGATTTTCTCTTTTTTTTTTTACTTTGATTCAGTAACCAATCAATTATACACTTTGATTAAGAAGAGAAGATATTTGTCAAATAAAGAACTGAATTATCATTTTTTTTTCTTTTATTTATTTATTTAAAATTAATTTATACAGCAAGTTCTATGTGTATAATTTCATATCCAAAAACCTCTCACGAGTTTGTGGGGATATGAATATTGCTCAATATGAGTTGTGTCTATTGCTTACGTTCTTTCCTGTCTCTGGGCGGGCGCGTGGGATACGTCCCGGCGGTGGAGTGCAGCGACGAGAACACCCTCTTGCCGGACTTGAACTGCTGCGTGAAGAACTCCTCCAGCTTGAGCTGCATCTTGAGCAGGTCGGGCGTGGTGCTGCGGCTCATGGCGACCTGCAGCTGCTGCCAGCTCAGCCCGGGCACTGCTATGGTTCCTTCCTCTGCAACGCGATGGACCCGGCACCCGCCCGGTGAATCCATGGAATGGTAAGAAATTCGTCTCTCTCAGTACCTAAAGCTGATGAGTTTGTTTCTTTATTCGTTTGTTTGAACGCGCTAATTCCAGGAACACAGACCCGATTTTAAATATTCTTTCAGTATCGAGGAAGGCTATAGGTTATATCATCACACTAAAATTGAATCTATTTTTTTATCTAATTTTACGCGGACGAAGTGGCGGGCACAGCTAGTTATTCCATAAAAACGGTATTATTGCAACAAATTATGTATTTTCATAATAGTTAACGAAGTGATCAATGATATTGGAATGTTGTTTTAATGGTATTTTATTATTTTGTTTGCCTTTTAAACTTATTTTAGTTAAAAATACAAAAATAGCTGTATCTCATACATATTTTCAGATATATGAAAAAATGGTCAAGAGCGTGTCAACATACGCTTATGTTGAAGGGTTCGTTTAGAGATTTCGTTCGTTCGTTCGTTCGTTAAGATTTCGTTTAGATTAATTTCCTAACGAGTTTTTGGCATGTTCTATCAACATGGAAAGTTTCTAGTCTCCCCGTCTAATAGTTTGGAAATGCTAGGCACTCTAAACAATTTCACCTTATTTTACGCGGACGAACTCGCGGAAACAACTAGTAACTCATAAACGCTAATAGCAACAAGTAAGATCCGTACGGCATATCTCTGTATTGTATTAGCACACTGGCTGTTTACCCCAATAGCTGTGTCCGCAACTACGTCCGCGTAAAATTAGGTAAAAAAATTAGATGCAATTTTAGCGTGACGCCATACAGCCTATAGCATTCCCCGATAAATGGGCTATGTAATACCGATAGAATTTTTCAAATCGGATCAGTAGTTCCTGAGATTTTCGCGTTCAAATAACTAAACAAATGTTTGTGCTTTATATTACATCATTATATTATATACTTTATATATTAGTATACATATAGATTACCGTAAGGGCAGCAGGCAGTAAATAGATTTAATTAGCTAACAGCAGGAGTATATGGGGTGCGCATGAAGAGGCTCTAGTACAACAGGAGACTACTACGGGCTGATGATAAGGATACCCCATTATATTTACTGTTACATGCGATGATAAATTAACTCACAAATATAGCATAATATAAAGGGAGAGACAAAGAGACATGGCAGTTTTTTTAGTAGCTAAAGAGAAGTGTTAAAAGTGTTTACCAGTGGAATAATGTCGAATACGATTTTTTTTCTACGGGGTGCCTTTATTATAAATCTACTCAATAGAGTAGATTTATATTAAAGGCACCCTTGACAGGAAAAAAAAAAGGTCAATTACTTAAACCAATTAATTAAAGCCTTTATCTTCAATGATGGCGCGGACGCTGTATAAATTTCGTACTTAACAATCGTCCAGCTCATTGAAATATTCACTCTTTATTTAGATTTTTTTCCAACGTGAATAAATTACTTGAAATATAAACAATACATTTAATTTTTTCAATATTTATTAGGTTAAAAAGCCCTTTCAAATACCGCGTCTCCAAACCGGAATTGTGACTCGCGGAGGCCTATCTTCAGTATTTAATTGTCGCTATAAATAATGAAGATAGAGTTTCGAGAGATAAGAATTTTTTTATAACAAATTTCCTCCTCTGTAAGAATCTCTTTTTTGTTCTCAAATATATATAAATTTGAAAATATTTGCAGAAAACTTCTTTTATTTATTAAATAATTATAAATTAAGATACCGTAATTTTTTCTTTTAACATTTTAAAAATTATTGTTAAAAAAACATTACAAAAGTTTATATAAATATTCATTGACTGGCCCTGGATTCCGAATTATAAGACTTACGACACTTCAATTAATTACATACACGTGATGTACTAAAATTTAAATAAAACAATACAATATGTAATAAAACTTTGCGCATTTAATATTCATTAAAGTAGACCTGAGGGTCTAGAACGAACATTCTCGATAGTTTTACTTACTTTTACATTCAAAACCGAATGTTACTTTGAACATTAATGCTACCATTTTACACAACTTAATTGATAAATATTGCTAGCACGAATGAAATCTGAACTAGCACCTATCGAATCCACGACGTTAGGGCCATGTTAGCCGTGTGATGAAAATGAAAGCACGAATCATCATTTGAAAGTAAGTAAAACTATCGATAATGTTCGTGCTAGGCCCTCTGAAGCCCATAAGGGACCCGGTTCTATTCGATACAAAGTTTATTAACATAAAGAATAATCTCTGATCTGAGATCTGCTTGAAATGGAGGCGTTAGCATAAAATCACTGAAGTCATCAAATATATGCAGATCTGTCTCAGTAATAATAAATACATTTAGTATCTAGCTGTTTTAGAGATTTCGGGTTAGGGCGTGAAGGCGGCGAGGTGGCCCCGGTTGTAGGCCACCACCACCACGCCCTCCCGCGACAGCGCCAGCTGCTGCGGCCCCGCCACGCCCTCGGCCGCCACATTAGGAATACTTTTTAGGTATGTCTAATATTCCTTTTTTCCCCTCCTACTAAGCTTAAATTAAAAGCTTGTATTAGAAGTGAGTGCGACAATACCCCAACGGGGGTGGGGTTTGAACCGGGTGCTTTGCGGATTTCTATCCATACCTTATACCGTTGAGCTATTGAGTCTCTATTGAGGTTACTTACTATTTACTACATTCTATTATCCTATAACATTATTCCCCGTTCCAATTCCATTTTTCCTTTTCGCTTTGCCATTCTTTTTTTATTATACTAACCTTGTTCTAACAATAAAGAACACAACAAAAAAGAAATCCAATTTGGCGCAGGCTTTCGGTAATTATGCACGTGCATACTTTTCAGCGACTCATTTTTGTTTGCGACTATAAATTGAGATGTATAAGTTATTCTATCTTTTAAGTTGGATGAAAGTGCACACGGTGTGCAAATTTGATTAAAATCGATTAAGTAATTTAGGAGTCCAAGGCGGACAAACAACGTGACGCGTAATTTATATACATATATTAGGAAGATTTACACTAGCAAAAAATTTATAATACTACTTATTAGGAATTGTCACTTATGTGAATTGCTACTGGTAGACAACGGAAAAACTGGTTCGAGGATAACGGGGACGGGGACGGAGACGGGGACGGCGATGATATAGGCTAATAGAAGTAAATAATAAGTAGCCCAACGTTCGGGCAGAACATAGTCTGCCGGGTCCGCTAGTATGCAATATTAATATAATAAATTATTGAAATAAAACCACACCCACACCGATGCCAAACGATTTACACCTTATACACACATGCATTGGATAATGTCAAAGCGTAATCGTGACAACCGCACGTTATATTAATTGTCCAAATTTATTTTTTCTGTGAGTATAATAATTTAAGCTGGTGTACGCAAAATGATTTGTGACTATACATTTGACAATAAAAACGGCGAATATAAACACAAAGTAACACAAATCCAATAACACTCCATCTCAAAGGTGAACGCTTTCAAAGTAATATTATCCGGCTAAGATATTTCTTCCGAGATTTATTATCAATTTGCTCCGTCTAGACTAGGGTTGCCTCCAGTACACATCTCGCGGGACATTTTTTTTATAAAACAAGGAGCAAACGAGCAGGCGGTACTCTTAAGTGACTACCGACGGCCATGGACAACTGCAACACCAGGGGGATCGCAGATGCGTTGCCGGCCTTTGAGAAATTAGTATGCTCTTTTCTTGAAGGTCCCTAAGTCGCAGCATTTGTAATTGCGGTGCTCAATGAAGTGAAATTTCGCGAATTACATTGTTTATGATGTATTAACGTGAACATCGTCATTTGTAATATATTATGAGATGTGTTATAATATTATGTGATTAATATAAATCATCCAAATCCATATCTGTGTTTGAAATAGCTGCTGCATGCGGAAACCTTTCCTTTTCATCTTTTGAAAGCTGGTGCAGGGTTTTTATCGCAAAAAAAGGCGCGTACGACGTATCATAAGCAAATGTAAGTATACGGTATTCATTAATTTTATCTGGGTTACTTTCGCGCCAAAGTTTCTTTTGGTAATCTGTATCTTCACGTGAACTAAGTATTTAACGATACGTCTATCTTATACCCGCTACTAAACCAATCATATGCTTTCTTTATCTTATGATTAAATCTCTTATTACCATATATATTTTTTTTAATTTTAAAAATTAACATTTATTTTACATTGAATGATTCAAATATAAACTCATTCGAGTTTTACCGTGAATCATGGCCATCGCTTTTGATTTATACAATTCAATATTTATACAATATCTATTACCGTTTACAGGTTTAGCATTTCTGTCGAAAACTTCTTGTAGTTTAGTAGTCAAACTAGTTTTCCGAACCCGGCATTAGAAAAAGGTCATTTGATAATTTAATCCCATTAAATGTAAAATTAACAAAAAACATTATTATTTTGCCATGGTTGTCATGACTACGCTTTGACACCATCCTTTTACAAACTACATGTGTGCGTAAATCGTTTTGCAATGGCGTGCGTGAATGCGTTTAAATAAATATTAGTATTCGCACACCATCCTCTATATAGGCTGTAATTATGCCAAATTTCCTACTCCTCCATTCACGCAATTTTTGTAAAATGGTACCGAAAGTTTCTGCTTTAAGTTTTAATATATAGATTGCATTTAAGCTACCTAATACAATTAAAACTGTTTTAATTACTTTAAACGACGTCATTAATTGGATATGTTAACGAATAATCGTATTTTTTTTTTGTTAGTAACTTGTTGTATAAAATTTTAATTATTCGATTATGCCGCTCACAAAAATCGGACATTTATCCTATCTTTATATTTAAGTATAAAGTCGTACATTTGGGTTTTGACAAATTTGTTACCTATTAAGAACTTTCCGTTGACTTTGTATACTAAAATTTTGCAAAAACAAGGTCTCACAGCAGAACTATAAATGCAAATCCCAATGCAAATCTTGCAAACGTATAAATTCAATTGGATGTGCTTGGGACTTGTGACCCGACTGTAGGTTTGAGAGATGCTTTTCACATGCATACAAACATTCACCTCTACTGCCCGTATTCTTTTGCCCATATATAATGATATTCCTCTTTTAGTCTTCATCATGGTGATGGTGATCAATCTTATTTCTTCGAATGTCTCTAAGGTTGCTAATAGATGGCTTTACTACATTACATTGTCCTTCAGACTAAAAGTTTTAAATACGACCATTTTTTAAAGTTTCTAACGAACTGTTGAGAATATGAGCTATGTTTACAGTTTCACTTATCGTATAATGTGCATATAATGTACTGAAGGTTCAAAAAATTCCGTAGCGCAGACCTTGTAACAGAGTCCCATTGCGGTTAGTGTAGCTATAACTTACAAATCTACAAGACACGACATTTTAAATATTAATATGAGTTAGAGAGTACTTCTAATTTCTACTCAAAGTAGGTCATAATATATATAAGTGGCTAAGAGCGTGTCAAGACACGCTTATATCTTGCTTTTATCACGCTTTTATCGCGCATCAAAATGAACTTTCGATATCCCCTGTGCCCTTCTACTTCATCCGTGTAAAATAAGGTAAAAAAAAGATTAAATTTTAGTGTGATGATGTATAGCCTATACCATTCTTCGATAAATGGGCTATCTAACAATGAAATATTTTTTGAAATCGGACCACTAGTGTCTGAAATTAGCGCGTTCTAGCAAAGAAACAAACATACTCTTCAGCTTTATATATTAGTATAGATATAGAAAAGAATAGTGTGCGTTTTTCTACTAATCTGCTAATTACGCCTAGTTTCTCAACTCTATTCGATTCTTAATTCCATATTTCTTTATTAAAAGAGATACTCATATGGAATACATTAAGTAAACAAGTGACCGAAGTACTTTGTGTGAGGCGAGGTCTGCATTACCATGCGAATGCTGACACTCGTGATTGTGATCTGATTGTAATTAAAACACGTGATTGTATATGTTTATTTAAGTGCAAGTCCACTGGTTAGTCGTTTGTACGTTAAAATATCAAACGCACGTTGAGTGCAAATATCATCACCACCTTTATTTATAGCATTCTGCTACAATAACAATTTATATTACGAATGGGGTACTTAGGTAAATTTTACACAAATGTCTCGCTTATGTTAAACTAGCTGTGCCTGCGACATCGTTCACGAAAAATTAGGTAGCAAAATTATATTCAATTGTATCGTGATGATATATAGTCTATAGACTTCCTTGATAAATGGGCTTTCTAACACGGAAATAATTTATCAAATCGGACCAATAGTTCCTGAGATTAACGCGTTCAAGCAAACAACATATATATAAATATATATATTATAACTATTGAAGTAAAACTTCCTTACTCACGCTTGACTAGGGAAGTAAGCGTAACGATGATGTCTTGGCTGTAATTTCTAGCCTTGATAGTACCTTAGACATAACCCACCGAAGAAGGTAGAAGTAACCTTTTCTCCCGCCAAAACTTCGCGAGACTGTCCTAAGGTACAGACTTTAGACTTAACAAGAATCGAAATTGGGACTGTACGTTAGGACTGTCTTACTTTCGAGTATTATAGAGTATGATAGCCGCGTAGAGTCTTCAAACCTGTAAATGGTCATTTATATTACACGATCTACGAAACCAAACCTTATATTCCGATATTACTTTTCTGATTTGCCGCCCTTTATGAAGATCAAAAATAGAAATACACCTTAATAAGTACGAAAATAAGCAGAGTCAAGTTGTTCAGCATCTATGAACATCTTATCTTTGTCTCTACAAGTGGGCCGTTATCGAGTACTCGTCCGCTGCCATTAACGTTAACGATTGTTCTGAAATCACTTTGATATTACTTTAATGTTGTGTTATTTACGCTTTAGCGTCGGACAAGGCCATAGGGTCACATATTTTATTTTTTCTTAAGACATTAGTAGGTACTTAACCTCGATTCGCTTGTTGACGGATTAGTATAAGATGGTACTATGACAAACTATAGAAATAAAAATTAATGGCCAATATGGATGTACACGCATATATTCCGAACGAATGCACCAAATTCGTTAATTCCTTTTTTGTTGTGTCGATTTTTGTTAAGACGAGGTTCGTATACTTAAAAATCGGTGTCTGTTTGTTATGGATAATATTAAAAATATTGGGAAAGGCAACGGGAGCGGAAAGTAAACCAACGCTCGGGCAGAACACTTTCTGCTGGGCTCACTAGTCCGGAATAATATACGAACATTACATATACATAAAGAGTAGAAACCCTTCCTTTATACACTTACGGGTGCTGATTTTATCTTATATCTTCTTTCCCACAGTTATATACACCAATCTCGCAGTTACAACCTCATTGGTTGCACTGACATACTCCAAGTTTTAAGACGCAATTATTGCCATCTTAAGAACTAGTCTATTTCCTCACCGTAAAGACACTCTAGGTCCCACAGCATGGCCAATAAGCAAAATTCCATGATTGCGCGACATCAATAGCTTTCAGAATATCTAAAATGTGTAGAGTTTACGGTCATATGAAAGATAAACTATATAAAAATTACATTACGTAATTAAGGAATAATTGCCATTTCTGACCGCAACGTCCCGACCGTATATACACCTCCCGATAAGCGTGGTCATAACAAACCGTTCATTAGTAAAATAACTTAGAACGGTGAATGAGGCGTTTAACTGTATTAGTATTTTTCATTTAGAGTAAATAGGTTTGGTCATTTTAAAATGCTGTGTATTCTTGTGACATAAAGTGTTGTGAAAAGTGCTCGTTTGAAAATCGTTAAGTTTTTATTGTAAAACCAGATAATATATTATGTTATAGTGACTGTAATAAGTATTTTGCGCATTCATAACTGAATGGAGTTATACAATCTGTAGTGTTAGAGAAGGATAAATAATATTCAAGTGCAAACCGTAACTGAATCCAAAAAAGAGGGCCTGCCGTGAACAGTCTCGATAGTTTTGCTTACTTTACGTTCGAAACGAACGTCACTTGAAACATTAATGAAACTACTTTACATAGCTTAATTGCTAAATATTGCTAGCACGAATGAAATTAGAACTCGCACGTTTCGAACCCTCGACGTAACGACCATTGTAAGTCGTGCAAAATGGATGCACGAATCTTCATTTGACGTTTCGTTTCGATCGTAAAAGTAAGTAAAACTCTCGAGAATGTTCGTGCTAGACCTTCAGCTCTTTGGTGGAAAGGCTGACTGATTTTGATACGGATTTTGGCTCTATAGATAACAAGAAAACACATAAGAAATATTTTTATCGTCTCACTCGTCTCGTATGTTTAACTTCTCCTGATCATAGTATCACATAAGTACGAATTCTGCCACTTCCTTCTAAACATATTTTAAATTCCAATTTATTTAAGATCGTAATATTTTATTTAAATTACTGTATAATATTACAATCATAAATTAATAAGATTTTGCATATTATTTTAACTATTGCTATAATATTTGCAAAAAACTTGAACTGAAATAGTAACAAGAAAATTTATATACGTAATAAATAAGCTAACTCAAATTAAACTAAAAAACATATTACATAATAAAAACAAAACAACATATAGATTTTTTTATTAATTTTATTGACGACTATTAAATCACGGTTAGATCAAATTAGATAAAAATTATTTTTGAATGTATGAAAGGAAATTCTTCCCATTAAACCCATTGGTCTTCTTTTTCTCCTCTATCAAATCAACTCAGCGTCTGTCGTCAGAAGTCTTTTATGCTGAGTTGAACTCTAAATTAATCGGTGTGATTAACTTAAATTGTAAATCACGTGCACGTAATGTTAATTTGACAATTTAATTAGCAGATGGTTAATTCAACGTTAACGACTGACTAAGAACCGCATGATATTTGATCGAACCTCATTAGCGAATCATTTAACTCATTAGCAAAATAAACAATGTGCACCTGTTACGTTTAGTAACTTTAATACTATTTTTTTAAGTTAGAGTTCAAAAACGTGTGTACATGTAATTTACTTAGTATGGTACCATGTTATTTTATAATAGCTGTGCTCGCGAATTTTGTCCACGTAAAATTAGGTTAAAAACTTTAGGATGATGATATAGCCTTCCTGAATAAATCGGGCTATCTAAAACTGAAATACATTTCAAATCGGACCAGTAGTTCTTGAGATAAGCGCCTTCAAGCAAACAAACAAACTCTTCAGCTTCATATATTAATAAAACAATAGCTAGTTGCGAATGTGGCACTTTGTGGAGCAAATTACGAAATTCTTTGTTTCAACCGACAATCAAATAAGTATATTATAATCCTTTTAAAAACATTTTTTTTTTCGTTCTATAGAATTAATTGTTATGAAGTTTTCGCATATAATGTTATCTTATATCTATGTTCGCTGTCTGTTTTTTTTTAATATGGATAATATTAAAAAAAAAGTTGAAAGCGAAGTCCGTAAAATTTCAAGAAAACATCCCAAAATAGCTTTTATTCTAAGAACCACAATTCCAATAACGAGAATGAAAAGTTTTAATTTTGAGATTAGTTTAATTGGATAATTAAATATGCTACAATATAAACGTACATATTTGTTTTATCTGTACTAATATCATACTAATATCATAGTATCATATAATTAGGTAATTAACAACAAATATAGTATAAGTATATGTATATTTAACAGCTATGAAATATACCATTATATTGTGAACAAAATATCTCAGTAGCGGATTTCGTAGATTAACAATGAATAAACTTTTGAACAACAGTCTTTACACAATCATACTATTTTGAACACTTCTCCAATATTTATGGGTTAAAATAATATCTTATAAGAACGGCTTGTTGTTTTCCTTATTAAAATCCATTCAGTAGTTTTTCCGTGACAAAGCGTCAAACATACATCCATACATCCATGTGTACAAACTTTCTTACTTATAATATTAGTAGGATAGGAGATATGGAGAAGAATGTGTGAATAAGAAGGTTGGTTGTACAAAAAATAAAATTTTGTATAAAGCGTTAAATAAGCATAAATAGTATGCAAATCTAAACATTTATGACCAAATGTCGACCACCAGGCAATTTCATATATTTTAAAGATTCTAAATTTTTCAACCAAGAAAACGAAACCGCGCGCCTTAAACTACCACATTGAATTTATTTGTTGTTAACAAAAATTTTTGTAGTTTTGAAAATATTTAGATTGAATTACAACAACTTTCTGTAAGCGTGACTACAAATCAGAGGAAAACTTGATACGCATCTACGAATAATTTCGAGTCACGCAGTCGATTAAAAGCAATATTCGGTTTCTCATTCGATCAACTGGTCTCTCGACAACCGAGAATTGTTGACAAAATTACTTGAAATCTACACTTCAAATATATATTTACACTAAATCATAACAAAAATGACATCAATAAAGGTTTATGCTGAAATTCTAGACGTGAAAGTGGTAACTTTTTATATAAAGAAGGGGAATAGGTTTGAAATATAACCGCAACTTTTGAATTTAGAACAGGAGTATTTATTAATGCATCTATAGTTAATAAATCCGCGCTTGATTCGATTCTTGAACCTCAAATAATATGTTATTTACGGTTATATTAGTTTGTCTTCAGTTGAAATGGAAAAGAGAATTATAGGTACATTTAAAAGGATTCCTAAATGTCTTTTTGTTAGATAAAATAAAGGAAATCTTACCGCAATAACTTTCAGTGCTGTATTCTTGTAACGGCACTCCTTCAAAATGTTACTGGCCTGTTCAGCAAACTGTGTATGCGTCGCGTTTAAACCGTTCCATGGCGATGGTTCCTTCTCACGTTTCTTTAAATCTTCTAGAAGTTTATATTTCGGTTTCAATAAGAACGATTCCTTCCGATTAGCAGTTTCTAAAATAGTTATTAGGAAATAGTTGTAAAAATGCTGAAGTCTAAGTACAGTATGCTGTTATTAAGTATAATATGCTGTTTTTTTTTTAAATTTTAGTACATCACGACAAAACTTTGCGTCCGTTATGTAAGAAAATAGTTACGGACCACAAAAAGGGGGGTCCTGGGCCATATGCGTCTCGCGGGACTTGCGTTGCCGACCGTTTGTAGATATATCAAACCTTTAGTATATTTTTTTTTACACTAAAACTTACTAAATACTCGTATTGTCATATTTTTATGCTTGCAGTTCCAAATCGTTGATAGCTAAATGACATACTTACGTGTAAAGACGTACTGGTATTCGGTTAGATATTTTTTTAATACAACACTTCATTCATACCTGAAACAATATGTACATGTTGCATTAGCTACGAATTGAAAAAAGGTATTAAATATTAAAAATTAAAGAAACAATATAATAAACAATAATAACAAAATTATTCTATTTCAGGCGAAGACCCATATAAAACACAAAACTCTTATAGGAACAAAAAAAGACTACAAATTTAAAATAAATGTAAAAAACTTTAAGTTAACTATTCTGCCTTCATGTGATTACAATTAAAATTACAAAGTACATAAATTCATAAAGAAGTTATTAAAAGGTTTAGTAAGTAAGACTTACATCCTTATTTAACAACATCAATAAAAATAGCACATTTCTTCCAAACTTTGTTCCATTTCGTTTTATTTTTACATGTCTTAGGTGCAATTTAAATTAAAACTTTTTTTGTGGGTGTACTGTCATTTAATAACATTATATTTAGACCAGGGATCGGCAACGTTTTGGCAGGCAAGGGCCACATCTTTAACGCAAACTATTTGTTCTAAACTATTTATGAACTATAAAATGTCAGTCAACTTATTCATGAACAACAAAACCTTGCTTGGTCACAATATTAAATGCTACTAATATTGGCGTAAAAATAAAGGTAATAAAATATTCCATCTTTCAACTGAAACCCCGATATGGCAAATCATTTTTTACAACGATTAGTCTAAAAAGGAGCGCATTCGTGTCGCCGTATCTAGTTGATTCCACTGTGGGGCGCTTGTAAAAAACAACCTTATTGTATATGTAATAGAGTGTAATAAAACTGCATCTATGCAATTGACGATGCAAATTTAGTTTCCCGTAGAATCAGACAAGATTAACTCTTAAGTCGTAGATAATAAGGTTTCTGTTGTATGATTTGAGGTTGTTGTGGAGAATCTAGGGCAAACGCCTTGAGAGTTGCATTTACATGGGTCGACCTCGTAGGGTCAGTGATCTCTGTCCTTAGTCGGATTGCGGAGTGGTTTCCTTCTTTCCCATCTATACTTAGATAATTTTAAAGCACCATTTAATAATACGACCATATAAATGTATTTTGTATTAGAAACATAAAATTCGGATATCTTGCAAAAATATTGAATTCGGAAGCCGATTCGTTGCGTACTTCTCATTTGAAGTAAATTTTACGTAAAGTTTTAAAAGACAATAAATTTGTTTGGTGCATTTTTTAAATAAAATATAATGCTGTATGGTTTAAAAAAACATCGTCAATTTTATTTATATTTTTATTTAATATTTAATTTAAAAAAAAAACATTACGATTAACTGCTACTGCGAATAAAAAAAATGTAATGTGATTTCTACATACATATGAAAATCTCACAATATGTGAATAGTTTTTCCTCGCTCAATATCATCGCGAATAAATTAACTAAAGTTATTAACAAACAGCTCTTTTTATTGATTAAGTCAATTTAAACATTATAATGAATTTATGTTTATTTTAAATAACTGAGTAAGCAATGTCCATGTCGGGAAGAGTATCCATCTTTAAAGTATTGGTTTGCATTGTGAAGGTATAGTTATTAACAAACAGTAATTTTTATTGATAAAATAAATTTAAACATTAAGTTAATATTTTTTGTTTATCTTAAAAAACTGGGTAAGCAGTGTCGATAACGAGAAGGTTTTCTGCCTTCAAAGTTTTGGTTTGAATTGTGAAGGGCACGTTGTTATATCGCAGCTTGCAGGGACGGTCCGGGCGCGCCATGAAGCAGAGCGTATATAGAGCGGTCAACGCACGTTTCGCTTCGACACCGAAGCATCATCAGGAGATAGACTCTACAAAGGTTATTCGTAAAGTTTGTAGAATCTAAACCTTAACAACTTAAAGTAACGCCTGATTCTATAAGTTAGATAAATAATGAATTAAAGAAAATTGCATATTTTTTTGTCCTCCATTAGTTTTCACGCAAAATAGACTACAAAATAAGTGTTCGTTATGTAAGTATCATGACAAATAAACGGACGGCCCGTCTTTTAATAAAAAGTTTGAAAGTCATCTATGGAATTCATACCGCCCTTGTCTCGGAAACGGCTATAGTAACCTTATTTATTAATACGAAAGCAACAATGAGAATAGTATTGTATCAAGAATAAACAATCATTTATTTTGCAAGAATATCTCAGTGTTTTTTAAGCATCCAACTCAATTAATAGTATGCAAGAAAATATTTAAGAAAGTTTTGTTTAGTACTGAAGTACTTCCCTAGTACGGCAACTATGATTTACGAACGAGAAATCGAGTGCACACTAACAAATTTGCACCACGAAAACACAACACTACTGTAGTGTCTGTGTTTATCTGTGGTAGTTGTGATTATCTAAGCTAGGTATAGTGACGTTGTCTGGAGCACACGGGTATCGCTTTAATCCTCGCACAGGACGAAGACAAGAATAAACATCCTTTTATACGCGAAAACGCGAATTGTATCACCTATTTTTTTGGCAACTAAGAATTTTCCTTCTAATTGAATAATAATTTAGAAGGCACAATGTCACAATCAAACAATTTGTGTTGATTCGATTTATGTATAGCGGTTTTAAAATAATAATGGAATATCCTGTTCACGTTAAACGAGTTATTTTCTTGCCTTATTGGAGATTATAGAATTTGAGTTTAAGTATACACATATATCCAAGATACGTTATATATACCGGTTATTTAAACCGGATTCTTTTTTTTAGATTTCGTTTTATCTTTCGAAGAATTTGCTCAATTAAATGTTATCAAATTGCCTGTTATTTTTCTACTTATATATATACACACACATATAATTCTTTTTTCTAAATTTTCAATTAAAATCAATTGTTTTTCTTTAGCCTAGCTAAAATTCGAAAGCGCTGGACCGTTTTAAATTGTGCTTATTTTGTTTCATTCTCCTTATTTTTATTTAACTCATATTTTAAGGAGGGTTTAAAAGAAATGAAAGAAAGAAAAAGTGGAAGGATTATTAAAAAATATTTAAAAATGCAGAATCACTATGGAATAGACTGAACAGAAAGATAAAGAAGATAAATGAGTGCGCGTACTGAATAGAAAGATAAGGAAGATAAGTGAGTGTGCGTACTGAATAGAAAGACGAAGAAAAAAGGGAGTGCGCGTACTGAACATAAAACTGAAGAAGATGAGTGCGTTTACTGACCGTGCTCATTGAAGTGCTTCTCCAGTTCCTCGTGTGAGATGTTGGTCTGCGTGGCGGGCGCGTCCTCCACGGCCTGCTCGGGGCGCGCGCGCGAACACCTGAATAAGCAATATTTCTCACCACCGGTGTGGTACGCTCTATAGCCTAACAGGTACCAATTTCCACGGTCTCCTTACAGTACGCTCTACGTTTATCTGAGTCGGTGGTACCACCTCCTGACCTGGCGAAATGCTTTAGAAGTGTTCGGCTTTGAGAAATACCCAGCGTGAGACGTGAGACGTACCGACTTGGCCACAGATATTCCGCATACATAACAATATTGGAATATTTTAAATTATTAAGTAATAAAGAATAATCCGTCGTATTAAGCTCGAATTCAATATACTTTCAAAATAATAGGTCTGTTGCGGACAGATGATACAAGACGAGTGGCATAGCGACGTCTTTGACCGCGGACGTCGACGGCACAACTAAATGGTTACCTATAACACAGGCATTAAGTTGTCTACCTTAGGAACAGACATCCGTGTGTCATATAGTCCTATATATTTATTTGTTTAATGTCGCCGGTTTTAACTAGTAGCTAATATAAAAGCAAGTGAATTAGTTAATACAGGATTTGGTATCTTTTTACTCGTTTTAATGGAAGCATGGACAAGGACATAAAAGTGTGTATCTTACCGTAAAGTGTAGTTTGTAAACTCATTTTCTTGTACGTATAAGAGTAAAAATTATTTACACTGCTGTTTTATTTTTTTTTATGAAAGTCTCGCGTTGGCAAAGACTTGTTCTTAAACTGGAAGAAAGGAATGTCGCACTGGTGTGTTGTGTGGATAATGTTGTTTTTTTTTTTCGTAAATAATCTTTAAAAACTACAATAAGACTCGTAACTATTTTAATGTACATGAAACATGTATATTGTATATAATTCAGTTACATGCGTATTTATGCTTTTAGGGTTCTGAAGTCCTTCAAGGAACCCTTATAATTTCGCTCTTTCTTAAATATTATAGTAATTAGAAAGTATATATAAATTCATAGATACATATGTATGAATTTATTTTTACCTTATGATTACTGTAGCATGAGCATGAGTTTGCATGCCTTTAATAAAACAGAAGAAGAAGAAATAAGGGAGTGGGCTTTCCTCCTAAAATCAGCTTTTAAGTTAATCATGTTATCATCACAATAGATAAAAGTCTACGAGTTTAATGTGAAATGCTTATAAAGCGGTAAAATAAAAATTCTTTGTTTTCCTGTACGGTATCGAAAAAGTTTTAGAAATCTCTGTCCGCCTTCTTTTCCCTGTTCAGGTAATCTCGGGGTAAGAAATTTATATTACGTCACGGTGTGACGTCACAAAGCTGACGTCCGTATTATTGGAAATTCACGCCGTGTCACCGCGAGCTTAAATAAATTATGCATTTTCCCCACATATTTTACATCGGTATGGCAATATCTTGTACGGGTTTTGTCGTTTGTATAAGCTTTTATAAGCTACATTTTGTAAGGAACAATGGCAAACAAACCGGAGCTTACAGAGTGAATGCAAATACGAATGAAATTTGTCCCTAGTTATCGTCATTTGCCTCAATAAATTCTGGGTGTAGAACTATTAGCTTTAGTAGTTACCAAAGCTAATAGAATCTCGCCACTCTGAGTAGCATGCAACTGCCGTCCACCCCTTTATCGAGGCTGTGAAAGCTGTAAATGTGATTGGTAATCAAACAAATGGATGTCAACGTCCGTTCTAATTCATCATCCCCATCCCCCAGTAACACGCTTCAAAGCAAAGGCCTCCCATTGATACCTCCCTCTTTACTAGCATTCAGCTTCCAACCACTTTTTCGAGGTCGTTAATCGGACAAATGTATTAAAGGTACTCATTAAAAAGCATGCCAACATACGTCCAACATCGCACGTGACTTGCGAGGAAGAAGACACGAGGAAAACCATGAGAAAAGTGGAAGATTACATTCATACGTGACCCGCATCTAATTGCGGCGCAGGAGGACGCAGCTCTAAATAATTGACATGTCAGACTTGTGCAAACAAGACACGACAAGGGACAACTTTTGTTAGTTGCTGTTATTACGGTACCGTACCTCCAAAGGGAAAAGAACCCTAAAATGATCATTTCTTTGTCCGTCTGTCTCTCAAGACCCTTTTCCTCAGGAACGCATGGAATTATAAAGTTGAAATTATTACCAAATACATCAATTTGCAGTCCTTTGAAACTGTAAAAAATCATCTGTCTAAATATACGCATTCTAAAGATATTGCCATTTAAATCGCATTTCCCATACGAGTACATTCGAAAAAGAATTTAAAACTATATCCTGTTGACGTAGAATCATGCAATTTGGCACAAAGCTATTCATAGGAAAAGTTCCGATAACCGTAAATTAGTAATTATCTTTTGAGAAGTAGAAATAACCTGGTAAAATATTACGTGGTAGTAAGGAACCCTTAGAACGCGAGCCAGACTTGCTCTTGAGCGGTTTTATTTTTAAAAGTGCACGCTCAGGAATTGGGACGACGTACTTCAACACGCCAGAACTACACGGAAAAAAGGGTTTGACAGACCGATATGCAAAAAATAATGCAACGATAAAAAACTAAATTCCTGTCGGGCATCTTACCAAATGCTTGGTTCTTTATATTTTAGCGAATTTCATGAACAAAACCCGAGGACTATCCTACTGTAATATAAATAATTTGGTGCTACTAAACACGTCTGTGCCCTCAGGGAGCGTGTTTGGTTTTATTGCAACGCGAACGCTTCGGTACAGTGTTGCTACGATGTTCTCTTTGTACTCCAGTAAAAAACATAAAAAGGGCAACATTGTTTGCTTTATATACACGATGTTAGCGTTAACCCACAAGATAATAGCCCAATACTTTTATAGCTAATATTAAAAGAATATAATGTAAGCTATACATGTAAGTAATAAAAAATATAATGCATGGGTTAGTAGTGTAGTAATTTAGTTCAGATACGTATTTTTGTTAAGGACATCATTTTGAATGGTTAGGTTTTTGGCAGGTTTGCTAATAAACGTAGTTATATTTTTTAACTTGGTCTTTTAGACTTATATATAAAGGCACATCAGGATGGATGAAGCGAGTGTTGATGGGTGGGTGATCGAGACTACAAGGGTTTCTTGGACTAAGAAACCCTAAAAAGTCCTGATTGAATACTAGGAGTGAAGCGGTGAAAGAAATTGAGAAAGCGGACTGCGTCATAACACTGGGCTAATGATAAGAGGAAAGAGTTCTTACTATTTCACATATGGTACTTTCCACGTTTTTTTTTAATTTAACTTTTTAATTTTATTCTAATTTATCATTCATATGATACCAAATTTAAAAATTTCAAATGGGCAAGTGGTTATGTGATTATCGACACCTACAAACAACTGTACTACCATAATGACAAGAGCGTTGCTGGCTTTTGAGAAATAAATAGCTTTTCCCGTGACTTTGTCCGCGTAAAATTGCGAGAGACCTCCTTAATCTAGCCCTATCAAAAATTCCTCTCTACCTACTAATCCATCATCGAACATACCGCGGTTTTCGAGATTTTGTTTTAAGTGATCACTTGCTTTTAGATGACGACGAAGAGTGGGCGTAATCTTTCTATAAATAGATATAGAAAGATTCGACTCAAGAAACTTCGACTAAAACCTGCACGCAGCGCTTTAAAAATATCTTTTAGGATAATTATTTAAAACAAAATGTATTTGCCTTTATATATTTGGCGAGAGAGGGACATAATCTTTCTATAAATCGATATAGAAAGATTATGTCCTTAAGGCCTATTTTGTTTCAAATATTTATCCTAAAAGATATTTTTAAAGCGCTGCGTGCAGGTTTTAGTCGAAGTTACAAAAAGCACTTTACTGTGTTTAGTAATCGTAAAAGGGCCGGATTTTCAAGTCGTAAAACCTTTTGAGGTGCTTTAGTGGCTGTTTGCTAATATTTTTATTTTATGATAGATGAGTAATAAAACAACACTTACATCAAATGAATTTTATATTATTTTAAGGTTCTGTGAAGGTAAATCGGGGGTCGTGGGTTTTATTACCGCCTCGGGTCTGGGTGTATAATATATGTATTTATATATTTCTATAAAAAAGTCGTCTGTTACCTATAACACAGGCATAAGTTCTTTACTTTAGGAAAAGCTGCGTGTCATATAGTCCTCTATATATTTATTTTTTTATATATATTTTAAATTACTTTTTTTTAAATTTATATATGTTAAAGGCTACTTTAACATATATGTTTTTTAAACTGTTTTTACACTGCTACTGCTTTGCCAGTCAAATTATTTGTTTGTAGAAATGTCACGCGAGAATGGTATCCAACATTCATAATAAACTCGTACGTATACGGCGCTGCCCAATTGTAAGTTAGATAGAGAGAAAATTCCAAGTGCAATGCGTGACAAATCGGTTTGGCCTAGGTGAAACTACTTTATCCTAAAATCGGGTTTAGCCGGTAACTTATATTCTGTTTTGAAATAATCGAATGACTTGCTCGTGCTAAAAATACCTCAAGTTGTCTTTTTTTTATTACAAACAAAGGGGCACGCGGGCAGTACCTAACGACGCGACCCGTCCACCACCAGAAGGCTCACGGATGCTTTGCCGGCCTTTAAAGAGGGGCTTATGCCGCCAGAAAACACGTTACAAACCGAACGAAACGCGACAACAATACCATGACTTGACAGCATTACCGCCATTTCACGCCGATCTTATGTGTGAAAGAGGTAAGGGTATCCGGACTCGACCCAATTCATCTGCAAACCAAAAGGACTGCAAGCGTTGAAATGTCTAGATTTCTAGAATATGTTATCTTCTCTCTTCGAAAAGATATCAAAAATCTGCCCTTGAAGAATCCTACGCGTTAGAGTTACTTTCGCAATCAGATAGCTATAGACTACAAAGGTTCAATCCTACCTCTATTACTGTGCATCACCATAAATAGAAAGAATTTGAGATACTTTAATACCACAATGTAATCTACTAATATTATAAACGCAAAAGACTGTATAAATGCATGTCTGGATGTATGTTTGACGCTCTTTCACGGAACAACTACTGAATGGATTTTAATAAAGCTTTATTACAATATAGTTTATACATCAGATTAACACAAAGACTATAAATTATAAAGATATTGTGTGAATTGTCCAAAGTACAACGATAAATGTCTAGTAAGTAGGAGAAAATCCTGCCACCTGCGAGCTATTCTGGCGTGCGCTGCAAAAACCGTTAGAGTTACACGTACATATTGTATGAAGGAAATGTTTATCTTAAATAGTTATAGAAAAAAGTCCGCGACTTATTTTCATTATATTCAAAACTGATTTAGAAAGAAAATAGCCTACACCAAGTTCCGCTGGTCTTTTCTCTGGCAGGAAATAGGCTCTTGACGCAAAGACGCTCTCGTCCGACCATCGCTCTGCTATACCGAAGTCTTTTTCTCTTGCATCCACGCTGTTAAAAAACGGTAAGTAAATTTTTAAAACTATCTAAGAAATGTTTTCTCCATCACAGGGATTTATAATTCAATTTGGCAAAGCCATTTTTCTTTATTAAGCGTTAGTTGCACCTAAAATAACTATAAAAACCGATTTGTGCATATCGTTGAAATGTCAAATGGACTAAACATTCCTACATAACTTACTATTTCAGTCCAGTAAAAACATAAAATAAAAATTAGTTGTCTCCATGTAATAGGGAAGAATATAACATTTAAAATATTACAGTGGCGTCTTTGAAGATGTTTATTTATTAAATTTGTTTAATGAATTACTTTACATATTACGTTTTAAATAAAAAGAGGATAATCTTTTATTTACTTCATTCTAAATTATTATAATGAACCATTATAACTTAAATGGGTGATATTATAACAGGCAAGATGGAAAAAGATACAAATGACGCCGCGTCTCAGAAACACAATACTGAATTCAAATTAATATTGTTTATTTGCAGACATTTTCTTAGGTTATGACATATGACGTTAACT
This sequence comes from Charaxes varanes, assembly GCA_024363005.1. Lineage (NCBI taxonomy): Eukaryota > Metazoa > Arthropoda > Insecta > Lepidoptera > Nymphalidae > Charaxes > Charaxes varanes. The sequence goes on from JANCMC010014503.1 coordinate 45,369, forward strand.
TTAAGGAGTGTTGTGGTATATTTCCATAAATTTTTGTTCAAGTCTTGCATAAGTCATCACAAAAATATAACTTTTCTTGTATTCAATAAATTAATTATTGAACACAAGAATTTATAGACAAAATTCCATCCAAACATTCATATATACATATTTGAATGTTTAATAAATTCATTTCATTACATTATATATTTAACACTTTTGTTAATTTTTTAAAATTAAATTGTTTCATAATTATTATTGAGGAGCTCGTGGCCTACACACACACACACCTCTGCAATCTAAGCAGAATCTGGTGCTAGACAGGGATAACGCTAGGAAGAAGAGGAACAGTTCTATAATTATTGTTATTTACGATTCCATTTAGTTACTTTATTTGTTAGATTTTAGTTTCATTTAATATTTAAATTTTTACTTGACATCAGTAACCTTATCGGAATCCAATTATTAAGGTCTAAATTAACAAGAAATTTAATGCTATTTTATAAATCGTGGGATTTTAGATTATAATGGTATTCAGTACATATAAAATAGGTAAAAAGTAGATAGTTTTGTGCAGTTTTTGTTAACTTTTTAGATATTATACCAGATGTGACTGCTGAACTCGTTTTTTTACCGACTACAAAAAAGGCTGTTCTCATTTTTTTTCCATTCGATTCTAGTTTTTAACCGTATCTGAAAAAGAGAGTTTCTAAATTTATGTAGTTCATTTTTCCGTATTTAAATCAATATTTTATTATTTTATAGGAAGTAACTTCCAAAGAGTTTTTAAAGATGATGGTTTTTGTTTTGTTTAAAAATAATTTATTTTTAATTTTTTACCTGAAAATAAACAAATATATTTATCTATTTAACAACAATGTATATGTATATACATTTTGTTTTGTTAATATCACAAAAACCGCGCGACCGATTCCGATAAAATTTAGGGACCACTTCTGAAGTAAGGTCTTCCAATCAAAAAAGAATCATCAAAACAGGTAGTGGTAATAGCGGAGGAATCGCGTAACATACATATGAACAACGAACACTCGAATTGAAGAGTTCCTCTTTTTTTTTGAAGTCGGTTAAAAGTGTTAAAAATGTTATTAAATTAGACTTGAGATAGTAAACAAGTGAATAGCTGTCGCTGACGTAACGGCGCTAACGGCTGTCGACAAACAGAAGTTCCGGGTTCTATACCCGGTTGAGACAACAGTATGGCAGTGAAGGTGAGTGTTCGTGTAGACGTTAAAGGGATCCCTCAAACCTACACTTGGATCACAAGTCCCAGGCACTGTCCTGGTTCCTTCCTTTGCAATACCATGGGCTCGATTACCACACGGTCAAACCTTGGAGCATTGTTAAGAAATCCGTCTGTTTTAGATTTCAACTTCAAGTGCTATTTGCGTTAACCCAGTAATGGAAGATGACAAACGAACCAAACCATTATTATCAAAGTACGCCCACTGATGAGCCTTTATATCTTAAGGATCTAAAAATCAAAAAAGGTGGCATATATCTATTTCCTTAGCTCACATTTACAATAGAAAAATAATCAACTCTTTACAAAGCTATATTAAAGAATACTAACTACTATAATTATTAATCCTTATCCAATTAAATACTTTAGATACGTTGTACATATTATACAGATCAAAATTGCCCTTTATTATTAAAATGAGTATATATGAAATGAGGTATTTAATCATAATTTTTAAAATATATAAATATACACCCAAACTCGAGGTGGAAATCGAACCCACGATCCCTGGAGCGGAAGGCAGTGTCACTGCCCACTGCATAAGTGATAGTGCCATATATTCAATAGTAAGCCAACGTTCGGGCAGAACACTTAAGTGGACTAAAGATTGCAAGTTTAACGACGGATGAACGAATTAATTAAATATTATATTAGATCCTTGAATTCATTTGACTTATTTGGATCACTAACTAACCTAACAAGAAACTATGTATCAAAAATGGAATAGTTATAATAACCTCTTTAGCACTAGCGCTTTCGAGCTACAGTGCTCTTAGTACTTTGATCACGTGATCAATCAAAAACAGAGCCGTTTGGTAAAAAATTGATTACTTAAAATGAACAATTAATAGTATTAAATTACTAAAAAATCGTAGGTGAAGACAAATCGTGGCTTTATATAATTGTCAAAGTAAAAATGGAAAAATTATAATGGGGATGTCAGTATACTGGACCGCGTTCTATTTTAAACTGTACCTAGTATAGCAAAGCAAAAAGAACACCTTTATTATATACAAAATTGACGCCTCACCTTACAGTGCTCGTAGTGTATATTGGAACATACTCACAGTTTAGAGGCGATATTAAAAAAAATCTATTCTTTTCTTTACTACAGAAGGTCGGTGCAGTTCTGTGCTTTGACGAGTTCGGTAGTGTAGCTTACGGGTTACAGCATTGGACCGATTTTCCTTCGTATTTATTCGTGGATTTAAGCAAAGTTATCGTCTTTAAAAGCCTAATTAATTTGTGCAAGATATGGGTTTGCCATTAAATTTTTTAGTATTCCAGCCATTATTCACTGTATCTATTTAGTTAACATATCTTAGGCGTGGTAGTTTATGCCTTATACATTGTTATCAGTTGATGGTTTGTACTGAAATAATTAAAAGCACTAACACAAAAAATGTACAATCATATTTATAACATCTTTATTTAGGTGTTGATGAGATTTAACGAAAGAATGCTACATATTTCATTTTCTAAAAAATGTTGGTATATGATAAAATTGTTTAAATTTTCAACTGTTTAATTTATGAAATCCTGCAACTTCACATGCAAAGTAAGCATGCCCTAGTTTTATATTGAAAATTTCGTTAATTCAGCTATTTATAATATTTTCAATATTGTAGTTCTTAATTGTTATGTCATATATGTGAAATTTGTATGAATGATAATTAAAAGGAAAGCTAACAGTGTTTTGCTTATTGAATAAAATTAAACGTTTTGTTTGAAGTCGCAGATATCTGCAATATTTTGCAGATTTAATATGATGAACTTTTTATTTAGATATTAGTAAAATATTGACTATTTACTAAGGTCTTTAAATTAACATGCAAAAGATTAAATTTCTGAAGTTGAGAATTTGGGATTACAACAATTTACGTGGGAGGTATCGTAATATATCATAACTTTGCGACTTCATTTTTATAGCTGCGTATTTGATGTATTGATCGTTGTTTAATGTATTATCAATCTGAGGAATGTGCATCATCCACATAAACTTATTCGCATATGAAGCTGTATTTTACTTGCTGTATAAATTAATATTAATGAAACAAATAAATAATAAATTAAATAAAAAAAATTATTTTCTTATAAAACACAACTAGTCCTTAACATAAATATATTAGGATAGCAAGAAATAGGCAATTACTAATTATAGCAACATACAGTAATATTTAAAGTGTTTAGTACTGTTATATTTATTTGTTACAAAATAACAAAAGGACAAGAGAACCACCAGCTTCCGTACTAGTGAAAACTGTATTACAGTAGGCTGGTCTTTCTCATACAAAATTATTCAACTAATAATTATTCAATTAATAATAATTCAACTAATGAATTAATGCTGTAAGAACTTATAACATGATCCAAACTAATCAATTGTCTGACGTGGACGGTGGGTACTAAAAACTTACGTGAGTCGGTATTTGTACTCACCCGCAACTAAAACTGTTTAGCAGTATATGTAAAATTTACATAAAGCGGGATATTTTTTACCGCGCTTCGCAACGTTTGAATAGAAAAAAGTTAATTAATTCTGTAATCTTATATATATAAAAATTAGCCCCTATGCCCTCATTCGCACGAGAGCTAATGACAGAAAAGTGTAAAAATGTGCCGAGTTAAATCTCGGCGCTATTTTCGCGCTGTCGATACAATAATATATACCTTTAAAAATAGAACATTGCTCGACAATAAAAGGTCGTGTTATAAAAGCGCTGTCGTGTGAACACAACCTTGGGAGTACAGATATTCTATTTGAACGCTTTTTTAACGCGCGGTAAAAAAGCTCTCGTGCGAATAAGAGCTATTTCCCTCAGTCACAGCATCTCGTGTGAACGGGTGGACCCATTTCTCGAATTCTTTTTTTGTGGTGTTTGTTATTGTCAGGAGAAGGTTATTATGAAAGAAAAAAATAAGAAATTACGCGGAAAAGTAGAAAAGTTAAAAATTCTTAAGCACCACATAAAATTATTTCAAATGTTTATTTTATATTAGCGCCTTATTAGCACTTTTGACAATTTAAACTTTTTTAATGTAACCATATGGCATTTGACTTAACAATGAGAGAGTGCGTGCTGCAAATATTGTCACAGAGGATGTAAATGTTAGTGCAAACATGCGGCAGAATATTTCAGCAAAGCGCTTTTTTTTCCAACTGTACAAGTGTTTGTTATATTCCCTGGGGAGATATTTATGTCTGTAGAAAAACAAAAAAACCTAACTAAAAAGCTAGAGAAAACTAGTACGAGCGCAATTTTTTTGCCTCTTTAAGCTAGTTGAATTTATAAAACAGTTTTTCTAGATAATACAGTCTACATAATATCATATTAATTTACTTTAAAACAATTGCAATAATTACTTTTTCCTTCTTCTTTCTTTTAATTAAAGAAAAAACTTTAGTCGTCTTCTTCTTTTTTTCAGTTCTCGCATCAGAAAGAATATTAATTTCAGATCCTTCCAGCAGTAAAAAATATTTTTACGCGTAGTCAAAGAGTATCTTACGAGGAGGTCGTGGTCTAATCAGTGGTCGGCATATGAGTCGATCGCTAAGTTAAGCAGCTCTGGCTGTGACCGGTTTATATGGGTGAGCAATTCTAGCACTGGTTTATATTTGATAGCTGACCTCCTCCGTCTTTCGGAAGGCACGTAAAACAGTGGACCCGATTAATGTCACTTTGTGATATTAGTCATGAGATTGTAAATATCGTGGGAGTTCTGGGGATGACGTCAGACTCTTCAGCTTTATATATTAGTATAGAGGTAAAAAAATAGATTCAATTTTAGCCTTATGATATATAACCTACAGCCTTCTCGATAAATGGGCTATCCAATACACTGAAAGAATTTTTCAGATCGGACCATTAGTTCCTGAGATTAGCGCATTCAAATAACAAACAATCTCTTCAGCTTCATATATTAGTATAGATAATTGTGTCAAATTTCATACTTCTCCGTCCTTGCAATTTTCGTAAAACGATACCTAAAGTTTTCTCTTCACCTATTATAGATACTTATTTGATAAAGTTTCTTTAATATATGGATTGTTTTTATATTTATTTATTAAATAAATTCCAGTTAGATACAATCAATGGATTGTATCTAACTGGAATTTATTTCGCATACCTGATCCACAAAGTGTGATAGATACAAAAAAAAAACTGAATTTAATTTCGCATCGTGTTATTTTGGATCGTCTACTACTAAACCACGGGAATCTCTCTCTTTTCTCATGTGTTTAATGCTATGACGATTCGCAGATTTATCTTTTTGGCCTAATTTAATAATAAATGTTGGAGAAGAGTACCTCTCAAGTTTTAATAAAACAATTACGGATAGCTTTGAGCGCCGAGAGTCGTCCGAATAAATATTTTTAATTTATCATCTGTCCTTTGCGTTGAAAAGTATTATGACTGTTACTGTGTGTACTTCTATCGTTTCCTTGACTAGTTATGTATCTTGGAATGGCATGTTTGTCGAAATTCGGCCACTAATCTTAGATTTGCTTACTATATGGCTATTTAAAGCTATATACAAAATTTCAATTCTTCATTCAACAACATTGTAATACTTAACAATTAATATTTTTATTGTCGTCATAATTACGCTTTGACACAATCTTATAATAAAATGTTGTTTATCAGAACGGCTACAATGATTTTCATGAAATTTAGTATGCTGGGGATTTTGGGGGCGATTAATTGATCTAGCTAGGTTACAGTTTTTGAAAATGTCGTCTTTGGCCATATCGTCGTCGTCTGTTTAAACATTCAGGCAATGAACAACTGCTACTTGATCACAAGAATACGAAGGTAAATTTCAATACATTGTACCAAATTTCATACTCCCTCGAGCGGGCTGCGTAATTTTCGTAAATGAGTACCAAAAGTTTTCGCTTCACGTAATAATACACAGGGTGTATCTGACATCGTAACGCAAACTTTGTGATAAGGCTACATTTAATGTCCTAAATAACGTTACGATAATCATTCATCTACCCTGGTGTTTAACCAGGATAGAATTGAGCCTCAATAGCTCAACGGTATAAGGTATGGACTGAAATCCGCAAGGTACCCGAGTTAAAACCACACCGCCGTTGGATTATTGTCGTACCCACTCCTATAACAAGCTTAGTAGGGGGGAAAAGGGTATATTAGACATACATAAAAAGTATTCCTAATATTCTTTAACAAAACAGGAATACCGTTTGGAAGAAAAAGATATATGTACATTCAGGTATACTATTTATGTAAGCTTCCATTATATATTATCTTGCACTATCCATTTAGTTTATTATACAAATTCCTTTCGCCAAAGGTTGTCTGTTAAGAGATTCTTCAGCAATAAGACCGCATTTGCACGCAAATTTATAGTTTTAAGTTTAATTAGTTATTTCTTTTGTAAACTGTATTAGCTGTGTGCAGTAAAGAATTTATCTATCTACCTGTCATTTTCAACAAGTAAAAAAATTGCTGCCGACAAAAGATAGACAAAAATTTGTTTTCTAGGTAACAAAAACTGACGCAATTGAATCTGGAGACTAAAGCATTACTAATTGATAGAATCAGGCGTTACTTTGCGGAAATCCATGACATGCATGAGAAACTAAACTACTTTGCTTTAATCAATATATTGTTTACATTCCACAAAATTTATTCTATGCTATCCCTACTCCACTGGAGAAAGTACTCTTTGAATCAACCTTGGTAGGGATAAGAAAAAGATGGCGCGTAACGGAAAAATGTGACGCGTAACCGAAAAATGTGTCGGTAATTTTTTTTCCAACGCCGATAAAGAAGTTTCACTTCAATAAAATAAAATAAAAATCATATTCTAGGACTTCAACAACACGAGCCTGTCGGTGGCGCTGGATCAGCCGCTGGAGGAGCCGGCGCGGGCGCTGGGCGCAGGGCGAAGCCCCTCGTGGCAGCAGCGGCTGCTGGTGGCGGCCACCAACGCGCAGTACACGCGGCGGGTGACGCTGCCCTCTATAGCGGCTTCCTTTGACGGGTACGTCATCAAATTATGTTTTTTTTTTTTCAAGTAGACCTGTACAAGCTCTTTTGATTAGTCAAATATTTTAAAAGCTACCACTGATTCGGAAACCTCAGGCTACGAGAAGAATCAGCGGGAAACTCGTTAGCCACTCATTTAAAAACGGTTCTTGGAAAAGTGAGTTTAATATATTTGCATGTTAACTACAGTGTACAAAGCTGGAGCGACTCCATTTCAACCGGTTTAATATCTTCAATAATAATGAATCTTATCATCACTTATCAGAGAAACTATCTTTTAGTTTTTTTTTTACAATATTACTCTCTACGTTGAAGGTTTCACTAATGGATAGTATGCATTGATGTACATATAACCAGAGCTTACGTTCTAGGACGGGAGGAGTTAAAATTACACTGTATATAGTGTTTTATATAACATGTATATGTATATAAGAGGTCTATTTCTCACTGTATCGGTATTTCTGTTTCGAGTCACGTTAAAAACGTTCTTATAACCACATAACACATGGTTAATGCTCGTTTGCACTGCGTTAGGGCCGCTTTTGTTGCCGCCGTATAATCATTAGCTAGTAACGATGTCTGTTGGGATATATATTCGGGTTTTGCACATTCGGGTTGGACTGCTGGACTGGGTAACCCTGGGTGATGCTGCCCGGCTTCGCTGACTGAAAACGACAAAAAAAACTAATTTTAGTGGTTTTTGAAGTGAAAACTTCTTGAAATGTAAAAAAAAACTATTGAACTCGTGACATTTTTATCGTCACCGGCACCACTTTATGTTCTAGTTATCACTACCGGCTAAAATACTACTAGCGCCATCTAGAATTTAGTACATATATATGAGATTGAATTTTATTGTTAAAATTTATTTGGGATAACGCCAGGAAGCGATTATATTAAATACAGTCGAGTATACTTTGAAACCAATATTACCACTAATTTCACTTCTACTTTTAATAGAAAATTTTGAGAGTTATATATGCAAGAAATATAAATTTTGATGTATTAATGTTACGGAGAGGAGTTAAAAGAATTGAAAATGCAATTTGAATTTACCAGAAAATACAGTGAAGAAATTTTATAAACCTTACAAATTTACTAAGAACAGTATATTTCCAAGTTATTTCAGGGTTCAAATAATAATTCTTTACATTATACTAGGATCTTTTAAGAGCCTCCGTTGTATATAGAATATAGAGATTATATTTAGAAACATAAAATGTTTGTCACCAGAAATACGGTGGATTTAGATGTAACAAACTAATATCTATGCATGATATAATCCAAATTCGTTCAAAATATCCCGAAGCAATTCCCAAATATTTCAGTAACGAAGCCACATGACTGTCCAATTCTACCAATTGCTTCAGTATGGATTGGGATCACATTATGAACATGAGAACCGAAGCAGTTCAAGAAATTTCTGATATTCCCGGTCTAGACCGGGATAACGCTAGGAAGAATAAGATGTTTGAAAATTCAATAGCATAACGGCAGAAGGATTTTCTTCATTCAGTATATAGGTGTAACTATTAACGGTTTTTGCTGCGCTCGCCAGAATAGCGTCCAGATGGCAAATTTTTTTCCTACTTACTTGACATTTATCTTATTATTTTTTGACATTTATCTTGACATATTTTATTTTGTATAATTTACACAATATCTTTATAATTTATAGACTATCTGTTATTCTGACGTGTAAACTATATTATTGTACGGTTTTATTAAAATCAATTCAGTAGTTTTTCCGTGAAAGAGCGTCAAACATATACTCCTGTGTACAAACTTTCGCGTTTATAGTATTAGTAGAATAGATAATACATCCACATTCGAAGTGAGAATCGATTCCATAGCGCCGTTGCCGAAGGCAGAGTCACTGCCAACTGCGCCAACGGGCCAGACAAAAATACTACGGGATACTAAGTTATTCCCATTATTATTTAACAAAATCTAACGCTATCAAGAGCATTTATTATAAAAAGAACCGTTATTCTAATATTCTGACATAAGAACTGCTTCATATGACGTTTCTATAATAAAAATGTAAATAACAGACATGCCTTCTAAACTTTGTGACCTTTTAAACTAACTGGCTGAAATCGTGCATATAGAAGCTTCATAGAATTTTATACTGATACTAGATTTATCGTGCACTGATTAATAGGTTTGTGATGGTGTAAAAAAAGCGCCGAATTTTTATTTAACAAACTTTTACTACATTCGCGTGTATGTAAATCAATTGGTCGCTACATAGCATGTTAAGGCAGGCCTACATACAAGGGTTCCGTATCTGATACGCGATAATGGTATTAGTAGAATAACTTCAAAACTTGTTGTCAGATTTCGATCAAAATAATTTTTCTGATGAAACTAAAAGGGTACATCGTAGGACTACGGAACCCTAAAAAACATCAAACAATAAATTATGCGATGGCTGTTCTTATACTCCTAAGATCGCTTAAACGGAAATTTTAATTTTCGTGTAGGCTAAATTTGGAGTTTTATACCTTTTGAAGGTACAGAACTTCTTTATACGTACTTTAAACGAAGGTCCTTTATACGATAATCCCTTATTTCCTAAAGGGATGTCCGCCGAAATATCGATAATAGGTTTACCGTAATAGTGATTGATTACGTAGTCGATGTTCAAAGGGCGTGTGATCGAAATATCAGCATTTCTGCGTTATTTCGACACCTCTTTAGAAAAAACCCTTAAAGCAAATTAGTTTAATGGAACAATTTGTACAATCCTGTATCAATTTATTTTAGATGTTCCAAAAAATTCGGCACATTAAAACGTAGGTTACGTTTAACTCGTTGGTTCCCAAAGTGATTCAGATGACCCCCAGAGGTCCACGGGAGATTCGTCGGAGGTCTACGTTGGCGTAATAAAAAATAGGGATGCAAAAGTCGTAAGTCGTCCACGAAAATGTTGCTGCTCTAATGAAGAGTTTAAATGTTGGTTTGATTTCACGTATCAATGTAGACAGATAATATTTGAAGAAGCTCAGCGAGTGTTACTTGTAAGAACTTGCATGTTCCATATTCTGTATAACGTGTCGAGACAACAACAAAGAAAGATAAATTATTTTTCTTTTTATTTTTACCTCTCAGAATGGGAGTTTACTAAATAAAATAAATGAGAAATGATCCTTCTGCTGTGACTAGATGTCAAAAAAAGAAAATTAGATGGAATCAGTTTTTTGATTGGCCAACTTTACTTTTTTGACACACACTCGCAGCACTGTCAATGAAATAAAAAAAAAATTCATTAATTCGTGAATGGCACTTTTATAGTTAGATCTAATCTTCAGTTTTTTCGAGTTTATGGAATATGGTAGAAATCGTGGACCCCCTGCAGTCAGTAATGGGTCCACCGGAATTATCTAAATAAAAACCCGGATAGCTCAACGATAGCAAGGTACTACTGAAAGCAAAGAGGTGCTCGGTTTGAACCCTGTTTTTGTACATCTATAGATAGAAATAAAATTGAAGGATCTGTTTGAAAAGCCGATTTTTATTTAGTTACATATGGCTGTTTATACGATACCTAGAGCAAAAACGCAAGTTAATATATTACAGTTTGTCTGCATATCTGTTTGTTCCAATTAATCCCTGAAACGGCTAGACCGATTTGGATGGAACTTAAGCTGATTTTAAAACATACGCTACTTTGCTTTAAGGTAAATAATAATGGTTCCGCTAAAAAAATAAAAAACGTCAAAAATTAATAAAATATATAATAAAAACACCGAATTCACGTGGATAAAGTCGCAGCTTATAGCTAGTTAATAATATAGTACAGTATGAAATCTAGTCTCCATGATTATGCAGCGTTTGAAGAAAGCGAAATATATTTTATCTCATTTTCTCACTTCCTCTCTCTCTTCCTGGACTATATGTCCCACATGGTGGTGGAGTCACCCTTCCTCATCTTTCTCCTCCACTTCGCCATATACCTAACCTCAGGTTCGGAAACCTACCAATTCCTCGTATTTCTTTAATTATCTTACTGCCTAAATGCCTTTCACTCAGTGTCACTGATTCGTATGTTATATATTGTCTAACTTCTTTAATGTTGTATTAAGGAAATGAATTATGTATTTTAGCCGATGCTTAATTAAAACTAATGATTATTGTGCGAATTCATTCATTCATTTTCAGTGAAGAATGAAGTGATTGCGAAATTGAAAAAGCAAATTCGCAATTGGAAAATTTTCCGTTTTTTCTCCTCTGATTTCATCGTTTAATTCAAGAACTCTTATGAAACGAAAATCGAAAGGTCCCGCTATGAGAATCGCTGGAAATGAATGTCTAGCAGTCTATATCAAGGGACTATTTTGCAGTACAGACAAACGCAACACACACTCGCGCGCGCACACAGACATTTACACACACGCTTACACACACATTCATGCACACTTATCTATAAGTAGTTTTGTATTTTGTAATACAACATCACACGTCTTATAATCTGTGGTTACCGCTGTGGATAACACGGATAGATCTCTAGTGCATAATAACTTCGGTAACTCGATACAAACTCTGTATTATGGTTCTAGTAAATAAATATATATATAAATAAATTTTAAAATTATTTATTTGATAAATATAATTAATAACAGAATAATATTTAATAACTCTATTTATTGGAAGTGGCTTTTGCGTTTCTTGTTGGTTGATATATGGATCCAAGGAAGTGGCTTTTGCGTTTCTTGTTGGTTGATAACTTTTGGCAATTGTCCATGGATGCCAATTGCCAATGCTTTTTGGGATAACAGACGTATAAGGTCGAAGACCCGTGTCCTTTTCTCGTACCTCTCCATATTGGAGACTTCGACATCGCCGCGTGTGCCAATCTTATCACTTAGAGGCTTAAAAATAGTTTTTGGGTAAGGATTAAATTTACGTTTACAAAAATACCGTCACAAATAATGCATTATTTTAGAATAGATTTGATTAGCATAAAAAAGGCTATACTGAGCCAACCTTAAAAGGTAGACAGGTAGCTACCTGGGGGCGTGGGGTGTTTTTTTTATGCTACAAGGGGGCAAACGAGCAGGCAGCAGGCACCTAAGTGCCTACCGACGCTCATGGACATCTACGACCAGAAGGCTAGCAGATACGTTACCGGCCTTTAATGACGAGTCTAGGCCATCGGGAAGTCTTACAAACCGAACGAAACGCGACAACATAACCATCACTTGACATGACAGCATTGCCGCCACTTCACGTCGATCTTATGTAATAAAGCCCGGACGCGCCGGCCTAATTCAGCTACAAGCGTGGCGCTACCTCTAATAAGAAAGACAGGAATAGGGGAAAGGGATGGAGAAAAAGGATATAAAGGTAGATGGACTGCATTAAATGTACATAGTATCTAGCGTATTCATATAGGTATATTGATAGGTAATAACAGGACAGTCTTTAAAATAGCTTCATAAGTAGTTCATTATTTTTTTTTGTAACATGTAAACGATAAAAATGGTTACTGCGGGTTCTGCATAGGAGATAGACATACGTCATTGCGGACTTTCTTATAGATCTTTATAAGATCTACAATTCCTTAGTACATTAGTTTGATCTATCTCGTAAGGTTTTGACGGCGCACGCAATGTAAGCGCACAAAATTAGGTTTTTCTACGACAGCACGTTTGATGACAATGAAATTATCGGCTTTATGTACTAGAATATATACGCATTATACGTGTAAACCTTCTTCGTCAATCATTCTATCTGTTAACGAAAACCGCACGTTTATCCGTTCAGTAGTTTTTTAAGTTTATCGCGAACAGAAAGACGCGGCGGAGGACTTTTTTTTATAATATGTATGCATAAGGATGACATCCTTATACATACATATTATAAAACAAAGGATACACACTTTTATTGCTTGTGATTAATTAGCTCACCTTTAATGATAGTTAAGTACATAAAGTTATGTATGTAGGTAATTATATAAATTACCTACATATATAACTTTATACAAATTATTTAGCAAAATTTATAGTAATAAGAAATTTTAGAAATTAAAAAAAGATAAGCGTTCGATATAATATAATGTCATATCGTTAAGTTAATACGAAAAGTAATTAGATGGTTTGCGGTCATAAAAATTGGCTAGCAACAAAATTTATCTATTTAATCATTCGCCTGGTAGTCTAATCAATTTTGTTTTTTAAACGGAAATAATCTCCGACATCTTAAAACTAATGTTAGTGTCCTGAAAAAAATTCTGAACTACATATCAATAGGGTCTATTCAAGAGTTCCTTTAATTAATTTTAATTAACAAAAAACTATAAACAATTATCGATTTGCGTTTAAAAAAATTCTCGGTAAGCCCACCGGTGACCCTCGTGGTATACAACGTATGTCCATCATAATGTTATCGACCAATGTTTTATTATAAACATGTAATGTCCCACAGCTGGCCAAAGCCTGCGCGTGGTTTATAATTGAAAACAAAAAAGTTTTTACACTAATTCCTTACCTAATTTTACTGTTATTCTATCATTTTATTTATATTTACAGGAACGGGTATCAAATCGACACGCTTAATGTGATAACTGTTCCACCGAACTGCCCACCGGGACAACAGTGGATTAATGGACACTGCCGCGACATATGGCGAGGTGGCGTGTTAGCGTAAGTATATGACACAGAATATCGCAAATGTAGTCTTATAAGCTAGTACATAATAGTACGACTAGCTGTAACCCGCAACTTCGCCCACGTGAATTCAGTGATTTTATTAAATTTTAAGGGTCTCCACGGGAGCCTTAAACACTTATACACTCGCTAAATACTTATAAACTTTTCTTTCATGTCGGTAATATAATCTTTAAAGTCGGCTTCTGTAATAACTTTCAACAGAATAAGCCAACGTTTGGACATGGCAACATCTGCCGCGAGCGCTAGGTTATCTGTATTAATAACAGAAAATCTTGAAAAGCGCGGGAAGTACATAGACCAAAATTTAGCAAGATGGCGGCTTATAGTTACTTACTATATAGTATAGGAGATATCCGCTAAGAAAGGATCTTTCTATAGAACCACATTAAGGAGGTCTAAGGACTAGGGGAACTCAGTTAGTATACACTATACTTATGAATCAATATTATTTTCAGTGAATCGAAGCCATTTCAAGAGTTACTGGAGAAAGTTTGGGCCGAACACATAAAAAATGTCAGGCAAGTGGATGAAGCATCTAGAAACATTATAAGTGTTCCCAACCAGTGTCCCCGGGGATTTAGGCCAGATGCTCTGGGAATCTGTCGCAGACAACTTTAATTGTACCCGAATTACACTTTATACCAAGCGATTATCAAAGACCTGTACGTCTCTAATGCAAGACATATACGCAACTGGGTTGTAGAAATAGAACAATTATAATACAGAATTAAAACAACGCTATCTCACGTATCTTATCTTTTCTTGACTACAGTATACTCGCTAAAGCGGAAATTCCCCTGGTTTATTATAAAAATACACAACAACAATTGAACAACAGATAAAGGACTGAATTTCAAAGGAATAGTCACTGGTTATTTTACGTTTACTTTATTTATTCTACGTTTTACGTATTCTGTTTAGTTATTTTTTGGAATATACGTGACCACGGCGTCACAATCGTTAAATTATGTATGCAAATAAATACAACATATTGGTACATAATACATTATACCTCTAAAAACTTTTATAGGTCGCTAGTACTATATAAATTGATATCATTTTCAGTGAATCGAAGCCATTACAAGGGTTACAGGAGAAAGTTTCGGTCGAACACATAAGAAATGTGAGGCAAGCGGATGAAGCATCTAGAAACATTATAAGTGTACCCAACCAGTGTCCCGAGGGATATAAGCCAGACGCTCTGGGAGTCTGTCGCAAACAACTTTAATTGTTCCCGATATACACTTAATCAAGCGATTATCAAAGACCTGTACATCTCTCATATACGATATATATGCAACTGGGTTATGGAATTAAAACAATAAAAATTCAGAATTAAAAACAATGCGATCTAATATAAAATCTTATCTTTTCCTAACTGTACTATACTCACTAAAGCGAAACCTTCCCCTGGTTTATTATAAGAATACACAACAATGGATCAAAAACAGATAGAATGGAATAGACTAGAGTAGGGTAGTATAAATTAGAATAGAATAACTTTATTTAGACATTAAACGACGCTATATCTAATAACTGAAGCCTACTTCACAATAATCTAATTTAGAGGATTGAATTGCAAAGATTCCTTTATTCTTCACTGATTATTTTGTTTCTTCTTCTTCTTTATCAGCCCTTCAGCCAGTCGCGTGCCAGTCGCATCCAACTACCTCTAGTCACCTTCTCTATGTCGTCCAATCATGCCATGGGATGACTTAGATCTCCAGCCCATTCTAGGCCACTACTCGGTTATTACTCTAGAATTCTAGATCACCTGCCTTCACCACGTCTGCCCAGCTCCATTGCTATTTTATGTTTACTTTTACTTTATTTGACCAACTGTGACCAAACTCGTTAAATTATTTACGCTTACTGGACAAAACATTTTGATCACATTAATCAGTCCTTTTCCAGGACTGCTTCTGCTACTCCTTGCAGCTGTGCCGCGGAAAAAAGCAATGGGTATGTACATATTTATATGTTAATTACCAACTTTTTTTTCGAAATAATTACTTTTTGAATGACCCGTTTGTATAGCCTTACCTTTCTTTATTCTGCTCAAGGTTAGATTTTTCTCCCGTTCCATTTTTCTTCCTCTAACGTATCCCAGAGTAGTACTAGGTTTCGCGACGTGGTTGCCGCGTGTGCCTGCAGTGCGGCGCGGTGCCCAAGGAGGCGTCCGTGTGCCTGCTGTGCGGCACGCTTGTGTGCCTGAATAGAGTTTGACATCATGAATCATCAACCAATGATTTTTATTTTTCAACAGATGATTTAGGTTACACTTTATACATACACATAACATACATACATAGATTATCTTTACATTTTTGGATAACTATGTAGTCTTTGGAATATTATTATTATCGAAAATAAGTTTTTTGATGTTTTTAAAATGAAATATTGATTTGAAAATGATAACGTAAGAATGGGTTTTCCCCCATCACCTAGGGAACCTGACTAGCTAAACCAACTAAACCTCTAGTTTAGCTAATTACGTCAGGTTCAATATAGTCAAAAATATTGAGTTTGTCTGCCTTTGATTTAAGCCTTTTAAGATATGTAATTCCGCATTATATTATTTTGATCTATCTGGTAAGGTTTAAACTGCGCACGCAATGTAAGCGTACAAGAATACCTTTTTTTACGACATCACGCTATAAATATCAGATCGTTCCGGCTCTTATCTATTATAATTTGCATGTGTTATACATATAAATCTTTTCCTTGAACGTGTAGTTTTAAAGATCTACGTGGACAAGGCCGGGAAGCGACTTCATTTTATACTATGTAATGATTTAATTTAATGTAGGTACAGTCTGAATTTTTGCACTATCCATCTGCTACTCGTACATAATAATGTAATCGTCATTATTGTATACACAAATGTGTAATATAATGCCGATTTTATTTCAATTTACAATTGTAATAAAATCGACATTATATTACATTTTACATATTTAGTCAACGTCTTTTATATTTAGTAGAAGTTCGGTACGAACAAATTTTTCATTAGGGCCTGATTAAGGAGGTTTCCAGGCTTCAGCAAGTTTTATTTAAGCGGCTAGTACCTATTGTATTTATTTTTGATAGCGGCACACTTCTCCAAATCGCCTGTGCAATTTATTATTCTTCATTGCGACGGTTGCAATAAGTAACAGGACATTAATAAAATATTTATGTAACATCAAAACTAAATTAATTAATTATTATTACATCTTAAAACTGTTATTATTATTTTATATAACAAGGGGCAAACGAGCAGGCGGTGAGGTCACTAGAGTGAATACCGATACGCATGGACAACTACAACACCCGGGGACTCGCAGATGCGTTGCCGTTAGCCTTTGAGGAATGAATGCTGTTTTCTTGAAGGTCCCTGAACCGTATCGGTTCGGAAATACCTTTCGCCTTTATGTATAAGATAGCTAGGTAAATAAGATTTATACTTCAATTTAATAATTTCATTTTTTGAAATCAGACTGGTCAGTAACATAATAACAGTAGAACAAGAGATATTACAAAACTTTTGTTGACTATTTGCGATTGATCGACTGCCATTTGTATTGCAAAAGTTATGAGTGATGGGAAGTGGGACAAACAAATCATATCTATCCGGTGTGAAGCTTATACAAGAGAAGTATGCAAGAAAACTAGGCCAATTTATGAAAATCTCTTCGATGAGGTCGTGAGAAAATCTGCTTTATAAGAATGGTATCCTGGATTTGATGCAAACCTGGATCCCGGGTGGAAGTATAGCTCACCACAATATGTTTGCACGTGTAACATCAATACTAAGCACTTAGATAGTTGTTACCAATTCTTTTTTTTTTTACCTATGTGCATACCTTTATAAACAACTACCCTCTTTTAACGCTGGGAATCCCCTAAAAGAATTGTTACGTTACCATATTATAAAAGGTTTTTATTGGCAAATGTCATCAAATAATTAAGCTCATGATAGTTCTTTATATAGTTGACACTGGTTTTCTTCTCATATGAACGAGAAAATGTAAACTTTTACGTCAAATTAAAGCAAACAAAACCAAAATTATCATCAATTTATTATCGTCTTAAGTTTACTACTTTTTATAAAACGATAAATCCGTCTTGATTTATGGTCAGACGAAAGATCCAGTACGAACGCCAACTATTGGAAGTATTCCGGAGGTGAGACCAACTCTGCATTTAAAAAATGCAGAGAGGCTATTTAAATTATGCCTTTGAGGTTCCCTTTCTAAATCCTTTTCTAAAATAATGCCAATGTTAAACAAAACAATGATATATCAAATTGGCGCGGCCCAGCGATTTTTGCGTTGCAGCGAGAAACGTATTATTATTTTTTAAATAAATAAATATACACAGAAGAACTATGACACACGGACGCCTGTTCCTAAGGTAGACAACTTAATGCCTATGTTATACCTAGGTAATAGACGCCTATTTATCTAGTGCCCCGGTTGTTAAACGAATTACCGTCCAAAGTAAAAAACAAAATTAATAACAAGAACATAAAAAAGTCTTAAAATCCCATTTTTTAAATAATTTAAATTATTTTTTAATGTAAATTTAATACCTTGCTCAATTCTACCTAGTATTTAAATTATAATTTATTAACTTTTGTACGTTCACTTCATATTTTATCTATAATTTAAGCTTAATGTAATTGTACTAGCATTAAGGACAAACTTTTGTAGTTTTTTATAATGCTATTATTTATTGTTAATAGTGTATTTTATTTTACTTTCAGCTAGCTAGATTTAAATATGTATTTCGTGATTGGATATTATTTTGAGTATAATAAAAATAAACAATTCATATTCACTGAACTTTGGTGTAAAAATATATTAAATGCGATATTATTTTCAGTTATTATTTAATTTCACGCAACGTGTCTTTATTTTAACGTGGAATGAAATATATTAGAGACTGTTGTGTTGGTATTTTTTTAAATATTAATTATTAACTTTCAATAGAAACCATTTATTGTTCATTGGCATGTCAGTCTATCTGATTATTATCAGTAAACTGCAAATTGGCTTTACTGACTTTGACAGGATTTTACTGGCAAAATTGGGAAGAATAACTTAGTCCGAATTAATTTTAACCAAAGAATTAGGGTGCTGCTTTAAAAATAAAACTCTGTACACTGTGTTTATTATTTGAATTCAATGTGAAATGAGTTGCAAGTAACAGCTAGTAACTAACATGTCACAAATAATAAAAAAGTTTAAGACCTACTGTCTTACAGTACAGTTCTAGTTTTAATAGAGCCTGTTTTAGTTTATTATCCCTATGAACATAATATATATCTCAATGTTCATAATAAATATCTTATATTGCCTGCAATGAAAAACTAGCTGGAACCTTTACATGGCACGATTATTTATTTAAAAAGGCTAGTCCGAACGTCATCTATTTGAAGTATTTTGAAGTATCGAATTCTTCCTCGTGTCATCTCCATTGAACGTGACATTGGCGAAATAAGTTGTGCATATCCACAAAATCAAGCCATCTATCAAAGAAAGAAGAAGAAGCATCGAATAAATCTGCATTTTTCATTCTAAACAGAAATCTTTCTTTTTAAAACCTTCCCTGAACGGAGAACGAACGAAACGAAACAAGCAGAATTAAAAACGATTCAGCGGTTTTCGAGTTATAGGGACACTTACGAACTACGATTGTTTTTTTTTTATATAAAGATAACAATTTTTTATAGAATAATTATTGTATGTTGAATAAGAAATGGCCATAAAACTGGGCTCTGGTCATTTTTTTTTCAACATAAAAACCATATTTATGTTGAATAAAAAAAATGGCCAATAGTGTGTATCAAAACACGATTATATAGAAGTGTCCCGTGTGTGATACGCAAGAAAGGTATTTGTTAAACTTCAATAACAGACAATAAACTTATTACAGAAAGAGATACAAAAAATCTATCATATGAAAGCCCAAAAATATGAACATAAAATTGGGCTCTTTTGATGGATGCGTATCTAAGCTATTTATCACTATTTATTCTAAGCAAAATGGTTAAATTAAAAGTTTATTGATTTTTATATATTTAATTATAATAATTGAAACTGAATTTATCATTGTATAAATGAGTCGCTATTTGAACACGACACTAGCGTGCAATCAAATCGCACATGAGAACATTTTTTTTTTAATTAAAAATATACATATATTTTTAATATGGGATTAAAGGTTATTACATACCTATCCGGTGATACCATATGATCTCATATTTAAAAAAAATACATTTTTTTTTAAATAGAAAAAATATAAAAATATTTTTAAAAAAACATGTTCTCATGTGCGATTTCATCGCACCCAAGTGTATACGTATAAGTCGATTTGTCAACGTATCACACCATTTAGCCATCGGCATCGGGATAATCTAAGTAAACATTTAAAAAAATGCATTTATTTAATAGAAAAAAAAAAATAAAATATTTCCAAAAATATGTTCTCAAGTGCGATTTATTAACGTATCACACCATGTAGCCATCGGCATCGGGATAGTCTAAGTAAACATTATAAATAAATAATATATATACAGGACTATATGACACACGGACGTCTGTTCCTAAGGTAGACAACTTAATGCCTGTGTCATAGGTAACTAGTATATGACAGTTTTTATCCAATCTCAGCAAATCTCAAAATTTTCATTATTTTTCTCTAAAAAAAAAAGGTTGAGGTACTAACGCGATCAGAAGTCATGGACAAAACCCATAGACAAGATTATTTGATACAGTGTCGAGGTTTCGAATACACTCTGATTTATTTAACGACCCGAAATACCACGTTGTTAATACTAATTGAATCGCCAAAACCACTAATTGCCACAATGGACAAAGAGAGAGTGAATTTTAACAATAATGATTGCTCGTATATTTAATTTCGTCGAGTGCGTTATACGCTTCGATCTTCAGGAGCTTAATGTCCAACAACTTTTTACAGCTTCACAGATTTTGATGGCACTTTTATAAATAAATTTTGAACGCTTATACTAAAGCATAATGTCATGATTAAAAGTATTATATCTTTGATTTAATGAAAATAATGAAATAAATTTTAATTAAAACAATTGCATTAAAAACGCCTTGATAGAAATCAGAATTAAAAAGTTAAATACATTAATTCGTCACACGTCACAAATTTAAAAAAAAAATTGAAAAGATTCTCATGACAGCTGACTTCTCGTGTGTAGATCTATTTATATAAATATAATAAACCAATTATTAGGCGGCCATAATATATCTAATGTGATGCCGTGGTGATAGAATAAGTATTTATTTGCCAAACATTACATTGCATACAGAAAAAAACAAATGAAACAATACATATAGGGAGTAAAATCTAAACCTTCTTATAAACAAATTATAATTAAATTAAAAAAAAACAACAACAACAACAATTAAAAAAAGAAAAATTTGATAACAATTTTTTTATTAAAGGACAAGACAAAAAATCAAATCAAATAAAAAAACTTCGTCACAACTTATCTGTGCATGCAGTGCAACGACGAAAATGGCAGCTACTCAGCTGAACGTCAGAGTGACGGGAGTTCACTCAACACTGATTTTAAGTCGTAGGTTATAGGCCGACAGGTAACACGTGGCGTGGCGATGCGTCGCCATGCGCAAGGGACCCTACCACTTCCTATCGATTCGACAGTCTAAAAGTGTAGTGCGTACACAGTATTGTTCATTTATTAAACAATATTTTATTTAATGATAATTATCTGTAACAATAATTAATTAGATGAAATAAAATAGCCTAGGTATAAAGGAAAAACTTACCATTGATTTTCCTTTAGTCCTAGGCTAGAGGCTAGTTTTCGTTTTTAATATTACATTAAAATTATTTACACCAAGAGATATGCAATGGCTAAAATAGAAGTAGCTTGTTAATTCGTCACGGAATCCTAAATATTAATTGCAATAATTAATCTAAATGTACAAGGAAAATTACTCATTATTAGTTATCAAGAGTATGGTAGCAGACGCTCTAGGATGGCCAACAAAGACTTCATTACTAGGACTGGCTCATTTTCTAATAATGTTTTTTGTCCCACATCTGGGAAAAGGTCTCTAATTCCTCACATTTATGTCTACCCTATCCAACACTGTTCAATACTTTTAAGCCAATCTTCCTCTAAATCAGTTTTTCAATATTTTTGGATACGCGACCCCCTTTTTGGGTTGAAGAATTGTGGCAACCTCCTTGGGGTTTGGTGATTAAAAAACTCTGGCGACCACCTTGGGCCATGTTAGAAAAATTCTGTTAATCCAGATAGGCAAAATGGTGATTATTTAAAAGACTAGTAATTTCCAGTTTAAATATTTATGATTATCTATATGTATAGGTTTTGCATGGTTTTATTTTTCTACGGCCGGCGACCTTACGAGTCATTCTTTGCGACTCCCTAAGGATCGCAACTCACAGATTTAAAAACACTCCTATAAATCAATTAAAGAAATATATAAGGTACATATATCTATTTCCATCAGAACAGCCACAATCTCACGACTTATATCACTCAGTGATATTGTTCGGGACCCACTGTTTTAAGTGCCTTCCGAAACACGGAGGAGCTGCAATATTTGAAAACCAGTGTGAGAATGGGTCACTTATCTATCAATACATGATTGGTATATACCCGTATAAAAAGGTTCTCTTTAGTAACTCATCAATATAAAGATGAGTACTGCTTGATCTAGTGATCAACTCAAATTGCAATCACTGATTAAGCTACAACCTCGTCTTAAAGAAAGACATCAAATAACTCCAAGCCACTCCACTCCACTCTAACGCCAAAAACCATTCCAGTCTGTGTCTGGAAACTTCCAGCGTATGAATAAGTCATCGGGGTAAATTCTAGCATCAAAGCGTACGTGACGCGCAATGTTTTTCCTATTTTCACGTTTCAAGTACGTGTTATCAAGGCGACGATAATGGGCGACATTATCATTACACACCGGAAGTAGGTTGTTTTGCTGCAAAGTCAAGGTCGTGCTGTAACATCAATGGCGTGTAGCCTTATTAAGGCTGAATGTTAGCAATAAAACATATCATAGATAAAATTATGCTAACAAAAAAGGTAGTAAATATAATAATAATCATTATTTATTTAGAGCCTATTTTTTCCCACTGCAGGGCATAGGCCTCCCCACCCTCTTTCCGTAAGGCTATGCGTTGTCAATCTCTATTATAACGTTCCAAGTCATTTCCCCATCTCATACCTTGCCGGCTGCGGTATAGTTTCCTACATGGGATCCATAAAATGGAGTTTTTGGTCCAAAGACCATCCGACTTGCGGCAGACATATCCAGCCTAATCGTATTTGAACTTGGCCGCTGTTTGGGCCTTATTGGTGATTTGTGTTTTGCAGCATTAATGAGTTATTACTGATAACGTATAATATTTAACACCTCATTACTTCTTGGTTTATCTCACGCAGACATAACCTATCCCGCACCAAGGTTAATTGAAAGTCATCAGAACAAGCGGAAGAGGCGTAGCGTCTTTCGTTCACAGGGTCTATGTTTCGAGCGTTCAGAAGTTGATGCCCATCCACGACAGGTAGCTTCGTTAAGAAAGCTATTCTCGCGAGCGAGTATGCTGTAGTGGAATATAACCACAAGGCAGCCATCTTGCATTGTGACGCCCATCTTATTGCGAAAATGTCTGCCCCGAAAACGAGCCCGGATTTTGCATAATGGAACTATAGTAAAAAGAAAGGAAGAGTGAAAGAAAACAAAGAATATTACGTGATATAATACTTTAGAAATGGCACGAGGATCTAGCTTATGGTGAAAATTGAAAAAAACAGGAACATTAGATCGTTCTAAAACACGATCCAGCGTTCCAACTGAGGTTGCTGATATCCCAGAGATCTTTTGCCTATTAACACCCAGCAGAGGAACAAATTCATAACCAAAAAAAACCTTATAAAGCGGGTCTTCGCACCTTCACACCACAGAAATCATCGCCGTTTTTATCTAACTCTCTAATGACGATCGAAATGCCAGACAATCGTATTAACATTCTGTTTATTGGCATGGGAAAGCTTCCCCCATTGTTAAGCAATGTAAAAACAAGAGTTGATTGAGTAATAGAGGTTCCGACGTTTCACGCCTTTTTGTATTAAATATTTTTATTGGTATTAGCTATGCCCACAGGAAGCATTTCTTTATCATGTCACGCTTTTAATTAATGCTAATGCAACCCGCGTTGACACTAAAAAGCGTCATCTGTGGCCCTATCACGAACATTTTCATCCTAAATAAACTTAACTCATCGATATCAAACGGTTCGAAATGTTCGTGCTAGGGCCTATGGATGGGAGTTAAAAAATCATATAATTAGTGCAACGCAATTTCTGGATGATCTTTCAATCAAGTTTCATACATCTTTTCTCTTTATAAAACTTGAACGTTACTTCTACAGCTTATAAACTGGTCCTATACCCATATATATGAAGCTCATTTGTCGGGTCAAAGGACTTGTTTGTTTTTATCGCATGTTCTTTAGGGGCAATGGTTTCCCAAGGAGCATAAGCAATAAAATCTATAATATAAAGTATCATGTGTGTATATTTATTTTGGTTGAACTGAGACTTGTACATGTTACGGATTTCCGATGCAAGGCATCAAATCACCTAAACACCGACGCCGGATAACGGGCGTACAGTTAGGTGCGACAGGAACGGGTGCGGGAGATGGGGGCGTACGAGCGAGACGTGTGCGATCGATTTGTGCACGCGCAAGTGGACTGTGAAGAATGTAGGGCTGGCGATTATAAGTTATCTGTTTATCTTGTGACTTTTTAAATGGGTCGGGCTGTAATGTGCGTCGTGCTTGCTTCAATTCCCAAAACCACGCTAGGCTGTTAATGCACTTATTGCTAGTTCGAAACGAGGACATTTTTTTTTATTACGACAGTGCTCTCTCGTCGCGACTTCTAACGGTTCGTTTTTCCATTATTATTTCTTTCAAGTAACAAATGGGCAGGCTTTTTCTAGAGTAAGTACAGACGTCCATGAACAGCAACAGGCAGATGTATTGCCGGCCTTTGAGCAATGAGTATGATCTTTTCTTGTAGTTTCGGCAAATACCATTGTATTGCATTGTAAACCGCCTGCTCGTTTGCATGTACGCAAAAAAGAAATGGCTTTAAGTTGGCAACCCTGAAATAAAAGTTGCTCGCTCATGACGCACAGCACGCACGTTTTAATACGATATGCAGCTACTTCCTGTACTTGTATGGTCTCCTTGTACTCGGAGGCTACTCCATAAGCTTTATGGGACTTGTTTTGCCATAATTTCCACCTTGTTATGGTCCTTTTGTTTATTCATTGTTTATTTAAGATTTTTGGGGTTCCCCTTTGTAATATTGTTGAAAACTTACTTAGCAAGAATCCTTGATAGCCTCAAAAAATCAACTGTTACCTCTTTAATCTGAATAGACAGTATAAGAGCACCATTTTTCTTATGTCCGAGCCAGACATAGCTTTATTTGAATGATCATTTCAATGATTATCTAGTGAGGCCGGGGACTTTGTGTAGTTGCGCAAAGTTTTATAGAATTGTCAAGTCTTCAAGGACAAAAATGTGCAAATACTTTGAGCTATGGCTCCGGCAATATCTGACCTCATTGAATGCAAAGGGTCTACCAGTGCATTTTTTTAGAAGAGGAAAACGAGCAGCAGGTTAACGTAGGGGACTATCGATGCCCATGCACCATCAAGAAACTCGCAGATACCTTGCAGGCTTTTAAGGAGAGGTTTGGGCCATCGGGAACTCTTCATCATCATCGAGGGTATAGACCTCTCCCCATTTGTACCACTCTACCGTCTTGAGTTAATCTGGACATGTTTTGACTCACGGCAGATATTATGTCGTCGAAACAACTTTGCTGCACGACCAATGCTCCGCTTTTCTAACCTCTACCACCACTTACTGCCTTACTCCTACTGTCGTCACTCACACCGTGAACTCTTTCAAACCGAAGACGAAACGCGACGACAATACCATCACTTGACGAAGTTGCAAGCACAACTAGTTTTATATATAAAGAATATACATATTTTGTATGTTGAAAAGGGTTTACATTTCACCACACTCGCTAGCAAACAACCACGCGTCCATACGTCCGACGCAGGCTTGACCAATGTTTTTTTCTTTAATGACTTCATTGTGTATGGATGAGGCCTAAAGTAATGTAAAAAATATTGACTGTTAAATTTTTCTTGTAGCATTTGCGACGAACATAAGTTTCTCTATAAGGTATTTATAGGCCCTGACCAAAGTTTATTCCGTGAAATATGTACGTGAACTCTACGCTAGCTGTTTCTCGCGACTTCTTTCGTTAAATTTTATATATACTTACCAATCAAAAAAATCCCTTCTTTGCCGACATCAACTAACTATAAACTACCTGTCTTCCAAATTTCATCTTTGTACGTCTCGCGATTTTCGAGATTTTGTTATATGGATCTTTCGCTTTTATATATAAAGATATATATTTTCTTGGTGTATAAAGATATATATATAAAGATATATATTTTCATGATGTCAATTAATATTGGAAGGAAAACTGCGAATGTCATGGCCTAATCAGTGGTCGGCATTTGAGTCGATCGCAATGTTGAGTAGCTCCTGTTGCGACCGAGTGATAGATGGGTGACCCATTCTGACACTGGCTTATATTTTTTATTCTCCTTGTTTTTTATTTAATGTTACAAGGTTTCATAGTCTGTAACACAATGGACCTGGTACCTGCAAAGTGAATCTGTGGAATACTAAGAGATTTGTTCTTCCTGATACCACTGTTGCAAATATTATTTTGCAATAGTGCAAAATATGTGATGATGATTAAGTTAGGAATAAAGTTTTTTAATTATGTTACATATTTCTTTAAAAAAAATGTTTTTATATAAAATTCTGCATGTGTTAATTTGTAATGATTTATAATAATAATATAATAATAAATCTTTTAATTTCAATAACCATGGATCAATGTGTTAGTAATTACAAGAAACTTAAGCTATTTTTTTGATATGGGGAAACTTAAGCTATTTTTTTGATTTGATATGGGGTTCAATAAAATCCAAAGTATTTAGTGGCTGTTCTGTTATATTTAAAGCTTAGGAACCTAAGGACTTGAAAGGTAGACAAATTCCTTGTAAAACCCTTTCCTGAATATTGAAACAGAATTTCGATTTAGGTCCAGAAGTTTGAGAAAATATGTTACTGGCAAGTAGTCAAAAGAATGTCTATGAAACCTTATTTGTTATGATTTTTTCAAAAAAATAATATTTTGGTAATATGTAACATATATTTATGATGTAACTTGACATTCATATAATGTTATTGTATTGTTTTTCAGCCCGGCAGATACATGGCAGAGGTGAGTGTTATGTCAAAAAACAAATATTGGTTATTTATGGTAATTGAATACTTATTATATATTTTTATTTGTATATTAATAATCACTTTTAAGTAAGTATACATACATTAACAATATTAACACAATTAATTAAAGATATTTACAATGCACTTAAATTTAAATAATAAGAAGAAAACTATATACATAATAAAAATAAAACAAAAATATAAAATGAAGAAAATAAAAGAATTTATGGTAACTTGATTATTTCTACTAGCCACTTAAACCAGTCTTAATTAGTACATTAGTCTTAAATTGCATTTTTAATTAGAGTTAGCGCCACGTGTGCAACTCTTTTGGTCTGCAGCCGAATAAAGCCGGCGCGTCCGAGTACCAGTAACTCTTTCTCACATAAGATCGGCGTGAAGTGGCGGCAATACTGTCACGTCAAGTGATGGTATTGTTCTCGCATTTCGTTTGGTTTGTGAGAGTTCCCGTTGGCCTAAACTCCTCTTCAAAGGCCGTCAACGCATCTGCCAACCTTCTGTTAAGGCCGATGTCCATGGTTCAGTGGTCACTTCATTGATTAACCGCCTGCTCGTTTGCCCCTTGACATATAACGTACAATATTATAAATACATATGTATAATAGAAAAATCATATTTAGGCTATGTTATAATCGATGGTATATAAAGAAACGAAAATTCAGCTAACATGAAATCTCGAAAACTGTGGAACGTACAATGATGATTTTAGCAAGGCGGTAGTTTATGGTTAGTAAATATCCTCAAAGAAAAGATTAAGGAGGCCGGCCGGCTGTTAATAATTTTTATACATACATATATGTAATACGTTTTATACATACGTATATGTAATACGTAAAATGTGTTCAAATAATTGGCCCAATTTTTTTTTTGCTCTGTGGAGGTTTTTTTATATACCTACTCAATAAGATACCGCAACAAAAGTTATTAAAACTTATATAGTTTGGTTGTTACAATTTCTTAAGTAACGCCATCACTGCGATTTTTCACTTTCCGTTAGTTTTAATAAAATTTTTATCGTCAGAGACAACACGGATGCTGTAATATTATGTTTCTGTAGCTCACTTAAAAATACACTTTTAGATTTTCCTTTCAACGTAAATAAATATATGTTAACAATTCAATATTTTTTTTTCAAAATTTTAAACCAATATGTAATAGGTTAAAAAAATAATATATAATATTGTCGTTTTAGCCACCATATGCTTAAGGTGTTTTTCTATATTAGTCCACCAAGTGCTAGGAGGTCGTCCTCGGCCTCTTCTTTCTTCGTTCAATTTCAAGGCAACTTGCACCACATGATGTTCAGGGCGTCTTTTAATGTGTCCGTACCATCTAAGTCTGTTTTCCAACTTCTCTGTTATTGGAGCTATTTATTACTGCTGCTAATATTTATTTAATACTGCTATAGCTGTGCCCGCGACTTCCTCCGCATAGAATTAGGTAAAAAAATAAAAGCAATTTAAGCGTGATGATATTATAGCCTAATAAAAATAATATAGCCTTCCTCGATAAATGGGCTATCTAACACTGAAATATTTTTTCAAATCAGACCAATTGTTTCTGAGATTAGCGCTTTCAAGCAAACGAACAAACTCTTCAGCCTTATATATTAATATAGATTTGACTCTAATCTATAAAAATATTAAAAAATAAAATAAAATGGTGAAAAGCGTGTCAAGACACGCTAATTTAAAAGGGTTCCGAATCTGAATCGCGATAAAGGTATAACTTCAATAGTTGTTTTCCGATTCCAATGAAATTTTCCTAGTGAGTTTTTAGCATATCCCGTCAATACAAACATGTTAAAAAAAATGGAAAATTTCAAGTATCGACTTTATGACATCGAGGTGATAAGGGTGGAATTTTAAATTTTGACGGGATGTCCTGTGATGAAATTCAGCCGCCGGTACTTCACAGTAGAGCGTTACAAACATTTAAATTGAAATAAAATCGTCTTTATATATTTTTAAAAAGTAACTGTTGTATTACATTACAATTTAGTTGCTTGTAACGCTCTAATGTAAAGTTGGGTATTTGGGGTTAGAACAATTTACGTGGGAGGTATCGATATTCTTATTCAAAGCTATAAACAAAATTTCAATTCTTTGTATAACTACATTTTATATTTGTCAAATAATATACATACGGTCTCGGTCAGTACGCTTTCACATAATCTTATAGTATACACGTGTGTGTAAATCGTTTGGCATCGGTGTGCGTGTGGTTTAACTTTATTAATTGAATATATTTTAGAATAAGAAGAATAAGAATATTGAGGAAATCGTGGCCTAATCAATGGTCGAAGTTGTTCTTGCTGCGACTGGGTGATAGATGGGTGACCCATTCTAGCACTGGTTTATATTTGATATCCGAACTCCTTCGTTTTTTGGCACGTAAAACAGGCATGACTAACTTTTTTTGGACTAGGTACCTACCTACTTCTTACCTAATTAAAAATAATAAATTGTGTATTATTATATAAGTATATTTATGTACAGTGTTATTTTAGACCAAATAAAAGTTTTTCTTCTTCTTCTAATTTAGGCGTTAAAACGTAACAGAGTTTTTTTTTACATTTACAATATTAACTTTGGGTAGCGGGTTTTCAAAGATGCATTTATTTTTTATACAACTTCATATGTGCATATTTAATTCAAGGCGATATAACTGACAATAATTCAAAGCTTGATTATTATCAATTATTTAACATTATAATCTATACTAACATATAAAGATGAAGAGTTTGTTTGTTTACTTGAGGGCGACAATCTCAGGAACTACTGGACCGATTGGAAAAATTCTTTCAGTCTTAGATAGCCCATTTATCGAGGAAGGCTATAGGCTACATATCATAAGGCTAAAACTTTTCTCCTAAGTAAATATTACTGTTTTGCGTTATTTTATTTGTGATGATGGACTTTCGCGGTATCTTATTTAAGACAGCCTTACGATTCGGATTGAGAAATATCAACAAGAATATAACATTTGCTACTCGCAGGCATTGAAACGACCTGTCACAAACACGCCGGAAAATTTTGGTCTGGCTACCATTTTTCTTGTATAAAAATCGACGTGGAATAATCTTGTAAACTCACAAACCGAACGAAACGCGACAACAACACCATCACTAGACCTGACAGCATTGCCACCACTTCACGCCGATCTCAACTGTATCGATCTCGATCTTGTAGGTATGAATAGAATTAATAATCTCATCATATACAAATAATTTATCTTTTATTTTTAGTAGTTTTAGAATTAGGGTCTGTTTCTTGTTTCTTTTAATCTTTTGTTTTTT
This sequence comes from Charaxes varanes, assembly GCA_024363005.1. NCBI lineage: Eukaryota > Metazoa > Arthropoda > Insecta > Lepidoptera > Nymphalidae > Charaxes > Charaxes varanes. Next base: position 76,043 of record JANCMC010014503.1, read on the forward strand.
TCTTCTGCCAAATAAATTATTTTTGATTTGATTTGATAAGTTTAAAAAACCGGAGATGACTAATATTTCAAAGTAGTGCCCACATTGCTCTCGTAAATATGCTACAGTAACTTAAAGAAGGTTGATAAATACAATAATTAACTTGGCTTCATAAGATAGATTATTTTTCTGTAATGTAATAAGTTTATTTTCTCTTATTGAAGTTATAGTATTTAACCAATATCCTTATAGCGTAACAGATACGGAACCCTTCTATATAAGCGTGCCTTGTCACGCATTTACCTTTATTATTTCTATTCGAGTGATAACTCAATTCTTTTTCCAATATATGTATATTTTTTTGGGGAGATGGCCGATTTATAATCATTTGTTAAATTTAAAATTGTTTTGCAACCATCTCAAAACTCATTTCGATGCTAATTAATAATTTCACGTATACTGAACTTTTAGGCCTATCGTGCCTCTCAATCGCGCGTTTCGCGCTATCGCTTGCACACTCTGCTCAGGCGGAACGTGACCCTTTTTCGAGCGTGCAGCGCCCGTTCACTGATTTATACCCTCAAAAGACCACCATTAAAAATTGATGTGAATCACAAAGGCAGCTGGAACATGCAAAATTAGAAGCGAAACATTGACAAATATTATTTATAATTAAAAATCAACGTCTATTAATAATTAAATCATAATATTGAATATAGAAAATTAATTTATGCGTGTCCTGTGTGGCGTTCGATCTAGAATATTGTGGCTTGTCAATTCTCGTCGATATTCAATATTTTATAATTAATATCTTGTTGCAATTAACAACACAACTACCTGCTCCTGCTCATGTAAGCTCATTTCTAGCAATAGAAGTCTAGAGGTTCAAAAAGAAGAAGAAGAATAATTTCCTTGTACAGCAACAATCAATAGAAATTATTTTTTTAATTTGCTGTAAGGAAATCGTGGCGAAGGCAAACATATCTGTTACTCAGATAATTAATGCCGTCCGCACCTGCTCTAATTGTAACCATAACGGCCTTTTTAAAACGATTTGTTATAATGGAATACATTCAAAAGGTCTTACCGTTTCGGAGATTACCCGTAAGAAACAGGCGGACAAAATTTGAATATGTGGCCAATTATTGCCCACGAATACCTTTTTGTTTTTAGCTATAATACTAGCTGTGCCCGCGACTTAGTCCGCGTAAAATTAGGTAAAAAAAAAGATTTCATTTTAGCGTGACGATATGCCCATGGCCTTCCTCGATAAATGGGCTATCTAACGCTGAAATAATTTTTCAAATCGGACCAGTAGTTTCTGAGATTAGCCTGTTCAAGCAAACAAACTCTTCAGCATATATTAGTGTAGATGAATTGGCATTGTCATATTATAGGAAATGGATAGAGGGCATTTTCCTGGATAGAAAAATCTATATAATTTTACGTATCTCACAAAATAAATAAAATGACGAAAGAGATGATTGTTTTAATTATAAAAGCCAAATAACAATGTCCAAAAATATACGTAAGTTTAATTTATTAGAAAGGCCACTAAATCCGCACTAGTAGGATCATATCGGATTTCGCTAGGCAGAGGAGGGAACACTGGCAGTGACGGTGAGTGTTAGTGGCCACTGGAAAGTGCGCTCTTAAACCTACACCTGGGTCACAAGTCCCGGGCACTGCTATGGTTCCTTCCTCAACGAGCGCGGCCCGCTAGCGACGCGTCCGCCCAGTGTGCATCGGGGCCTTTCACTCGGCCGTCGTAACTGTAAAAGAAATGTTTTTTTCGTATATTAATTTTTAAAATACAATAATATCTAAAAGATCTACTTCCTAGCGTTATCCCGGTTAAGTACCAGAATCCGCTTAGATTGCAAAGGATTTGGCATATTTTCATCCTGTAGAACATCCGTAAATAGCAAACTTTGTAAGATTAAAATGATTTGTTTCATCAAAGTTGCTTTTATCGCCATTCGGTATTACGCAAAACAAACTAAATACAAGAGTTTAATTAAAGATAAGTATTATTGGACACAAAGACAATACCCAACTGAACAATATAACGAGAAAACAAACAGGCAAAAACCGAAACAGCGAACTTATTCGGTACCACGAGTAAGGAGTAAAATGGAGGGGTAAGAACTTTGTATAACGATGCTTCGCTTAGTAGTATGATAGTAAAAACAAATGTTGTGTTTAGTGAAGGTTTTTTATACCTTTAAAAAGACTGCACTCCGGGAGTGTAGACAGACGTGAAAACAACTTACAAAGGTTGCCTTTAAGAATGTAGTTGTTTTTCTTTTTTTCAATATAAACCGAAAAATTAAGATTTTTGAAAACCAGTGTTAGAATGCGTCACTTATTAATCAACAGGCCGCTCTAAGAACTATTTAAACTAGCGATAGACTCAAATACCAGCCCCTGTTTAAGTTACAAACTCATCTCACAAAACACTAAAGTTATCAAATCAAATTTATTTATTGCGAACTTGGGTTACACAAGGTATATACTAGATACTCCATATACTAGATATTCCATTTACCGGGGAAGGTCATTACATTTCATTATAATTCAAAATTAGGTGGAAAAAGTTGGTATATAGTCTATAGCCTGCCTCGATGAATGGACAATCAACACTGAAAGAATTTTTCAAATTGGACCAGTATTTCCTACGATTGGCACGTTCAGGCAAACACATAAATTCTTCAGCTTCATATATTAGTATAGATATAGATATGAGGATGACCAGTTTCTAGTCAATTTCGTTCAACATGTTTGTTCATTGTAGATTCTACGAGATAAAGCCTTGATCATCGTGATTATAAATTAATATACATAATTTATCAACTAGCAAAGAACCAGCGTAGTAAATAAAGCTCAAATCTCCCCATCGGGGGCCTTTCCGGAGGACTTTTCTTTTCAAGGAGTTTAAGGATCCTACCTGACCGAGACGCCATGGCGATATCTCCAAACCGTCGCCAAGTGACCTGTCCTAAATTTTAATATGAATTGTTTGATATCTTAGATCCTCACCTGTGTCAGATGCCAATGCTTGGAAGCCTTGGCGATGGGATCAGTAACATGGGTGCAAGCTGCTCCGAACAGCATTAGCTTATGTGGTCCACTGTGCATCATGTCAAAGAAAGACTTAACCCCAACTGCTGCATTGCACTATTAATAGATAGAATACTATTATTAAATTGTCTTTATTATTATTAATAATTATTAAATTATCTTGTTGAATAATACGATTCAATACCCTTTTTATCTGCCCAACAACACTTACTGTCTTATGTAGATAATAGAATGGTTTATTAACGTGACGTTAACACTTGATGTATTGAAAATTATTTATTGCCGACAAGTATTAGGCGTCATTCATATATTAGTTCACACGTTAAAGGGAGAGGAGGGGATTGCCGAAATGTGACATTGTGTGACAATGGGCAGGGGAGAGTCAGAGGCTTTGTAACGTCACAGTCAAAATTTAAACAAAATTGAAAGAAACTGAAACTGCTGTTTTGTTTTATTTAATACATATTCATAAAAGTAGAAAAGTTGTGACGTCACACCAAGGGGAGGGGTATGGAAGATGTCACAATCTGTGACAGGAAGAGGGGGATAGGGTTAAAAATCGTAAAAATCGTGTAATGTAGTTTATGGATGATCCCTTAATCGCATGAAAACATTGATAAATGAGTTATAATATATAGTGATTATTATTCCTAACTAGCGCATCCGGAAGGCGTTGTTTTGCACGACTTTTCTTCTTGATGTCTTTCCCATTAAACGTGACACTAGCCGAAAGCTTTATGAAATGATAATTTTACATACCACGTCAATCAAAAGGTCTAACGACATCTATTCAAAGAATTATAGAAAAAGTAACGATCTAATCTGCTTTCTTTCGGGTTTCCCTTCCTTTCTTTGCTTTTAAACCTTTCCTAAATAAAGCGCATAAAACCAAAGAAACACAATACAAATCGGCCCAACCGTTTTGAAGTTTTAGCGGCACTAAAGAACTAACATACGACTAGCGTTTTACTTAGCAGACTACATCATAAATGTAGAAATTCTCGACTTGGCAGAAAACCACAATCAATCAATACTACCCCCGAAATATTCCTGTTGACAAGAACAGTTGTAAGAGCTCTTTGGGGGAAGGGAACTTAAAAGCTTTGTAAAGTGGTTCATTATAATCAGACTGGCCGTATGCTGGTTTACCTTCTTACTTAAGTAAAATCAGGTAGAAGCTGTGCCGGCCTGATGTAAATTTTAGGATAGAACGAGATCCAATTATGACGCCCCCCTTACTTGCCCTGTACATCTTTAATTATAAAGTATATAAAATAATCACATATTAAGAATTGCCCCTAGCTGAGGCGCCTGGAGCGGCCGCTCTGTTTTCCCTATGGTAAGGCCGAACCTGGTTAAAAGCACATTGATTCTTACCTCAGTATCATTCCACCACATGTGGAGACGATAGTTGCGAAGCACGGAGTCGTGTTCGTTGACGTGGTCCAGCGCCAACTTCACGCTCGGCATAACGCCTCGACCTACAGCGGTTTTAGCATAGCTTTGGTACTTAGCTCTTAAGTACACAGTTTTTTCTACTTCTTATTGTTTCTATATAAAATGGCCATTCTTCCGGTTCATATCATTATGACCTATGTAGTAGCGGCTTAGCATGAAGCCCACTGTTTACAGTCTTGTTGCTAGCGTTCCTAACGGTCTAGTCCTAGAGTCCGCTTAGATTGTAGAAGATTTGGCTGTGGGGCGAGTTGAGATGACCGATTACCGTCTGACGTCATCCTCAGTTAACGCCCCATGATCTCTGCAACCTCACGATAAATATCACTCAGTGACATTAATCGGGTGCCACTGTTTTACGTGCCTTCCGAAACACGGAGGAGGTCGGATATCAAATATAAACCGGTGTCAGAATGGGTCACCCGTCTATCACCCTGTCGCAGCAAGAGCTTCTTAACTTAGCGATCGACTCAAATGGCGACCCCTCATTAGGCACGAGCGCCTCTAACCAATTCCCGCCTCGACTCAGTGTGTATATATGTACATACAGAGTTTATTTTGTGGGAGCACAAAGTGCCCCAAAAGAAAATTTCGAAAATATCAAAAAACTGAAGAATTAAAGGATTTGAAAATTAAAACGGCGCGTAGAACCCTGTTTACTCGCTAGAAATTTACTTCTGTTTAGCCCTCACTCGCACGAGAGTTTTAAAAAACGTTGCGTTAAATGTCGGCGATGACGCTTTTTTACCGTCGTCGATACAAAAATATAGTCGCAGAATTCTTTTATGACATAACATTGTTGAAAATAGAACATTGCTCGACAACAGACGTCGCGTAATAAAAGCGCTGTCGTGTGAACTTGGGAGTTCTAATGGTCTATTTGAACGCTTTTTTAACGCGCGGTTTTTAAAAGCTCCTGTGCGAATAATGGCTTAAACTTTATCTCACCATCATCACAACCGTAATCGGTCACAGTGACTACCTGGTTATGCTTGTGAGCGTTGATCGAGTGCTCTTCTGTGGCTAACGTAACCGATTTTGTCAATGAGAGTGCGTTCACAGTCATTACACGTTAGCACCCCACCGATTATATTATATGATATGGCCGCTGATGTACTGGCCTTGAACTAAACAACGTGCTGGGCTTACAACAGACCGTAATTAGTGTCAACGCAGGTGCACTAGCGTTGATAACCGTGACACGATTAAGACTTGCCTCCTGCGGGCCTAGCACGAATATTTTCATCCTAAGTAAAGTCGACTCGTCGACTTACTTCAGTTCGCAAAGTTCGTGCTTGGCCCTCTGGTACCCGAACGCGCCGGCCTAATTCCCCTACAAACCAAAGTGACTGCAAGCGCAGCGCTACCTCAAATTAAATATAGAACTGATTACTTAATAGATGTAATTTGGTTTTCAGGAATGCATTTTTCTCAAGCCGTATCCATAATTCAAAGTCAAGTTGGCACAATAAGAGGCGTACAAGTACTCTACAGTGATCAGGTAATAATTAACATTATTTAGTGTTTATTTACACAGAATTTAATACTTTATCACAAATGGTAGTTTTATTTCAAGCTTCTCCTTTTTATATAACAACGGATCCGAAATGGGCCGAAAGCCACACAGAAACCAATAAGGTGTATTGTCTCCTGTGTGGTTTTGTCCCACTTAATAGGAATTTTTCAACAGGGTACCGAATGTCAAATATTTTGTCAGAAGTCTAGCCTCTAGAAAAGTATTGACCCCACTCAAAAGTCGCACGATACTGCGAATGGCGTCGCAAAGGCGGAGAAGTTGACCACGCGAAAAAGAATGTACGCAAAATATAATTGAGTATTGGTTGTCCAGCCACGAGATGTGTCAACGACATAATATCTGCCGAGGGTCGAACCTAGTCTAAATTAGCCCAAGACCGTAAAAACTGATAAAAACGGGGATTGGCCTCACTCAGCTCTGCTCACCGTCAGCTCTGGGCAAGAATGTTTTTTTTTAATATAAAACAAGGGGCAAACGGGTAGAGGGTCCATCCAATTGAGATCGAAGTAAGTATATTTGTTATTTGTTTAATGATACTTTTTATATACGACCCTCGGAGCAGAAGGCAGGGTCACTGCCCACTGCGCCAACGGGCCAACAATGTGACAGAGAATCACTCAATCTTTCCCTACTTAGTTGGATTTCATACTATGAGCAACTGTGTTATTAATATGCAAAAAATGTACAATATAAACAAATTACTCCAGGGTAGTGATTTTGAATTGTGAGTGAATTTACTGCTTTTCAACAATGAAATAGTTTATTCCTTTTTTTATATCACACATGAACTCTACAGGCATTGCAAGAATCAAGCATAATATTTTTTCTAATGTCCTTTATATTCAATTTCTTTAATATTTCTAAAATTGCATATTATTGAAAACTATAAGGAAAATATATTTGGTCAACACATACTATTTTTAAATACCTTTAAAACCTATATTTTGAATATTATATTATATATTATAAAGCTGCAAAAAATTGTAGATTCAAAAAGTAAAAGAGGTATATCGCTAAATATTCTATATCTATAATATATACAACCTTTTTTTATTATTAAAGCAGATCAGAACAAGTAGTGTTTTAGTTATTTTGTCTCAACTATCAAGCGTAATAGACAAGTCCAAGTGCATTTTAAGATTAAAATACGCTTTATTATATGCGTTTACTTGTCCAAGATTGTTTTGTAAATATGGTCCTTCGAGCTTTAGGATTATAAATTTAGTTTTGTTATACTCATTGAATATTGGTTAAAGATTTTGAAACATTTTTGTAAAAATTAGTATTGGTGGATGTAATTAGTGTATGATTTAAGTAAATCAGAGGTAGACATAAGGGATCTAAGTGCTATTTGTATCGAACATTCTGATTATGACATAATCATGTTTGATTTGACTTTGTGATTGTCTCTATACGATTCGATATTGTAACAGATAAGAGCAGCGGTATACGTTTAAAATACGGTTTTTTTATGTGCGTTTTTTAATATCTTGTCCTCGTAGTAGTCCATAATAGTTTAGTAAATATGGTCGTTTGAGCCGGATTCTTTTTTTTTTTCATAAAATGTATAACGAAATGGGCCTTATGTCCGCACACCTATTAATATAACTCTTAATCTAAGCCTAGACGTTTTGTTTCAAGCAAGTAAGAACTTATGAATGATGTACAATGAATTAAATTGTACATGGAATTTGACACTGAAGGCGCTGTACTGATTTTGATGTAATTTATGTTTGTGTTCAAGTGGATCCACTGTGATATCTCATGTGAGAAAGAGGTACTGGTACCCGGACGCGCCGGCCCAATTCGGCTACAAGCGTGGCGCTACCTCTAATCTGTGGACAAAACGTAGTTAAGTTTACTAGAGTTCACGCTCTGGTCCAAATTCGAGCATAAACCTTTAGATTTGCGTACTACGTGGTTATTTAAAGCTGTATATACAAAATTTTAACGCTTTGTCCAACGACGTTGTTAAATTTGACAATTAATATACATACGGTCGCCATGACTAAGCTTTGACACAGTCTTATAGTAAAATGTATACATGTGTGTGTAAATCACTTGGCATTGGTGTGCGTGAGATTTTAATTTAATAATTTGATGCAATATTAGCTTTCGCACACCATCCTCTGTATAAACTGTAATTGTGTACAGTTTTATACTTCTCCGTGTAGGCAATTTCCGTAAGATGGAACCGAAAGGTTTCTACACCTATTAATATATACTTTAGACTAACATATAATATGCTAACATAAACATTGTTGTCATATTTGACTGGCCCGTTGGCGCGGTAGGCAGTGAACCTGCCTTCCGCTCCGGGGGTCGTGGGTTCGATTCCCACCTCGAGTGTGGGTGTATTATCTATATGTATGTATTTATATATTTCTAACGCTCGCTATGTTACGTACTAGTGCCAGCCAGGATCAGTCCGTCCGACGGCGTCCACGATTGAAAACGCCGCCATACCGTTCTTGTATCATCCTTCCGTAATACCTCACCTCTTGACTCCATCATAAGACTAGCTCCATGATACTATATTATTGAAGTGTCACCAAAGATACGTAAGTGTACCAAATTTAAACCTTATGGGACATCAAGTTATGATGTCTTCCAAGATTTGATCCGAAAACAAACACGTCAAACTAAATAAAAACTTTTATGTTATATTCCCTAGGGTTAGTTAAGTAACTTTTAAACTGTTAACATACAGTTGATCTTTAGTCTGAACTAGCGGACTTCGCAGACGCTATCTTGCCCGTATTTTAGTTCATCTGCTGACAGCCAATTAACCAAACTATTCCATCACAAGTGACACTGGCCTTATTTTTTTATGAAACAATAATTTTACATGACAGGTCAGCCAAAAGGAATGTCTTCTATTTAAAGTATTTTTTTTAAGCCTGGATAATGCATTTACGTATCCAAATCGATATTGTTACCGATATCAGGTACAGTCTACTACCCACTAAAAATAGGGGTTACCCTCTTCGCCATAATGAGAGGCGTCGTAGGAAGTTTTGCCTATGCTTTCGGTCTAGCACTATCTCTTTCCTCATAGACGATTAATTAGACGTCTTAACTACGTTACTATTTTGAGAGAGATAAAGATCGACCGAAAGACCGAAACTTCGTTTCATCTCTTGCTTTCGGAGTGCCACAATTCTCATCTCTAAGGCAAGACCATTCGTATATGTCGATGGGTAGAACAGCAAATTCTACGTAAACATGCCTATCCACATAATTCGCCGTGGCCGAAAACGGCCAGGAGGAAAGAGAAACATTTTCCTAAGAAGAAGCTAGCATCTTGTTTATTTGCAAGATTTATTATATCTCGATCAACATCTATGCAAAACTGGCCACCATTTCCGATGGTTCTAAGCCAATACCTATAGGTACCAATAGGTACCTACAAGAAAGGAGTACATGGTCTTTTTAAATGTCGGCAACGCATCTACGAGTCATTTGAAAGTTAGTTTAGCATGTCCTCAGAAACCTTCTTCATTTAATCTATACATATATATAAAGATATATCTATTCTAATACATATTATAAAGAGGAAAGATTTGTATGTTTGTTTGCAATGAATAGATTCTGATACCACGGGACCGATTTGAAAAATTTTTTCACCATTAGACTCCTACATTATCCTAAGGGTCTCTTTTACTGATGCAAATTACTCAGTTTTACTGATGTAAAAGGGGCCCTTTTTGATAGTTTTTGTCGTTGACTCTGACTTTTACTGATGTAAATAACTCAGTTTTACATCAGTAAAAGAGGCCCTTTTTCATAGTAATCGTCGTGAACGAAACGTTCGTAAAATTTAAAGGAAACAGCATTCTAATTTTTCAAAAGCCGATGATTGAGTTTTGTTGCAACTTGTTCTTAACGGATTCCGCCCCAATCTAAATGGAATATAAAATTTATTTTTTTATGCTAGATATTCTTGAATGTAAGTAATGTTTTTTGTTATATTTTGGGTAAACCAAAAATATAACTATTAGAATAATTAGCTTACATTATTAAGAAATTTTTTTAGTATCTTTTGTACTTAAAGATCTCTTAACATTATTATTTGTGGTTAGTCTTAAATTAAATGTCATAGAGTCATAGACAATTTAATAGGTCAAACAGATAACTAAAGCGGTGTTGAGTAAACACCAATACAGTGGTAGAAAGGACATCAGTCTCAAAGGTCAGGGTTCATCGGGTTATAGACGATATTCTAATACCACGGATATGCGCTATTATCGATAGTAATAATATATGTATTTCAAAAGCAATCGTTTTTTTTTAAACCAGGATGAGTAATTTTTAAGTTTAAAAGCAAAGAAAAATGAAGGACTTTCAGGCAAATTTGCGAGTTCCTTTAGACCCCTCTAATCTAAAATCCATTTAGCCCTATCTAAAAATCCATTCTTAGCGAATGTCTACTAACTATAAACTACGTCTCAGCCAAATTTCATCTTTATTCGTCTCACGGTTTTCGACTTTTTGTGTTAAGTAACGTCTCCTATTATATAATAGTTAACTCCCGCTTTAATTTTATAGCTCTTTAACTTGAAAGAGTCAAGTGCCATCGCAAAAGAATATGGTATGAGATATTTATTCGATAAACATCTTTCTGAATCTCCTGTAGAAAAATTTAAATATAAAAAGATATAACGACTGTTAATATGACTATGGCTCCAACGTAAATTGTCGTAACTCCAAATTTCCAGCTTTATATTAGAGCGTTATAAACAACTAAATTGTAATAAAATCTTCACTCACTACTTAATATGTATTTCTATACTCTCTCTCTCTTTGAATCGATTCTTCAATGCTGAGGATCGTAACTCCTACTTGATACCTTTTTTCAAACGATGTTACGCCAGCTCTTTCTGTCTTCCGCCGTGTGCAGCGCATTATAAATGAAACAATCGAGCCTTTGCCGAATTTGGACACTGTCAACTTGTATAATATGAATTAAAAACGGATGACTGTCACATGCTGAATAAGAATAATACGAAAAAATGTCGAAACTGTTCCTGAACTGGTGAACTCAGTGATATTGTTAGATTTTGGGGGTTTTTATTTCCTGGGCGGAACCCCTAATTATTTAGCTAAAAGTAAAGTAGCCTATATTATTCCTTGTAAAATTAGCTATCTGCCTGTAAATAAAGTAAACTACTTACTACTTCGTATTGCCTTCGGGTTTCTAATAGCTGACTGACGCATACGGAATAAGCATAATTTCAAAAACGGTTCTTTAATATAAATAATTCTATAATCAGTCTTACATATTATGTTGAATACAGATAAAAAGACCTGGCAACGTTAAAAAAACGGACCTTCATGATGTGAAGAGGAAACTCTGAGAAGAAGGCTCATTATATAAAAAAAAAGCTTCGATAATGGTGGATATAAAAAAATAAAATAATATTGTGAAGCCTAGAAACAGTTTTTTTTTTTTTTAGAAAAAGAAATAGCAAATTTAAACTGCCTATTCTAAGAGGTTGTTAGTCGGGATCTCTATCAATTGTTACAAAACGGTTTCCGTATTGCAATACTAATTATTTATAAATTACTAATAAATAACTGACGTACCCGGAAGACACTCTGTTTGCTTCTATTATTTTATCATTTAAGACATCCTAATACATTTAAATAAACCTGATAGTAGCGATACTGCATTATAATTGTGAAACTAAAATGTCCAGGGCCCTAAAGCAAAATTACTCAAAAAAATGTATCAAAATATAATTGAAAATGATTCAAGTCTTCCGCCAAAGTTTTTTTGAAGTGCACCTATAATTGATACTGTATAGTATTTTTTTACATGAAATTAATACTATAGAATATACAGTATACAGTTTATTCATATAAAAAAATGCTCTAAATAGCGTTTTCTTTATATGAATAAACAAGTGCTAATTTACATTTTTCTATTAACTTAATATGTATTTATTGAGCTACAGAGAACCTTTACCCAAACATACCAACAACTTTAAAAAAACTCGTACTTTAATATACGTACGTATAAATTGCATATTATGCATGTAATTTGGGGAAAAGTTGCCCAAATTGTCTTCACTCATACTATAAAGTATAAGTTTAATTTGATATCGTTCATACAAAGATATGCTTAGACATTAATACAATTTCTTATAAGTCTAGACATTGTTTAAATGCTCCGGGGTCGTGGGTTCGATTCCTACATCGAGTCTGGGTGTATTATCCATATGTATGTATTTATATATTCACAAAAAAATATATATTTGTGTATAACAGGCGGCTGTTAGCTATAACACAGGCATTAAATTGTCTACCTTAGGAACAGACGTCCGTGTGTCATAATATAGTCATATGTATATATTTCTTTTTTTATTTATAAAGTAGGTTTAAGCTTTTTTTTTATTTTTTTTTTGTAGACTAATAAGAGTTAAGGCTGATATTTTACCAGAAAGGACAATATAAATCATAACACCTTCTCCGTTCAATATAAAAAAAGGTTTTATTACAATAATTTTCACTACTCGTATTCACATTGATCTACAAGTTTTATTAAAGTTTAATTCCACGCTACAGGCTTTAAATAAATACTAAAAAACCTAAAAATACTTGCAAATGAGTCGTATTCTAACTCAATACAAGTTAATACTGGTTCGAACGACAAAATCACTGACGAAACTATTACCGAATAAAAGGGATTTTTTGCTGTTAAAACACCAGACTAAAACCAATAAAGCGTCTATACTCAAGTGACTGCGATCCAGAGATATTGGTGTGTGAACTGATTGTATCAAATGACATCGTGATA